>OX122884.1:10990706-11351382 GCA_944738645.1 Eristalinus sepulchralis
GGACAATTGAATATAAATGGAAAGTACATTAATTGGTCATCGTCAATAAAGTATTTAGGGATGCATCTTGACACCAAATTAACATTCAACACTCATATATCAGAAACTTTAAAAAAAGGATCAGTTGCTACTAAAATGTTATATCCGTTTATAAACCGAAAATCTCAACTCTCTATTGGCAATAAAATTATTTTACATAAAGTTATCTTTCAGGCTATATTACTATATGGGTGTCAAGTATGGCGAAGTTGTGCAAATTGTCATGTTAAAAAATTACAAATAGCACAAAACAAACTTTTAAAAATGAAGTTAAATTTACCATGGCACCACTCGACATTAGATGTTCATAAAAGAGCGAATGTTGAATTGATCTCTGAAAAAATACAGAAAATTAAACTACGCTTTCTAAAAAACTGTGATCTTGTTCAAAATCCCCTAGTCAACAATTTAAATTCGAGCTTAGTACAAGGCGAATGATTCTAATCATTAGTCGTTCTACTACATGGTAACCTATTTATTAATATCTTTTGACTTTTTTTATCATTTATTCTGTATTAATTACTAACTATTACTTAATATTTATTATCTATTATCTATTATTTATTATTTATTTTTTATTATTTATTATTTATTATTTATTATTTATTATTTATTATTTATTATCTATTATCTATTATTTATTATTTATTTTTTATTATTTATTATTTATTATTTATTATTTATTATTTATTATTTATTATTTATTATTTATTATTTATTATTTATTATTTATTATTTATTATTTATTATTATTATTTATTATTTATTATTTATTATTTATTATTTATTATTTATTATTTATTATTTATTATTTATTATTTATTATTTATTATTTATTATTTATTATTTATTATTTATTATTTATTATTTATTATTTATTATTTATTATTTATTATTTATTATTTATTATTTATTATTTATTATTTATTATTTATTATTTATTATTTATTATTTATTATTTATTATTTATTATTTATTATTTATTATTTATTATTTATTATTTATTATTTATTATTTATTATTTATTATTTATTATTTATTATTTATTATTTATTATTATTATTTATTATTTATTATTTATTATTTATTATTTATTATTTATTATTTATTATTTATTATTTATTATTTATTATTTATTATTTATTATTTATTATTTATTATTTATTATTTATTATTTATTATTTATTATTTATTATTTATTATTTATTATTTATTATTTATTATTTATTATTTATTATTTATTATTTATTATTTATTATTTATTATTTATTATTTATTATTTATTATTTATTATTTATTATTTATTATTTATTATTTATTATTTATTATTTATTATTTATTATTTATTATTTATTATTTATTATTTATTATTTATTATTTATTATTTATTATTTATTATTTATTATTTATTATTTATTATTTATTATTTATTATTTATTATTTATTATTTATTATTTATTATTTATTATTTATTATTTATTATTTATTATTTATTATTTATTATTTATTATTTATTATTTATTATTTATTATTTATTATTTATTATTTATTATTTATTATTTATTATTTATTATTTATTATTTATTATTTATTATTTATTATTTATTATTTATTATTTATTATTTATTATTTATTATTTATTATTTATTATTTATTATTTATTATTTATTATTTATTATTATTATTTATTATTTATTATTTATTATTTATTATTTATTATTTATTATTTATTATTTATTATTTATTATTTATTATTTATTATTTATTATTTATTATTTATTATTTATTATTTATTATTTATTATTTATTATTTATTATTTATTATTTATTATTTATTATTTATTATTTATTATTTATTATTTATTATTTATTATTTATTATTTATTATTTATTATTTATTATTTATTATTTATTATTTATTATTTATTATTTATTATTTATTATTTATTATTATTATTTATTATTTATTATTTATTATTTATTATTTATTATTTATTATTTATTATTTATTATTTATTATTTATTATTTATTATTTATTATTTATTATTTATTATTTATTATTTATTATTTATTATTTATTATTTATTATTTATTATTTATTATTTATTATTTATTATTTATTATTTATTATTTATTATTTATTATTTATTATTTATTATTTATTATTTATTATTATTATTTATTATTTATTATTTATTATTTATTATTTATTATTTATTATTTATTATTTATTATTTATTATTTATTATTTATTATTTATTATTTATTATTTATTATTTATTATTTATTATTTATTATTTATTATTTATTATTTATTATTTATTATTTATTATTTATTATTTATTATTTATTATTTATTATTTATTATTTATTATTTATTATTTATTATTTATTATTTATTATTTATTATTTATTATTTATTATTTATTATTTATTATTTATTATTTATTATTTATTATTTATTATTTATTATTTATTATTTATTATTTATTATTTATATTTATTATTATTATTTATTATTTATTATTTATTATTTATTATTTATTATTTATTATTTATTATTTATTTATTATTTATTATTTATTATTTATTATTTATTATTTATTATTTATTATTTATTATTTATTATTTATTATTTATTATTTATTATTTATTATTTATTATTTATTATTTATTATTTATTATTTATTATTTATTATTTATTATTTATTATTTATTATTTATTATTATTATTTATTATTTATTATTTATTATTTATTATTTATTATTTATTATTTATTATTTTATTATTTATTATTTATTATTTATTATTTATTATTTATTATTTATTATTTATTATTTATTATTTATTATTTATTATTTATTATTTATTATTTATTATTTATTATTTATTATTTATTATTTATTATTATTATTTATTATTTATTATTTATTATTTATTATTTATTATTTATTATTTATTATTTATTATTTATTATTTATTATTTATTATTTATTATTTATTATTTATTATTTATTATTTATTATTTATTATTTATTATTTATTATTTATTATTTATTATTTATTATTTATTATTTATTATTTATTATTTATTATTTATTATTTATTATTTATTATTTATTATTTATTATTTATTATTTATTATTTATTATTTATTATTTTTATTTATTATTTATTATTTATTATTTATTATTTATTATTTATTATTTATTATTTATTATTTATTATTTATTATTTATTATTTATTATTTATTATTTATTATTTATTATTTATTATTTATTATTTATTATTTATTATTTATTATTTATTATTTATTATTTATTATTTATTATTTATTATTTATTATTTATTATTTATTATTTATTATTTATTATTTATTATTTATTATTTATTATTTATTATTTATTATTTATTATTTATTATTTATTATTTATTATTTATTATTTATTATTTATTATTTATTATTTATTATTTATTATTTATTATTTATTATTTATTATTTATTATTTATTATTTATTATTTATTATTTATTATTTATTATTTATTATTTATTATTTATTATTTATTATTTATTTATTATTTATTATTTTTTCTTTATTATTATTATTATTTATTTATTTATTTATATATTTATTTATTTTTTTTTATTTTTTTTTATTTATAGAAGTTTTTTGTTTTTCGTATTTTCCTTCTAAATATATGTCTATTTTCGTCATACATCTTATCAAAAAACTAAATAATGTTTCAGAAGAAAGATATAATATATCAAATCTCTGTAAAATGCGTGATACTATATTATAATATATTTCTTTTGAGCGAAATAAAACTATCTATCTATTCATATTGCCGATGTCACATCTTTTTATATATTTCTTTATTTTGCTTATCACCTGAGGGAAATAACTTCGTACAAGTAGTTTTTCTTTATTCTATAAGCCGTTTCTGTGTGCTCTATCGACAATCCGTCAGAATTTTTATTTTCCTTGCTCCGTACAAATAGTAGCGAAGATCATCCAACGCCCAAACTATGGCTAACATCTGCCTTTCGTTTCTAGCATAGTTTTCCTAGTCTTGTTTAAGGAGCGGGATATATACATGATTGGTTTATCTTTTCCAATTTCTCCTTGACTCAAGACTGCTCCAATGGTGATTCGATGCATCTGTAGTCAATATGAATGGATAGTCGATATCAGGAAATGTAAGTATTTCCGACGATGGTGGTAAAGTTTTGAGATTGTGATATGCTTCTTTCTCTTTTTCGTTGAGCTGAATTCTTATATTCATAGAACGAGTCGCGTTTGTTTATGAATTCGCACCACTCCTAAGGTTGGCTAGTGGTTTCCCTTCTTCTTCTTTTTCTGATGGCGCTACAGTCCGGCAGTCCACTACAGTTCGTCGTTAATTCTTCTCCTTCAGATGCCTTCAACGCAAACAGTGGTTTCGCTATCTTCGCAAAATCTTTAATAAAACGTCGATAATATGATGCCAGTCCAAGAAATCCTCTAAGTTCTTTCAGATTATCCGTTCCGTTTTTTGTCAGTAACAAAAACTGTGTCTTCTTCTTCTTCTTATGGCGCTACAGTCCGGGGTGAACCTGGGCCTCAACCAACATGCCTCTCCAGCCAGCACGATCTTTCGCCAGCTGCCGCCAGTTGCGCACTCCAAGTTGGTTGAGGTCCTTCTCCACTTGAGTGCGCCACCTTATCCTGGGCCGTCCTCTGTTGCGTTGTTCCAATGGCTCAGATTCGAAGACTTTTCGGACCGGAGTAGTGGAGTTCATACGCTCTACATGGACTAGCCGTCATAAGCGTTGTATCCGGAGACGCTTGACTAGGCGCCTGTCATTGTACAGCCCATAGAGGTCGTCGTAAATTTTTCTCCTCCAGATGCCTTCAACGGTGGTTTCACTAACTTCTCAAAATCATATGACATGGACTAGCCGTCTTAAGCGTTGTATCCGGAGACGCTTGACTAGGCGCCTGTCGTTGTACAGCCCATAGAGTTCGTCGTTAATTCTTCTCCTTCAGATGCCTTCAACGGTGGTTTCACTATCTTCGCAAAATCCTTAATAAAAGTCGTTAATATGATGCCAGTCCAAGAAATCCTCTAAGTTCTTTCAGATTATCCGTTCCGTTTTTTGTCAGTAACAAAAACTGTGTCTTCTTCAGTTGCCTGGTAGGCCTCCTGTTTGTCTGCATGTGCCTGCCTGCACTCGTCGTCAAACCATGGGTTCCTTCTAGGTGGTGGCGTGAAACCCAGCACATCAGTGGCAGCTTCTTTGATGGCTTTTTGACAACGTTTCCATTCTTCTTCTATTGTTAGTGCAGGCAGCGTCGAACTTTGGGAGAGTTTCAGGGAGACTCGGTCGGCAAAGATCCCAGCGACCTGTTGCGATTGTAGCTTTCCGACGTCAAACCGTTTCGGCCTATCTCGACTCCGTTGTTCTATCGATATCCGGGTTCTTACCTTGGCTACAACAAGGTGATGATCCGAGTCGATGTTAGCGCCTCGGAATGTTCGGACATCGAGAATGTTGGACGAGTGTCTGACGTCGATCGCAACGTGATCAATCTGGTTGACGGTTGATTGATCAGGGGATCGCCAGGTTCCTTTATGGATGTTGTGATGTGGGAGCCGCGTACTGCTCACAGAGAGGTTCCGCCTCGCGGCGAAGTCCAGCAGCCTGAGTTCGTTTCCGGAAGTCGTGTCGTGCAGGCTGTGTTTCCCAATGACGCCAGCAAAGATGTCCTCTTTCCCCAGCTGAGCATTGAAATCTCCTAGAATGATCTTGGTGTCATAGCTGGGGCATCGATCGTATGTTCTTTCTAGGAGATCATAGAACTCATCCTTGCTCTTGTCATCCTTCTCTTCTGTTGGGGCGTGAGCGCATATCAGGCTGATGTTCCCGAATTTAGCCTTAATGCGGATTGTCATCGCTTACGAGATCGTAGCTTATGACTTTTTCCCTAAGTCTGCCTCGAACAACAAATCCGCATCCGAATAGGCGCTGCCTTCTCTCCCTGTAGCAGTCGCTGTAGTAAATGTCGCAGTTCTTCATCTTCTTTCTGCCCGGCCCATCCCACCGCACTTCCTGGATGGCGGTGATATCTGCTTTGTAGCAGTCAAGGGCGTCTGCAAGTTGTTCGGCTGCACGTGGTCTGTTAAGGGACCTCACATTCCACGTGCAGACATCGTTGTCCTTTGTACGTTTGCCGGGGTCGGCAACATTGGATCCGTCCATATCCGAGGCAAATTGTTGTTGCTGAACTCGGTTATTTTTGTGTGGTGAGGAAGTTAGCCTCACGCACAACCTACAGACTGGTAGGCCAGTCGCTGCATACATTGGTTCACCACACAACGGATGCTGTGATGGCTATCCAGGGGGCGCCACGGGGAGGCTGTATGTCAACTTGACCTATGCACGGACGAGGATAGTCTTGGCAGATCGCCTTGTTGAACGCGATCAAGGACATTGCCTCGTGTGCATAGGCCCATGCCCCCCAAAAAAAAAAAAACTGTGTCTCCTGGTTCATATTTTTTTGTTTTCTTTCTTTTTAGATTTTCCTTCAACTGCTTGTGATTCTGGTGTTTCCTAATTTACTCTTTTAAGTCTGAGTTTAGTTTATTCCTGAAACGTATTTAATCTTTGTAGTTGATGCGATTATATCTGTCGAAAATTATATCAATGTGGTTTCTTTCTTTGTATCCCCAATGACTTTAATAAGTTGTCGATAATTGGACTATTGAAACTTACTTCATTGTCCATTACCAGAATTTTGGGTAGAGAGAAATAATACAAAATTTTTATCAGTTTATTTTGTAAATGGAGTGCAGGTTTATCTTTTAAGGAAAATAATTTTTCAAACTTTGACATTTTTATCTGTACATGTAACAAATTTTTTTCCTTCAAATTCCAAAATATCTAAGCGGAATATTTCTGAAGGATAAGTCGGAGTTGTTGTATTTCGAAACTCGGGTTTGTGCGGGTGTCTTTGATAACTATTCATATGGCAGATGTCACATCTTTTTATATATTTCATTATTTTGCTTGTCATCTGAGGGAAATAACATCGTAGAAGTAGTTGTTCTTTATTCTATAAGGCGTTTCAGTGTGCTCTATTGACGATCCGTCAGAATTTGTATTTTCCTTGCTCCGTACAAATAGAAGCGAAGATTATCCAACGCCCAAGCTATGGCCAACATCTCCCTTTCGTTGGTAGCATAGTTTTCCTCTGTCTTGTTTAAGAAGCGGGATATATACATGATTGGTTTATCTATTCCAATTTCTCCTTGACTCAACACTGCTCCAATGGTGATTCGATGCATCTGTAGTCAATATGACTCGTTAGTCAAAATCTGGAAATGCAAGTATTTCCGATGATGGTAGTAAAGTTTTGAGATTGTCAAATGCTTCTTTCTCTTTTTCGTTGAGCAGAATTCTTATATTCTTAGACTGATTCGCTTTTGTTTGTGAATTCGGGCCTCTCTTATGCTTGGTTAGTGGTTTCGCTTCTTCTTCTTCTTCTTCTTCTTCTAATTGCGCTACAGTCCGGGGTGGACCTTTGCCTCCACCAGCCAGCACTGTCTTTCGTCTTTCGCCAGCTGCAGCCAGTTGTGTGCTCGAAGTTGGTTGAGGTCCTTCTCCACTTGTAAGCGCCACCTTATCCTAGGCTGTCCTCTGTTGCGTTGTTCCAATGGCCCAGATTCGAAGACTTTACGGGCCGAAGCAGTGGAGTCCATACGCTCTACATGGACTAGCCATCTTAAGCGTTGTTTCCGGAGACGCTTGACTAGGCGCATGTCGTTGTACAGCCCATAGAGTTCGTCGTTAATTCTTCTCCTCCAGATGCCTTCAATGCAAACAGTGGTTTCGCTATCTTCGCAAAATCTCTAATAAAACGTCGATGATATGATGCCAGTCCAAGAAATCCTCTAAGGTCTTGCAGATTATCCGTTCCGTTTTTTCTCAGTAACAAAAATTGTGTCTCCTGGTTCATATTTTTTTGTTTTCTTTCTCTTTAGATTTTCCTTCAACTGCTTTTGATTCTGGTGTTTCCTAGCTTGCTCTTTTATGTCTGAATTTAGTTTATTCCAGAAACTTATTAAATTTTTGTAGTTGATGCGATTATATCTGCCGAAAATTATATCAATGTGGTTTCTTTCTTTGTATCCGCAATGACTTTATTAAGTTCTCTATACTTGGACTATTGCAACTTACTTCATTGTCCATTACCAGAATTTTGGGTGCAGAGAAATAATACAAAATTTTGATCAGTTTATTTTGTAAATGGAGTGCAGATTTATCTTTTAAGGAAAATAATTTTTCAAACTTTGACATTTTTATCTGTACATGTAACAAATTTTTTTCCTTCAATTTCCAAAATGTCTAAGCGGAATATTTCTGTAGGATAAATCGGAGTTGTTGTATTTTGAAATGCGGATTTGTGCGGGTGTCTTTGATAACTATTCATATGGCAGACGTCACATCTGTTTGTATATTTATTATTTGGCTTGTCATCTGAGGGAAATAACATCGTACAAGTAGTTGTTCTTTATTCTATAAGGCGTTTCTGTGTGCTCTATTGACGATCCGTCAGAATTTTTATTTTCCTTGCTCCGTACAAATAGAAGGGTGGCTGGGTGATGTGGAAACAGGGTAGGCACTGATTGGTATCAACCTGGCGATGGCCAGCTGCTGTAACTGTTTCCCACACATCAACTGTGCTTATAGTACCTCCACGTTGGTAGCCACCGGGTACTGGTTGTTGTTCATCCGAACTCAACTTGCTAAACCTTTAAGTGCGACCTCCGCCCAAGAGGTATAAAAAAAGGGTCCGGTCCTCCATGTTGGGGGTGTGCGTCGGGGTAACTGCCCGGCCACATTACAAATAAATAGTTACGAACCAACCGAATGCCTCGGATACTGATGAATACACTGTTGACGACCCCCGCAAACGAACAAAGGACAATGATTTACGGATCTGCACGTGGAATGTGAGGTCCCTAAACAGACCACGTGCAGCCGATGAACTTGCGGAGGCCCTGGACTGCTATAAAGCAGACATTACCGCAATCCAGGAAATGCGGTGGGATGGGCCGGGCAAGAGAAGATTGAGAAACTGCGACATATACCACGGCGACTGCTACAGGGAGAGAGGGAAACGCTTATTTGGATGCGGTTTTGTTGTTCGAGGCAGACTTAGGCAAAAAGTCTTAAGCTTCCAACACGTAAGCGAACGCCTCATAACAATCCGCATCAAGGCTAAATTCGGGAATATAAGCCTCATATGCGCCCACGCCCCGACAGAGGAAAAAGATGACAGCAGTAAAGAAGACTTCTATCACCTCCTAGAAAGGACTTACGATCGTTGCCCCAGCTACGACACCAAGATCGTTCTAGGAGACTTCAACGCTCAGCTGGGAAGAGAAGAAGTCTTTGCTAAAGTCATCGGAAGACACAGCCTGCACGCCAACACCTCCGGAAACGGACTCAGGCTAGTTGACTTCGCCTCGGGGCGAAATCTCTCTGTGGCCAGCACGCGGTTCCCACACCTCAACATTCATAAAGGGACCTGGCGATCACCTGATCAATCAACCGTCAACCAGATTGATCATGTTGCGATCGACGTCAGACACTCCTCCAGTGTTCTCGATGTCCGAACCTTCCGAGGTGCAAACATCGACTCGGATCATTTCCTTGTTGTAGCCAAGGTAAGAACCCGGATATCGAGAGAGCAACGGAGTCGAGACAGGCCAAAACGGTTTGACGTCGGAAAGCTACAATCGCAGCCGATCGCTAGAGCCTTTACCGATCGATTCTCCCTGAAACTGTCTCAAAGTTCGACGCTGCCTGCACAAACAATAGAAGACAAATGGAAACGTTGTCAAGAAGCCATCAAAGAGGCCGCCACTGATGTGCTGGGTTTCAAGCCACCACCTAAGAGGAACCCATGTTTTGACGACGAGTGCAGGCAGGCGCATGCAGCCAAACAGGAAGCTTACAAGGCAACGCTGCATCGAACGACGAGAGCTGTTTGTGAGCTCTACAAACAGAGAAGAAGGGAAGAGAACCGGCTTCTCAGAAGAAAAAAGAAAGAGCACGAGAAGCGCGCGGTCGAGGAAATGGAGAGGTGCTATGGCAGGAATGACGTCCGAAATTTTTACCGCAAGGTAAAACAGTTATCTGGCGGTTACAAGCCTCGGACTGAAGCCTGTCGGGACCAAAATGGACAACTGGTGGTAGAGTCGCAGTCGGTGCTGAAAATCTGGAAGGATCATTTCTGCAGACTCCTAAACGGCGATGACGACACAAATCCCGCTGTTAGGCAGAATGTTCCACTCAATTTGGACGACGATGGACAAGAATTCCGTCCCCCCGACCTCGACGAGGTCAAGATAGCAATATCGAGACTGAAGTCGAACAAAGCTGCTGGCGCGGACGGACTATCCGCAGAGCTGTTCAAAGCGGCTGGGGATGAGCTGGTTGGGTGCATGCACCAGCATGCACCAGCTCATCTGTGAGATATGGTCGGAGGAAAGCATGCCCGACGAGTGGAATCTCAGCATCGTATGTCCGGTCCACAAGAAAGGAGACCCCTTCGACTGCCCCAACTATCGAGGGATCAGTCTCCTTAATATCGCATATAAGATTCTCTCTGCCGTATTGTGTGAGCGCCTGAAACCGTTCGTCAAAAACCTGATAGGTCCTTATCAGTGTGGTTTCAGGCCAGGGAAGTCCACAATCGACCAGATCTTCACACTGCGGCAAATCCTGGAGAAGTCCCAAGAAGTACAAATCGACACCCACCATCTATTTGTCGATTTCAAGGCCGCGTATGACAGCGTGCATAGAGACGAGCTATACAGTGCCATGTCTAGTTTTGGCATCCCTACCAAACTCGTCAGATTGTGTAGGATGACGATGGAGAACTCTCGCTGCTCCGCCAAGGTCGGTAGCGAACTCACCGAGACCTTCGATGTCAAAAAAGGACTTAGACAAGGCGACGCGCTGTCATGCGACTTCTTTAACATCATTTTTGAGGGGATCGTGCGTAACTCACACGTTAACACCAGAGGCACGATCTTCCACAAGTCCGTTCAACTGCTAGCTTATGCGGATGACATTGACGTGATCGGCCGAACTCAGCGAGCCGTCAATGAGGCGTTTGCTAGCATCGAAGCGGAAGCGGCTAAAGTGGGACTAGTGGTAAACGAGGGCAAAACTAAGTATATGCTGTCATCGAAGAAGGACGCAGAACATCGACGTCTCGGACAGAGCGTCACTATGGGCAGCAGACGTTTCGAGGTAGTAAAGGACTTCCTCTATCTCGGCTCCGCGGTGAATAGGGACAATAACATCAGTACCGAAATCAAGCGCAGAATCACTCTTGCCAATCGCTGTTTCTTTGGGCTTAAGAGGCAATTGAGTAATAAAGCCCTCTCCCGAACGACCAAAGTAACTTTGTACAACACCTTGATCATCCCTGTCCTGCTTTACGGCGCAGAAACCTGGACGTTACTAAAAGCGGATGAAGAAGCCCTTGGTCTGTTCGATAGAAAAGTTCTGCGTGCGATTTTTGGTCCTGTTTGCGTTGATGGCAGCTGGAGGAGAACATTCAACCACGAACTGTATGGGCTGTACGGCGGCATGAACCTAGTCAAGCGTCTACGGATACAACACTTAAGGTGGCTAGGCCATGTAGAGCGGATGGACACCACTGCTCCGGCCCGAAGAGTCTTCGAATCCGAACCACAGGGACAACGCAACAGAGGACGTCCTAGATTGAGATGGCGCACACAAGTGGAAAAGGACCTCAACCAACTTGGAGTGCGCAGCTGGAAGCAGCTGGCAAGAGATCGTGCTAGCTGGAGAGGCATGTTGGTTGAGGCCCAGGTCCACCCCGGACTGTAGCGCCATCTGAAGAAGAAGTACAAATAGAAGCGAAGATTATCCAACGCCCAAACTATGGCCAACATCTCCCTTTCGTTGGTAGCACAGTTTTCCTCTGTCTTGTTTAAGGAGCGGGATATATACATGATTGGTTTATCTATTTCTCCTTTACTCAAAACTGCTCCAATGGTGATTCGATGCTTCTGCAGTCAATATGAATCGTTAGTCAAAATCTGGAAATGTAAGTATTTTGGCCTCTCTTAAGGTTGGTTAGTGGTTTCGCCTCTTCCTCTTCTTCTTCTTCTTCTAATAGCGCTGCAGTCCGGGCGGACCTTTGCCTCCACCAGCCAGCACTGTCTTTCGTCTTTCGCCAGCTGCAGCCAGTTGTGTGCTCCAAGTTTGTTGAGCTCCTTCTCCACTTGTAAGCGCCACCTTGTCCTAGGCCGTCCTCTGTTGCATTGTTCCAATGGCTCACATTCGAAGACTTTTCGGGCCGGAGTAGTGGAGTTCATACGCTCTACATGGACTAGCCGTCATAAGCGTTGTATCCGGAGACGCTTGACTAGGCGCCTGTCGTTGTTCAGCCCATAGAGGTCGTCGTAAATTCTTCTCCTCCAGATGCCTTCAACGGTGGTTTCACTAACTTCGCAAAATAATATGACATGGACTAGCCGTCTTAAGCGTTGTATCCGGAGACGCTTGACTAGGCGCCTGTCGTTGTACAGCCCATAGAGTTCGTCGTTAATTCTTCTCCTCCAGATGCCTTCAACGGCTGTTTCACTATCTTCGCAAAATCCTTAATAAAAGTCGTTAATATGAATCCAGTCCAAGAAATCCTCTAAGTTCTTTCAGATTATCCGTTGCTTTTTTTGTCAGTAACAAAATTTGTGTCTCCTGGTTCATGTTATTTTGATTTTTTCTTTTTAGATTTTCCTTCACCTGCTGTTGTTGTTCTTTATTCTTTAAGGCGTTTCTGTGTGCTCAATTGACAATACGTCAGAATTTTTATTTCCTTGCTCCGTACAAACAGTAGCGAAGATTAATCACGCCCAAACTATGGCCAACATTTCCCTTTCGTTGGTATCATAGTTTTCCTCTGTCTTGTTTAAGGAGCGGAAAATATACGTGATTGGTTTATCTTTTCCAATTTCTCCTTGACTCAACACTGCTGTAATGGTGATTCGATGCATCTGTACATATTGTTATATTGACTAATATGAGTGGTTAGTCAAAATCTGGATATGTAAGTATATCCGTTGATGGTAGTAAAGTTTTGAGATTGTGAAATGCTTCTTTCTCTTTTTCGTTGAGCTGAATTCTTATATTCTTAGACTGATTCGCTTTTGTTTGTGAATTCGGACCTCTCGTAATGTTGGCTAGTGGTTGCGCTTCTTTTTCTTCTTCTTCTAATGGCGCTACAGTCCGGGGTGAACCTGGGCCTCTACCAGCCAGCACTGTCTTTCGTCTTTCGCCAGCTGCCGCCAGTTGCGCGCTCCAAGTTGGTTGAGGTCATTCTAATCTTGTGAGCGCCACCTTATCCTGGACAGTCCTCTGCTGCGTTGTCCCAAAGGCTCAGTTTCGAAGACTTTTCGGACCGGAGCAGTGGAGTACATACGCTCTACATGGACTAGCGTTGTATCCGGAGACGCTTGACTAGGCGCATGTCGTTGTACAGCCCATAGAGGTCGTCCTTAATACTTCTCATCCAGATACATTCAGCGCAAACAGTGGTTTCGCTATCTTCGCAAAATCCTTAATAAAACGTCGGTAATATTTTGCCAGTCCAAAAAATCCTCTAAGTTCTTTCAGATTATCCGTTCCGTTTTTTGTCAGTAACAAAATTTGTGTCTCCTGGTTCATATTTTTTTGATTTCTTTCTTTTTAGATTTTCCTTCAACTGCTTTTGATTCTGGTGTTTCCTAGTTTGCTCTTCTAAGTTTGAATTTAGTTTATTCCCGAAACTTATTTGATTTTTGTAGTTGATGCGATTATATATGCTGAAAATTATAACAATTGGTTTTCTCTTCATTACAGAATGTATTGTATTGTTGTAGCGATCGACTGATATTTCTATAAGTTGTTTTAAGTCTAGATCTGGATATTCCCTTTTTAAACACCTGGTAATTTCGATGATAGTTGAATGAACTCTTGATTGTTCCTTTCCTGTACTTTTTTTTACAGGAGTTTTGTAGATTTCTATCCCCAATGACTTTATTAAGTTGTCGATAATTGGAATATTGAAACTTACTTCATTGTCCATTACCGGAAATTGTCGGGTTTGTACGGGTGTCTGCCATATCTATTCATATGGCAGATGTCACATCTTTTTATATATTTGTTCATTTTGCTTGTCATCTGAGAGAAATAACATCTTTCAAGAAGTTGTTCTTTATTCTATAAGGCGTTTCTGTGTGCTCTATTGACGTTCCGTCAGAATTTTTATTTTCCTTGCTCCGCACAATAGTAGCGAAGATTATCCAACGCCCAAACTATGGCCAACATCTCTCTTTCGTTGGTAGCATAGTTTTCCTCTGTCTTGTTTAAGGAGCGGGATATATACGTGATTGGTTTATCTTTTCCAATTTCTCCTTGACTCAACACTGCTCTAATGTTGTTTCGATGCATCTGTAGTCAATATGAATGGTTAGTCAAAATCTGGAAATATAAGTATTTCCTATGATGGTAGTAAAGTTTTGAGATTGTAAAAAGCTTCTTTCTCTTTTTCGTTGAGCTGAATTCTTATATTCTTAGACTGATTCGCTTTTGTTTGTGAATTCGGGCGTCTCGTAAGGTTGGTTAGTGGTTTCGCTTCTTCTTCTTAGAGCGCTACAGTCCGGGGGGGTCCCGGGCCTCCACCAGCCAGCACTGTCTTTCGTCTTTCGCCAGCTGCAGCCAGTTGCGCGATCCAAGTTGGTTGAGGTCCTTCTCCCCTTGTGAGCGCCACCTTATCCAGGATCGTCCTCTGCTGTGTTGTTCCAAAGGCTCAGTTTCGATGACTTTTTGGACCGGAGCAGAGGAGTCCATACGCTCTACATGGACTAGCCATCTTT
The DNA here is from genome assembly GCA_944738645.1 of Eristalinus sepulchralis. Lineage (NCBI taxonomy): Eukaryota > Metazoa > Arthropoda > Insecta > Diptera > Syrphidae > Eristalinus > Eristalinus sepulchralis. The sequence goes on from OX122884.1 coordinate 11,005,690, forward strand.
AGCGTTGTTTTCGGAGACGGTTGACTAGGCGCATGTCGTTGTGCAGCCCATAGAGTTCGTCGTTAATTCTTCCCCTCCAGATGCCTTCAACGCAAACAGTGGTTTCGCTATCTTCGCAAAATCCTTAATAAAACGTCGGTAATATGATGCCAGTCCAAAAAATCCTCTAAGTTCTTTCAGATTATCTGTTCCGTTTTTTGTCAGTAACAAAAATTGTGTCTCCTGGTTCATATTTTTTTGTTTTCTTTCTTTTTAGATTTTCCTTCAACTGCTTTTGATTCTGGTGTTTCCTAATTTGCTCTGTTAAGTCTGAATTTGGTTTATTCCTGAAACTTATTAAATTTTTGTAGTTGATGCGATTAAATCTGCCGAAAATTATATCAACAGGTTTTCGTTTTATTACGGAATTGTTGCAGCGATCGACTGATATTTCTTTGTTATAAGTCTAGATCTGGATATTCCCTTTTTAAACACCTGGTAATTTCGATGATAGTTGAATGAACTCCTGTAGTTTTGTTTGCAGGAGTTTTGTAGCTTTGTATCCCCAATGACTTTATTAAGTTGTCGATAATTGAAACTTACTTCATTGTCCATTACCAGCATTTTGGGTGCAGAGAAATAATACAAAATTTTGATCAGTTTATTTTGCAAATGGAGTGCAGATTTATCTTTTAAGGAAAATAATTTTCAAACTTTGACATTTTATCTGTAAATGTAACAAATTTTTTTCCTTCAATTTCCAAAATGTCCAAGTGGATTATTTCTGTAGCAAAAGTCGGAATTGGTTTATTTTGAAACTCGGGTTTGTGCGGGTGTATGTCATATTTATTCATATGACAGATGTCACATCTTTTTATATATTTCCTTATTTTGCTTGTCATCTGAGGGAAATAACTCCGTAAAAGCAGTTGGTCCTTATTCTACAAGGCGATTTTGTGTGCTCTATTGAAGATCCGTCACAATTTTTATTTTCCTTGCTCCGGACAATAGTAGCGAAGATTATCCAAGGCCCAAACTATGGCCAATATCTCCCTTTCGTCGGTAGCATAGTTTTCATCTGTCTTGTTTAAGGAGCGGAAACTATACGTGATTGGTTTATCTTTTCCAATTTGTCCTTGACTCAACACTGCTGTAATGGTGATTCGATGCATCTGTAGTCAATATAAATGGTTAGTCAAAATCTGGAAATGTAAGTATTTCCGATGATGGTAGTAAAGTTTTGAGATTGTGAAAAGCTTCTTTCTCCATTTCGTTGAGCAGAATTCTTATATTCTTAGACCGATTTGCTTTTGTTTGTGAATTCGGAACTCTCGTAAGTTTGGCTAGTGGTTTCGCTTCTTCCTGTGCCTCAACCAACATGCCTCTCCATCCAGCACGATCTTTCGCCAGCTGCCGCCAGTTGCGCGCTCCAAGTTGGTTGAGGTCCTTCTCCCCTTGCGAGTGTCACCTTATCCAGGACCGTCCTCTGCTGCGTTGTTCCATAGCCTCAGTTTCAAAGACTTTTCGGACCGGAGCAGTGGAGTCCATACGCTCTACATGGACTAGCCGTCTTAAGCGTTGTTTCCGGAGACGCTTGACTAGGCGCATTTTTTGTACAGCCCATAGAGTTCGTCGTTAATTCTTCCCCTTCAGATGCCTTCAACGCAAACAGTGGTTTCGCTATCTTCGCAAAATCCTTAATAAAACGTCGGTAATATGATGCCAGCCAAGAAATCCACTAAGTTCTTTCAGATTCTCCGTTCCGTTTTTTGTCAGTAACAAATATTGTGTCTCCTTGTTAATATTTTTTGATTTCTTTCTTTTTAGATTTTCCTTCAACTGCTTTTGATTCTGGTGTTTCCTAATTTGCTCTGTTAAGTCTGAATTTAGTTTATTCCTGAAACTTATTTAATTTTTGTAGTTGATGCGATTATATCTGCCGAAAATTATATCAATTGGTTTTCTTTTTATAACGGAATGTACTGTATTGTTGTAGCGATCGACTTATATTTCTGTAAGTTGTTTTAAGTCCAGATCTGGATGTTCCCTTTTTAAGCACCTGGTAATTGATGATGATGAACTCTCGATAGTTCCTTTCACTGTACTTTTGTTTACAGGATTTTTTTGTAGATTTCTATCCCCAATGACTTTATTAAGTTGTCAATAATTGGAATATTGAAACTTACTTCATTGTCCATTACCAGAAATTGTCGGGTTTGTGCGGGTGTCTGTCATATCTATTCATATGGCAGATGTCACAACTTTATATATATTTCTTTATTTTGCAGGTCATCTGATAGAAATAACATCGTACAAGAAGTTGTTCTTTATAAGGCGTTTCTGTGTGCTCTATTGACGATCCGTCAAAATTTATATTTTCCTTGCTCCGTACAATAGCAGCGAAGATTATCCAACGTCCAAACTATGGCCAACAACTCCCTTTCGTTGGTAGCATAGTTTTCCTCTGTCTTGTTTAAGGAGCGGGAAATATACGTGATTGGTTTATCTCTTCCGATTTCTCCTTGACTCAACACTGCTCTAATGGTGATTCGATGCATCTGTACATATTGACATATTGACTAATACGAATGGTTAGTCAAAATCTGGAAATGTAAGTCTTTCCGATGATGGTAGTAAAGTTTTGAGATTGTGAAGTGCTTCTTTCTCTTTTTCGTTGAGCTGAATTCTCATACTCTTAGACCGATTCGCTTTTGTTTGTGAATTCGGGCATCTCATAAGGTTGGTTAGTGGTTTCGCTTCTTCTTCTTCTTCTTCTTATAGCGCTACAGTCCGGGGTGGACCTGTGCCTCATCCAACATGCCTCTCCATCCAGCACGATCTTTCGCCAGCTGCCGCCAGTTGCGCGCTCCAAGTTGGTTGAGGTCCTTCTCCCCTTGCGAGTGTCACCTTATCCAGGACCGTCCTCTGCTGCGTTGTTCCATAGCCTCAGTTTCAAAGACTTTTCGGACCGGAGCAGTGGAGTCCATACGCTCTACATGGACTAGCCGTCTTAAGCGTTGTTTCCGGAGACGCTTGACTAGGCGCATTTTTTGTACAGCCCATAGAGTTCGTCGTTAATTCTTCCCCTTCAGATGCCTTCAACGCAAACAGTGGTTTCGCTATCTTCGCAAAATCCTTAATAAAACGTCGGTAATATGATGCCAGCCAAGAAATCCACTAAGTTCTTTCAGATTCTCCGTTCCGTTTTTTGTCAGTAACAAATATTGTGTCTCCTTGTTAATATTTTTTGATTTCTTTCTTTTTAGATTTTCCTTCAACTGCTTTTGATTCTGGTGTTTCCTAATTTGCTCTGTTAAGTCTGAATTTAGTTTATTCCTGAAACTTATTTAATTTTTGTAGTTGATGCGATTATATCTGCCGAAAATTATATCAATTGGTTTTCTTTTTATAACGGAATGTACTGTATTGTTGTAGCGATCGACTTATATTTCTGTAAGTTGTTTTAAGTCCAGATCTGGATGTTCCCTTTTTAAGCACCTGGTAATTGATGATGATGAACTCTCGATAGTTCCTTTCACTGTACTTTTGTTTACAGGATTTTTTTGTAGATTTCTATCCCCAATGACTTTATTAAGTTGTCAATAATTGGAATATTGAAACTTACTTCATTGTCCATTACCAGAAATTGTCGGGTTTGTGCGGGTGTCTGTCATATCTATTCATATGGCAGATGTCACAACTTTATATATATTTCTTTATTTTGCAGGTCATCTGATAGAAATAACATCGTACAAGAAGTTGTTCTTTATAAGGCGTTTCTGTGTGCTCTATTGACGATCCGTCAAAATTTATATTTTCCTTGCTCCGTACAATAGCAGCGAAGATTATCCAACGTCCAAACTATGGCCAACAACTCCCTTTCGTTGGTAGCATAGTTTTCCTCTGTCTTGTTTAAGGAGCGGGAAATATACGTGATTGGTTTATCTCTTCCGATTTCTCCTTGACTCAACACTGCTCTAATGGTGATTCGATGCATCTGTACATATTGACATATTGACTAATACGAATGGTTAGTCAAAATCTGGAAATGTAAGTCTTTCCGATGATGGTAGTAAAGTTTTGAGATTGTGAAGTGCTTCTTTCTCTTTTTCGTTGAGCTGAATTCTCATACTCTTAGACCGATTCGCTTTTGTTTGTGAATTCGGGCATCTCATAAGGTTGGTTAGTGGTTTCGCTTCTTCTTCTTCTTCTTCTTATAGCGCTACAGTCCGGGGTGGACCTGTGCCTCATCCAACATGCCTCTCCATCCAGCATGATCTTTCGCCAGCTGCCGCCAATTGCGCGCTCCTAGTCGGTTGAGGTCCTTCTTCCCTTGTGAGCGCCACCTTATCCATAACCGTCCTCTGCTGCGTTTTTCCAAAGGCTCAGTTTCGAACACTTTTCGGGTCGGAGCAGTGGAGTCCATACGCTCTACATGGACTAGCCATCTTAAGCGTTGTTTCCGGAGACGCTTGACTAGGCGCATGTCGTTGTACAGCCCATAGAGGTCGTCGTTAATTCTTCCCCTCCAGATCCCTTCAACGCAAACAGTGGTTTCGCTATCTTCGCAAAATCCTTTATAAAAAGTCGGTAATATTATGCCAGTCCAAGAAATTCTCTAAGTTCTTTCAGATTATCCGTTCCGTTTTTTGTCAGTAACAAAATTTGTGTCTCCTTGTTCATATTGTTTTGATTTTTTTCTTGTTAGATTTTCCTTCAACAGCTTTTGATTCTTCTTCTTTTTCTTCTTGTGGCGCTAGAGTCCGGGGTGGACCTGGGCCTCAACCAACATGCCTCTCCAGCCAGCACGATCTTTCGCCAGCTGCCGCCAGTTGCGCACTCCAAGTTGGTTGAGGTCCTTCTTCACTTGTGTGCGCCACCTTATCCTGGGCCGTCCTCTGTTGCGTTGTCCCAATGGCTCAGATTCGGAGACTTATCGGGCCGGAGCAGTGGTGTCCATTCGCTCTACATGGCCTAGCCATCTTAAGCGTTGTATCCGTAGACGCTTGACTAGGCTCATGCCGCTGTACAGCCCATACAGTTCGTGGTTGAATCTTCTCCTCCAGATGCCATCAACGCAAACAGGACCAAAAATCGCGCGCAGAACTTTTCTCTCGAAGAGACCAAGGGCATCCTCATCCGCTTTTAGTAGTGTCCAAGTTTCCGCGCCATAAAGTAGGACTGGGATGATTAAGATGTTATATAAAGCAAGCTTAGTCGTTCGAGAGAGGGCTTTATTACTCAATTGCCTCTTGAGCCCAAAGAAACAGCGATTGGCAAGAGTGATTCTGCGTTTGATTTCGGTACTGGTGTTATTGTCCCTGTTTACTGCGGAGCCGAGGTAGATGAAGTCCTTGACTACCTTGAAGTTTATGCTGCCTAGTGTGACGCTCTGTCCGAGACGCCGATGTTGTGTGTCCTTCCTTGATGACAGCATGTACTTCGTTTTGCCCTCATTTACCACCAGACCCATTTTAGCCGCTTCCGCTTCAATGCCAGCAAACGCATCATTGACGGCTCGCTGTATTCGACCAATCACGTCAATGTCGTCGGCGTAAGCTAGCAATTGAGCTGACTTTTGGAAGATCGTACCTCTGGTGTTGACCTGTGAGTTACGCACGATCTTCTCCAAGATGATGTTAAAAAAGTCACATGACAGTGCGTCGCCTTGTCTAAAACCTTTTTTGACATTGAAGATCTCGGTGAGTTCGTTCCCGACCTTGACGGATCAGACTTATCGCTCGATAGTTGGCGCAGTCGAAGGGGTCTCCTTTCTTGTAGACCGGACAGACGACGCTGAGATTCCACTCATCGGGCATGTTTTCCTCCGACCATATCTTACAGATGAGCTGGTGCATGCGCCCAACCAGGTCATCCCCAGCCGCTTTGAACAGTTCTGCGGACAGTCCATCCGCTCCAGCAGCTTTGTTCGACTTCAGTCTCGATATTGCTATCTTGACCTCGTCTAAGTCGGGAGGACAGAATTCTTGCCTATCATCGTCCAGGTTGAGTGGAACATTCTCTCTAACAGCGGGATTTGGGCCGTCATCTCTGTTTAAAAGTCTGCAGAAGCTATCTTTTCAGATTCTCAGCATTGATTGCGACTCTACTACTAGGTTTCCGTTTTGGTCCCGACTGGCTTCGGTCCGAACCCTGTATCCACCGGTTAGCTGTTTCACCTTTCGGTAAAACTTTCGGACTTCATTCCTGCCATAACATATCTCCATCTCTTCGACCGCGCGCTTCTCATGCTCTCTCTTTTTCCTTCTTAGAAGCCGGTTCTCTTCCCTTCTTTTCTGTTCGTAGAGCTCACGAACAGCTCTCGTTGTCCGATGCAGCGTTGCCTGGTAGGCCTCCTGTTTGGCAGCATGTGCCTGCCTGCACTCGTCGTCAAACCATGGGTTCCTCCTAGGTGGTGGCGTGAAACCCAGCACATCAGTTTCAGCTTCTTTGATGGCTTTTTGACAACGTTTCCATTCTTCTTCTATTGTTAGTGCAGGCTGCGTCGAACTTTGGGAGAGTTTCAGGGAGACTCGGTCGGCAAAGATCCCAGCGACCTGTTGCGATTGTAGCTTCCGACGTCAAACCGTTTCGGCCTATCTTGACTCCGTTGTTCTCTCGATATCCGGGTTCTTACCTTGGCTACAACAAGGTGATGATCCGAGTCGATGTTAGCGCCTCGGAATGTTCGGACATCGAGAATGTTGGAGGAGTGTCTGACGTCGATCGCAACGTGATCAATCTGGTTGACGGTTGATTGGCAATTCCCTGCCGGGTTCCTTTATGGATGTTGCGATGTGGGAACCGTGTACTGCTCACAGAGAGGTTCCGCCCCGCGGCGAAGTCCAGCAGCCTGAGTTCGTTTCCGGAAGTCGTGTCGTGCAGGCTGTGTTTCCCGATGACGCCAGCAAAGATGTCCTCTTTCCCCAGCTGAGCATTGAAATCTCCTAGAATGATCTTGGTGTCATAGCTGGGGCATCGATCGTATGTTCTTTCTAGGAGATCATAGAACTCATCCTTGCTCTTGTCATCCTTCTCTTCTGTTGGGGCGTGAGCGTATATCAGGCTGATGTTCCCGAATTTAGCCTTAATGCGGATTGTCATCGCTTACGAGATCGTAGCTTATGACTTTTTGCCTAAGTCTGCCTCGAACAACAAATCCGCATCCGAATAGTCGCTGCCTTCTCTCCCTGCAGCAGTCGTTGTAGTAAATGTCGCAGTTCTTCATCTTCTTTCCGCCCGGCCCATCCCACCGCACTTCCTGGATGGCGGTGATATCTACTTTGTAGCAGTCAAGGGCCTCCGCAAGTTGTTCGGCTCCACGTGGTCTGTTAAAGGACCTCACATTCCACGTGCAGAACCGAAAATCGTTGTCCTTTCTTCGTTTGCCGGGGTCGTCAATGTTGGATCCGTCCATATCCGAGGCAAGTTGTTGTTGCTGAACTCGGTTAATTTTGTGTGGTGAGGGAGTTAGCCTCACGCACAACCTACAGACTGGTAGGCCAGTCGCTGCATACATTGGTTCACCACACAACGGATGCTGTGATGGCTTTTGAGTCTGGTGTTTCCTAATTTGTTAATTTGTTAAGTCTGAACTTAGTTTATTCCTGAAACTTATTAAATTTTTGTAGTTGATGTTATTATATCTGGTAGTTTCGATGATAGTTGATTGAACTCTTGATTGTTCCTTTCACTGCATTTTTGTTTACAGGTTTTTGTAGATTTCTATCCCCAATGACTTTATTAAGTTGTCGATAGTTGGAATATTGAATATCATTGTCCATTGCCAGAAATTGTCGGGTTTGTGCGGGTGTCCGCCATATCTATTCATATGGCAGATGTCACATCTTTTTATATATTTCTTTATTTTGCTTGTCATCTGAGAGAAACAACATCGTACAAGAAGTTGCTCTTTATTCTATAAGGCGTTTCCGTGTGCTCTATTGACGATCCGTCAGAATGTTAATTTTCATTGCTCCATACAATAGTAGCGATGATTACACAACGCCCAAACTATGGCCAACATCTCCCTTTCGTTGGTAGCACAGTTTTCCTCTGTCTTGTTTAAGGAGCGGGATATATAAGTGATTGGTGTATCTTTCCCAATTTCTCCTTGACTCAACACTGCTTTAATGGTGTTTCGATGCATCTGTAGTCAATATGAATGGTTAGTCAAAATCTGGAAATGTAAGTATTTCCCTTGATGGTAGTAAAGTTTTAAGATTGTAAAATGCTTCTTTCTCTTTTTCGTTGAGCTGAATTCTTATATTCTTAGACTGATTGGCTTTTGTTTGTGAATTCGGACCTCCCGTAAGGTTGGTTAGTGGTTCCGCTTCTTCTTCTCCTTCTTCTAATGGCGCTACAGTCCGGACCTGGGCCTCCACCAGCCAGCACTGTCTTTCGTCATTCGCTAGTTGCCGCCAGTTGCGCGTTCCAAGTTGGTCGAGATCCTTCTCCACTTGTGAGCGCCACCTTATCCTGGGCCGCCCTCTGTTGCTTTGTTTCTATGGCTCAGATTCGAACACTTTTCGGGCCGGAGCAGTGGAGTCCATACGCTCTACATGGACTAGCCATCTTAAGCGTTGTTTTCGGAGACACTTGACTAGGCGCATGTCGTTGTACAGCCCTTAGAGTTCGTCGTTAAGTCTTCCCCTCCAGATGCCTTCAACGCAAACAGTGTTTTAGCTATCTTCGCAAAATCCTTTGTAAAACGTCGGTAATATTATGCCAGTCCAAGAAATCCTCTAAGTTCTTTCAGATTATCCGTTCCGTTTTTTGTCAGTAACAAAATTTGTGTCTCCTGGTTCATATATTTTTGATTTCTTTCTTTTTAGATTTTCCTTCAACTGCTTTTGATACTGGTGTTTCCTAATTTCCTCTGTTAAGTCTGAATTTGGTTTATTCCTGAAACTTATTAAATTTTTGTAGTTGATGTTATTATATCTGGTAGTTTCGATGATAGTTGATTGAACTCTTGATTGTTCCTTTCACTGTATTTTTGTTTACAGGATTCTTGTAGATTTCTATCCCCAATGACTTTATTAAGTTGTCGATAATTGGAATATTGAAACTTACTTCATTGTCCATTACCAGAAATTGTCGGGTTTGTGCGGGTGCCTTCCATATCTATTCATATGGCAGATGTCACATCTTTTTATATATTTCTCTATTTTGCTTGTCATCTCAGAGAAATAACATTGTACAAGAAGTTGTTCTTTATTCTATAAGGCGTTTCTGTGTGCTCTATTGACGATCCGTCAGAATTTTTATTTTCCTTGCTCCGTACAATAGTAGCGAAGATTACCCAACGCCCAAACTATGGCCAACATCTCCCTTTCGTTGGTAGCATAGTTTTCCTCTGTCTTGTTTAAGGAGCGGGATATATACGTTTATCTCTTCCAATTTCTCCTTGACTCAACACTGCTCTAATGGTGATTCGATGCATCTGTACATATTGACATATTGACTAATATGAATGGTTAGTCAAAATCTGGAAATGTAAGTATTTCCGGTGATGGTAGTAAAGTTTTGAGATTGTGAAATGCTTCTTTCTCTTTTTCGTTGAGCTGAATTCTTATATTCTTAGACCGATTCGCTTTTGTTTGTGAATTCGGGCATCTCATAAGGTTGGTTAGTGGTTTCGCTTCTTCTTTTTCTTCTTCTTATAGCGCTACAGTCCGGGGTGGACCTGTGCCTCAACCAACATGCATCTCCATTCAGCACGATCTTTCGCCAGCTGCCGCCAGTTGCGCGCTCCAAGTTGGTTGAGGTCCTTCTCCCCTTTGTTAACGCCACCTTATCCAGGACCGTCCTCTGTTGCGTTGTTTCAAAGGCTCAGTTTCGAAAACTTTTCGGACCGGAGCAGTGGAGTCCACACGCTCTACATGGACTAGCCGTCTTAAGCGTTGTATCCGGAGACGCTTGACTATTCGTATGTTGTTCTACAGCCCATAGAGTTCGTCGTGCATTCTTCTCATCGAGATGCCTTCAACGCAAACAGTCGTTCGCTATCTTCGCAAAATCCTTTATAAAACGTCGGCGATGTGATGCAAGTCCAAGAAATCCTCTTAGTTCTTTCAGATTATCCGTTCCGTTTTTTGTCAGTAACAAAATTTGTGTCTCCTGGTTCTTATTTTTTTGGTATCTTTCTTTTTAGATTTTCCTTCAACTGCTTTTGATTCTGGTGTTTCCTAATGTGCTCTGTTAAGTCTTAGTTTAGTTTATTACTGAAACTTATTAATTTTTGTAGTTGATGCGATTATATCTGCCGAAAATTATATCAATTTGTTTTCTTTTTATTACGGAATGTACTGTATTGTTGCAGCGATCGACTGATATTTCTATAAGTTGTTTTAAGTCTAGATCTGGATATTCCCTTTTTAAACATCTGATAATTTCGATGATAGTTGAATGAACTCCCGATAGTTCCTTTCACTGTACTTTTGTTTACAGGAGTTTTGTAGATTCGTATCCCCAATGACTTTATTAAGTTGTCGATAATTGGAATATTGAAACTTACTTCATTGTCCATTACCAGAAATTGTCGGGTTTGTGCGGGTGTCTGCCATATGTATTCATATGGCGGATGTCACATCTTTTTATATATTTCTTTATTTTGCTTGTCATCTGAGAGAAATAACATCGTACAAGAAGTTGTTCTTTATTCTATAAGGCGTTTCCGTGTGCTCTATTGACGATCCGTCAGAAAGTTAATTTTACTTGCTCCATACAATAGTAGCGAAGATTACCCAACGCCCAAACTATGGCCGACATCTCATTTTCGTTGGTAGCACAGTTTTCCTCTGTCTTGTTTAAGGAGCGGGATATATACGTGATTGGTTTATTTTTTCCAATTTCTCCTTGACTCAATGGTGTTTCGATGCATTTGTAGTCAATATGAATGGTTAGTCAAAATCCGGAAATATAAGTATTTCCAATGATGGTAGTAAAATTTTGAGATTGTGAAATGCTTCTTTCTCTTTTTCGTTGAGCTGAATTCTTATGTTCTTAGACTGATTCGCTTTTGTTTGTGAATTCGGGCCACTCGTAAGGTTGGTTAGTGGTTTCACTTCTCCTTCTTCTTCTTCTTCTTATAGCGCTACAGTCTGGGGTGGACCTGCGCCTCCACCAGCCAGCACTGTCTTTCGTCTTTCGCCAGCTGCAGCCAGTTGTGTGCTCCAAGTTGGTTGAGGTCCTTCTCCACTTGTAAGCGCCGTCCTGGGCCGTCCTCTGTTGCGTTGGTCCAATGGCTCAGATTCGAAGACTTTTCGGGCCGGAGCAGTGGAGTCCATAGGCTCTACATGGACTAGCCATTTTAAGCTTTGTTTCCAGAGACGCTTGACTAGGCGCATGTCGTTGTACAGCCCATAGAGTTCGTCGTTAATTCTTCCCCTCCAGATGCCTTCAACGCAAACAGTGATTTCGCTATCTTCGCAAAATTTTTAATAAAACGTCGGTAAGTTCTTTCAGATTATCCGTTCCGTTTTTTGTCAGTAACAAAAATTGTGTCTCCTGGTTCATATTTTTGTGGTTTCTTTCTTTTTAGATTTTCCTTCAACTGCTTGTGATTCTGGTTCTGCTAAGTCTGAATATGGTTTATTCCCGAAACTTATTAAATTTTTGTAATTGATGCGATTATATCTGCCGAAAATTATATCAACTGGTTTTCGTTTTATTACGGAATGTACAGTATTGTTGTAGCGATCGACTGATATTTCTTTGTTTTAAGTCTACATCTGGATATTCCCTTTTTAAACACCAGACAATCTCGATGATAGTTGTATGAACTCTCGATAGTTCCTTTCACAGTACTTTTGCTTGCAGGAGTTTTGTATCTTTGTATCCCCAATGACTTTATTAAGTTGTCGATAATTGGACTATTGAAACTTACTTCCTTGTCAATTACCAGAATTTCGGGTGCAGAGAAATAATACAAAATTTTGATCAGTTTATTTTGTAAATGGAGTGCAGATTTATCTTTTAAAGAAAGGAATTTTTCAAACTTTGACATTTTATCCGTACATATAACTAATTTTTTTCCTCAATTTCCAAAATGTCTAAGTGGAATATTTCTGTGGGATAAGTCGGAGTTGGTGTATTTTGAAACTCGGGTTTGTGCGGGTGTATGTCATATTTATTCATACGGCAGATGTCACATCTTTTTACATATTTCTTTATTTTCCTTGTCATCTGAGGGAAATAACATCGTACAAGTAGTTTTTTCTTATTCTACAAGGCGTTTTTGTGTGCTCTATTGACAATCCGTCAGAATTTTTATATTCCTTGCTCCATACAATAGTAGCGAAGAATACCCAACGCCCAAACTATGGCCAACATAACCCTTTCGTTGGCAGGATAGTTTTCCTCTGTCTTGTTTAAGTAGCGGAAAATATACGTGATTGGTTTATCTTTTCCAATTTCTCCTTGACTCAACACTGCTCTAATGGTGATTCGCTGCACCTGTAGTCAATATAAATGGTTAGTCAAAATCTGGAAATGTAAGTATTTCCGATGATGGTAGTAAAGTTTTGAAATTGTGAAATGCTTCTTTCTCTTTTTCGTTGAGCTAAATTCTTATATTCTTAGACCGATTCGCTTTTGTTTATGAATTCGCACCTCTCGTAAGGTTGGTTAGTGGTTTCAATTCTTCTTGTTCTTCTTCTAATGGCACTACAGTCCGGGTGGACCTGTGCCTCCACCAGCCAGCACTTTCTTTCGTCTTTCGCCAGCTGCCGCCAGTTGCGCGGCTATCTTCGCAAAATCCTTAATAAAACGTCGGTAATATGTTGCCAGTCCAAGAAATCCTCTAAGTTCTTTCAGATTCTCCGTTCCGTTTTTTGTCAGTAACAAAAATTGTGTCTCCGGGTTAATATTTTTTGATTTCTTTCTTTTTAGATTTTCTTTCAACTGCTTTTGATTCTGGTGTTTCCTAATTTGCTCTGTTAAGTCTGAATTTGGTTTATTCCTGAAACTTATTAAATTTTTGTAGTTGGTGCGATTATATCTGCCGAAAATTATATCAAGTGGTTTTCGGTTTATGTATTGTTGTAGCGATCGACTGATATTTCTTTGTTTTAAGTCTAGATCTGGATATTCCCTTTTTAAACACCAGGTAATTTCGATGATAGTTGAATGAACTCTCAAAAGTTCCTTTTACTGTACTTTTGTTTACAGGAGTTTTGCAGATTTGTATCCCCACTGACTTTATCAAGTTGTCGATAATTGGACTATTGAAACTTACTTCATTGTCCATTACCAGAATTTTGGGTAGAGAGAAATAATACAAAATTTTGATCAGTTTATTTTCTGAATAAAGTGCAGATTTCTGTAGGATAAGTCGGATTTGTTGTATTTTAAAACTTGGGTTTGTGCGGGTGTCTGTCATACCTATTCATATGGCAGACGTCACATCTTTTTATATATTTCTTTATTTTGCTTGTCATCTGAGGAATATAACATCGTACAAGAAGTTGTTCTTTATTCTATAAGGAGTTTCTGTGTGCTCTATTGACGATCCGTCAGAATGTTAATTTTCCTTGCTCCGTACAATAGTAGCGAAGATTACCCAACGCCCAAACTATGGCCAATATCTCCCTTTCGTTGGTAGCATAGTTTTCATTTGTCTTGTTTAAGGAGGTGATTCGATGCATCTGTACATATTGACATATTGACTTATATGAATGGTTAGTCAAAATCTGAAAATTTAAATATTTCCGATGATGCTTCTTTCTCTTTGTCGTTGAGCAGAATTCTTATATTCTTAGACCTATTTGCTTTTGTTTGTGAATTCGGACCTCTCGTAAGTTTGGCTAGTGGTTTCGCTTCTTCTTCTTCTTCTTCTTCTAATGGCGCTACAGTCCGGGGTGGACCTGTGCCTCAACCAACATGCCTCTCCATCCAGCACGATCTTTCGCCAGCTGCCGCCAGTTGCGCGCTCCAAGTTGGTTGAGGTCCTTCTCCCCTTGTGAGCGCCACCTTATCCACGACCGTCCTCTGCTGCGTTGTTCCAAAGGCTCAGTTTCGAAGACTTTTCGGACCGGAGCAGTGGAGTCCATACGCTCTACATGGAATAGCCGTCTCAAGTGTTGTTTCTGGAGAGGCTTGACTAGGCGCATGTCGATGTACAGCCCATAGAGTTCGTCGTTAATTCTTCCCCTCCAGATGACTTTAACGCAAACAGTGGTTTCGCTATCTTCGCAAAATCCTTAATAAAACGTCGGTAATATGATGCCAGTCCAAGAAATCCTCTAAGTTCTTTCAGATTATCCGTTCCGTTTTTTGTCAGTAACAAAAATTGTGTCTCCGGGTTAATATTTTTTGATTTCTTTCTTTTTAGATTTTTCCTTCAACTGCTTTAGATTTTGGTGTTTCCTAATTTCCTCTGTTAAGTCTGAATTTGGATTATTCCACAAACTCATTAAATTTTATATCTGCCGAAAATTATATCAACGGGTTTTCGTTTTATTACGGAATGTACTGTATTGTTGTAGCGATCGACTGATATTTCTATAAGTTGTTTTAAGTCTAGATCTGGATATCGATGATAGTTGAATGAACTCTCGATAGTTCCTTTCACTGTGCTTTTGTGGAGTTTTGTAGATTTTTATCCCCAATGACTTTTTTAAGTTGTCCATAATTGGACTATTGAAACTTACTTCATTGTCCATTACCAGAAATTTGGGTAGAGAGAAATAATATAAAATTTTGATCAGTTTTTTTTTTGTAAATGGAGTGCAGATTTATCTTTTAAGGAAATTAATTTTTCAAACTTTGACATTCTTATCTGTACATGTAACAAATTTTTTTCCTTCAATTTCCAAAATGTCTAAGTGAAATATTTCAGTAGGATAAGTCAGAGTTGGTGTATTTTGAAACTCGGGTTTGTGTTTCCTGATTTGCTCTGTTAAGTCTGAATTTAGTTTATTCCCGAAACTTATTAAATTTTTGTAGTTGATGCGATTATATCTGCCGAAAATTATATCAATTGGTTTTCTTTTTATTACGGAATGTACTGTATTGTTGTAGCGATCGACTGATATAAGTTGTTTTAAGTCTAGATCTGGATAATTCCTTTTTAAACATCTGGTAATTGATGATAGTTGAATGAACTCTTGATTGTTCCTTTCACTGTACTTTTGTTTACAGGAGTTTTGTAGATTTCTATCCAAAATGACTTTATTAAGTTGTCGATAATTGGGATATTGAAACTTACTTCATTGTCCATTACTAGAAATTGTCGGGTTTGTGCGGGTGTCTGCCATATCTATTCATATGGCAGATGTCACATCTTTTTATATATTTCTTTATTTTGCTTGTCATCTGAGAGAAATAACATCGTACAAGAAGTTGTTCTTTATTCTATAAGGCGTTTCTGTGTGCTCTATTGACGATCCGTCAGAATTTTTATTTTCCTTGCTCCGTACAATAGTAGCGAAGATTATCCAACGCCCAAACTATGGCCAACGTCTCCCTTTCGTTGGTAGCACAGTTTCCCTCTGTCTTGTTTAAGGAGCGGGATATATACGTTTATCTTTTCCAATTTCTCCTTGGCTCAACACTGCTCTAATGGTGATTCGATGCATCTGTACATATTGACATATTGACTAATATGAATGGTTAGTCAAAATCTGGAAATGTAAGTATTTCCGATGATGGTAGTAAAGTTTTGAGATTGTGAAATGCTTTTTCCTCTTTTTCGTTGAGCTGAATTCTTATATTCTCAGACCGATTCGCTTTTGTTTGTGAATTCGGGTATCTCATAAGGTTGGTTAGTGGTTTCGCTTCTTCCTCTTCTTCTTCTTCTTCTAATAGCGCTACAGTCCGGGCGGACCTTTGCCTCCACCAGCCAGCACCGTCTTTCGTCTTTCGCCAGCTGCAGCCAGTTGTGTGCTCCAAGTTGGTTGACGTCCTTCTCCACTTGTAAGCGCCACCTTATCCTGGGCCGTCCTCTGTTGCGTTGTTCCAAAGGCTCAGATTCGAAGATTTTTCGGATCGGAGCAATGGAGTCCATACGCTCTACATGGACTAGCCATCTTAAGCGTTGTTTTCGGAGACGCTTGACTGGGCGCATGTTGTTGTACGGCCCATAGAGTTCGTCGTTGATTCTTCCCCTCCAGATGCCTTCAAGGCAAACAGTGGTTTCGCTATCTTCGCAAAATCCTAAATAAAACGTCGCTAATATGATCTCAGTCCAAGAAATCCTCTAAGTTCTTTCAGATTATCCGTTCCGTTTTTTGTCAGTAACAAAAATTGTGTCTCCTGGTTCATATAGTTTTGATTTCTTTCTTTTTAGATTTTCCTTCAACTGCTTTTGATTCTGGTGTTTCCTAATTTGCTCTGCTAAGTCTGAACTTTGTTTATTCCTTAAACTTATTAAATTTTTGTAGTTGATGCGATTATATCTGCCGAAAATTGTATCAAGTGGTTTTCTTTTTATTACGGAATGTACTGTATTGTTGTAGCGATCGACTGATATATCTATAAGGTGTTTAAAGTCCAGATCTGGATATTCCCTTTTTAAGCACCTGGTAGTTTCGATGATAGTTGATTGAACTCTTGTTTACAGGATTTTTGTAGATTTATATCCCCAATGACTTTATTAAATTGTCGATAATTGGAATATTGAAACTTACTTCATTGTCCATTACCACAAATTGCCGGGTTAGTACGGGTGTCTGCCATATCTATTCATATGGGAGATGTCACATCTTTTTATATATTTCTTTATTTTGCTTGTCATCTGTGAGAAATAACATCGTACAAGAAGTTGTTCTTTATTCTATAAGGCGTTTCTGTGTGCTCTATTGACGATCCGTCAGAATTTTTATTTTTCTTGCTCCGTACAATAGTAACGAAGATTACCCAACGCCCAAACTATGGCCAATATCTCCCTTTCGTTGGTAGCACAGTTTTCCTCTGTCTTGTTTAAGGAGCGGGATATATACGTTTATCTTTTCCAATTTCTCCTTGACTCAACACTGCTCTAATGGTGTTTCGATGCATCCATAGTCAATACAAATGGTTAGTCAAAATCCGGAAATATAAGTATTTCCGATGATGGTAGTAAAGTTTTGAGATTGTGAAATACTTCTTTCTCTTTTTCGTTGAGCTGAATTCTTATATTCTTAGACTGATTCGCTTTTGTTTGTGAATTCGGGCATCTCATAAGGTTGGTTAGTGGTTTCGCTTCTTCTTCTTATAGCGCTACAGTCCGGGATGGACCTGTGCCTCAACCAACATGCATCTCCATCCAGCACGATCTTTCGCCAGCTGCCGCCAGTTGCGCGCTCCAAGTTGGTTAAGGTATTTCTCCCCTTCTGATCTGATCGCCATCTTATCCAGGACCGTCCTCTGCTGCGTTGTTCCAAAGGCTCAGTTTCGAAGACTTTTCGGACCGGAGAAGAGGAGTCCATACGCTCTACGTGGACTAGACGTCTTAAGCGTTGTATCCGGAGACGCTTGACTATTCGCATGTTGTTGCACAACCCATAGAGTTCGTCGTTAATTCTTCTCCTCCAGCTGCCTTCAACGCAAACAGTCGTTCGCTATCTTCACAAAATCCTTTATAAAACGTCGGTAATATGATGCCAGTCCAAGAAATCCTCTAAGTTCTTTCAGATTATCCGTTCCGTTTTTTGTCAGTAACAAAAATTGTGTCTCCTGGTTCATATGTTTTTGATTTCTTTCTTTTTAGATTTTAATTCAACTGCTTTTGATTCTGGTGTTTCCTAATTTGCTCTGCTAAGTCTGAACTTTGTTTATTCCTGAAACTTATTAAATTTTTGTAGTTGATGCGACTATATCTGCCGAAAATTATATCAATTGGTTTTCTTTTTATTACGGAATGTACTGTATAGTTGTAGCGATCGACTGATATTTCTATAAGTTGTATTAAGTCTAGATCTGGATATTCCCTTTTTAAACACCTGGTAATTTCGATGATAGTTGAATGAACTCTTGATTGTTACTTTCACTGTACTTTTGTTTACAGGAGTTTTGTAGATTTCTATCCCCAATGACATAATTAAGTTGTCGATAATTGGAATATTGAAACACATAAATTATGTCCTAGGTGTTGTGTGACGGAACGTTTTTTAGTCGACAGCATATATTTTGTTTTCCCCTCGTTGATCTTAAGGCCAGCTCGTTTCGCCTCTTCTTCAATTGCCGCAAAAGCCTCCGCTACGGCACGTTGGGAGCGCGCGACGATATCGATGTCGTCCGCATATCCCAACAACTGGACTGTTTTGTAGGAGATAGTGCCTTCCGTGTTTACCTTGGCCCGCCACACTATCTTCTCCAGTGCCAAATTGAAGAAGTCACACTACAGCGCATCTCCTTTCCGAAATCCGGTGCAGGTTTCAAACGGCTCAGATGTCCTCGAGCCGAACTGCACGGTGCATCGCGTATTTTTTAGCGTGGTGCGACATAACCGGATCAATTTTCCCGGGATCCCGAATTCGGCCATCGCCTTGAAAAGTTCGTTGCGATGAATGCTGTCTTATGCGGCTTTAAAATCGATAAACAGGTGGTGCGTATCGATTTGAAACTCGTTGGTCTTCTCCAGGATTTGCCCCAGTGTGAAGATTTGGTCTATAGTTGATTTGCCGGGCCGGAAGCCGCACTGGTACGTGCCGATTAGTGCGGTGCAAAACGGCTTTAGACGTCCACACAGTACGCTGGATAGGATCTTGTAAGCGACGTTGAGCAGGGATATACCCCTGTAGTTGTTGCACGAGGTAGGATCGCCTTTTTTGTGGATGGGGCATATGGAGCTGATATTCCAGTCGTCGGGCATGCTTTCGTCATCCCATATTCGGCAGATGATCTGGTGCATGCTCCCTGCCAGAACATTGCGACCAACCTTAAAGAGCTCCGATGGTAAGCCATCTGAGCCTGCGGCTTTGTTGTTCTTCAGCCTTTTAATAGCTGTGCCGACTTCCTCAAAGTTAGGTGGGAGGATTATTTCATCGACTGGAATTGGGATTTCCTGATTCCGTACCACTCTCTCCTGGTCAGGCCCGTTAAGCAGCTGTTGAAAGTGCTGCTTGAACACATCCACTATTCCCTGTGGGTCGGTAACTAGATCCTCGCAATTTCGAAGAGCCTGGGTGCCTTTCCTAAAGCCTGAAGCCAGGCTTTTGGCTTTTTTATAAAAAGCTCGTATTTTATGTTTGTCTTTAGACTCTTCTATATCCTTGAGCTGGGAGATAGCGAGAGCTCTTTTCTTCAAGCGTAGAAGCTTTTTCTCCTCCCGTCTTCTAGCTCGGTACTCCTCTTGCGCTGCTCTTATTTTCCGTTGCAGCGCTTTTTGGTATGCCTGGTGTGTTGCACGTTTCTTCTGCTCACACTCGTCATCATACCACGGATTTCTTGTCGGGGATGGTAGGTAGCCTAAGGTAGCTTCCGCTACCTCTTTGATGACCGAGCGGCAATGCAACCACATATCGTTGGCGTTTGTGTTTGACGTAGGCATACCGGAGAGTCTCTCACTTAGTCGCTCTTCGTAGGCTCTGGCAATCTTCGGTGCACTCAGGCGTCCAATGTCAAATCTTCTCGTTGTTGGCTGGTGCAGCTTTCTGACATTGGACAGTCGAGCTCTGAATCTTGCTGCCACGAGAAAATGGTCAGAGTCGACGTTTGCCTCCCTGAATGTTCTTACATCCAGGATATTTGACGCATGTCTTCCGTCAATGAGCACGTGGTTGATTTGGTTGGTGGTTCGACCGTCCGGAGATCGCCAGGTTGCTGTGTGGATATTTTTGTGAGGGAATCTTGTGCTACTAACGACCATATTACGGCCTGTCGCAAAGTCAGTGAGTCGGAACCCATTGTCTGTTGTCGTATCGTGGAGGCTGTGCTTTCCGACCTCTTCGCCAAAGATGTTTTCCTTACCGATTTTGGCATTGAAGTCTCCAAGTACGATTTTTACATCGTACTTCGGACAGGCTCCGTAGGCACCGTCCAAGAGGTCGTAATAGTCCTCTTTGACAAAGTTTTCAGCCTCGTCGGTCGGGGCGTGTGCACATATAAGGCTGATGTTGTAGAATCTGCCCTGGATGCGGATCACAGCCAGGCGATCACTTATTGGTTTCGCATCCAAATGTGTGCAAACTTTTGTGACAGCTGTAATATATGTCGCACTCCTTCTTCTTCACTATCCCATGTCCTATCCAGCGTATTTCCTGGATTGCAGTAATATCCGCTTATACTGCGTGAGGGTATTTTCCAGTTTTTGGGCGGCTCCAGGAGTGTAGAGTGTTCTTACATTCCAGGAGCACACTCGCAAGTCGTTGTCCTTTTTCGCGCCGTGTCGTCGTTGTAAATCCGTCCGTAGATCCGAGGCTGCTTGCTCTCTCATAACAGATAGTTTTTCTGTGGGCGGGTTGTTAGCGGTCCGCATAACCGCTAGGGAGTCGCTGCATGCATTCGTTCACTTCACAACGGGTGTTGTAATAACTATCCAGGGGGGCCACTAGAAGGCTGCATGTCAACTGGGTTTGCGCATCGACAGGGATCGTTGTTGGCATCCCACCATGTTGAGAGCGATCAGCAACTTTGCCCTGTGACCACAAACCCTGCCCCCCACATCTTTTTATATATTTCTTTATTTTGCTTGTCATCTGAGAGAAATAACATCGTACAAGAAGTTGTTCTTTATTCTATAAGGCGTTTCTGTGTGCTCTATTGACGATCCGTCAGAATTTTTATTTTCCTTGCTCCGTACAATAGTAGCGAAGATTATCCAACGCCCAAACTATGGCCAACGTCTCCCTTTCGTTGGTAGCACAGTTTCCCTCTGTCTTGTTTAAGGAGCGGGATATATACGTTTATCTTTTCCAATTTCTCCTTGGCTCAACACTGCTCTAATGGTGATTCGATGCATCTGTACATATTGACATATTGACTAATATGAATGGTTAGTCAAAATCTGGAAATGTAAGTATTTCCGATGATGGTAGTAAAGTTTTGAGATTGTGAAATGCTTTTGCCTCATTTTCGTTGAGCTGAATTCTTATATTCTCAGACCGATTCGCTTTAGTTTGTGAATTCGGGTATCTCATAAGGTTGGTTAGTGGTTTCGCTTCTTCCTCTTCTTCTTCTTCTTCTAATAGCGCTACAGTCCGGGCGGACCTTTGCCTCCACCAGCCAGCACTGTCTTTCGTCTTTCGCCGCCTGCAGCCAGTTGTGTGCTCCAAGGTCCTTCTCCACTTGTAAGCGCCACCTTATCCAGGACCGTCCTCTGCTACGTTGTTCCAAAGGCTCAGTTTCGAAGACTTTTCGGACCGGAGAAGTGGAGTCCATACGGTCTACATGGACTAGCCGTCTTAAGCGTTGTATCCGGAGACACTTGACTATTCGCATGTTGTTGTACAGCCCATAGAGTTCGTCGTTAATTCTTCTCCTCGAGATGCCTTCAATGCAAACAGTCGTTCACTATCTTCGCAAAATCCTTCATAAAACGTCGGTAATATGATGCAAGTCCAAGAAATCCTCTAAGTTCTTTCAGATTGTCCGTTCCGTTTTTTGTCAGTTACAAAAATTGTGTCCCCTGGTTCATATATTTTTGATTTCTTTCTTTTTAGATTTTCCTTCAACTGCTTTTGATTGCTCCATACAATAGTAACGAAGATTACCCAACGCCCAAACTATGGCCAATATCTCCCTTTCGTTGGTAGCACAGTTTTCTTCTGTCTTGTTTAAGAAGCGGGATATATACATGATTGGTTTATCTTTTCCAATTTCTCCTTGACTTAACACTGCTCCAATGGTGATTCGATGCATCTGCAGGCAATATGAATCGTTAGTCAAAATCTGGAAATGCAAGTATTTCCGATGATGGTAGTAAAGTTTTGAAATTGTGAAATGCTTCTTTATCTTTTTCGTTGAGCTGAATTCTAATATTCCAAGACTGATTCCCTTTTATTTGTGAATTCGGGCCTCTCTTAAGGTTGGTTAGTGGTTTTGCTTCTTCTTCTTCATCTTCTAGTGGCGCTACAGTCCGGGGTGGACCTTTGCCTCCACAAGCCAGCACTGTCTTTCGTCTTTCGCCGCCTGCAGCCAGTTGTGTGCTCCAAGTTGGTTGAGGTCCTTCTCCACTTGTAAGCGCCACCTTATCCTGGCCCGTCCACTGCTGCGTTGTTCCAATGGCTCAGATTCGAAGACTTTTCGGGCCGGAGCAGTGGAGTCCATACGCTCTACATGGACTAGCCATCTTAAGCGTTGTTTCCGGAGACGCTTGACTAGGCGCATGTCGTTGTACAGCCCATAGCGTTCGTCGTTAGTTCTTCCCCTCCAGATGCCTTCAACGCAAACCGTGGTTTCGCTATCTTCGCAAAATCCTTAATAAAACAAAATCCTCTAAGTTCTTTTAGACTATCCATTCCGTTTTTTGTCAGTAACAAAATTTGTGTCTCCTGGTTCATATTTTTTTGATTTCTTTCTTTTTAGATTTTCCTTCAACTGCTTTTGATTCTGGTGTTTCCTAATATGCTCTGTTAAGTCTGAACTTAGTTTATTCCTGAAACTTATTAAATTTTTGTAGTTGATGCGATTATATCTGACAAAAATTATATCAAGTGGTTTTCTTTTTATTACGGAATGTACTGTATTGTTGTAGCGATCGACTGATATTTCTATAAGTTGTTTTAGGTCTAGATCTGGATATTCTCTTTTTAAACACCTGGTAGTTTCGATGATAGTTGATTGAACTCTTGATTGTTCATTTCACTGTACTTTTGTTTACAGGATTTTTGTAGATTGCTATCCTCAATGACTTTATTAAGTTGTCGATAGTTGGAACATTGAAACTTACTTCATTGTCCATTACAAAAAATTGTCGGGTTTGTGCGGGTGTCTGTCATATCTATTCGTATGGCAGATGTCACATCTTTTTATATATTTCTTTATTTTGCCTGTCTTCTGAGAGAAATAACATCGTACAAGAAGTTGTTCTTTATTCTAGAAGGCGTTTCTGTGTGCTCTATTGACGATACGTCAGAATTTTTATTTTCCTTGCTCCGTACAATAGTAGCGAATATTATCCAACGGCCAAACTATGGCCAACATCTCCCTTTCAGTAGTAGCATAGTTTTCCTCTCTCTTGTTTAAGGAGTAGGATAAATACGTGATTCGCTTATCTCTTCCAATTTCTCCTTGACTCAACACTGCTCTAATGGTGATTCGATGCATCTGTACATATTGAAATATTGACTAATATGAATGGTTAGTCAAAATCTGGAAATGTAAGTATTTCCGATGATAGTAGTAAAGTTTTGAGATTGTGAAATGCTTCTTTCTCTTTTTCGTTGAGCTGAATTCTTATATTCGTAGACTGATTCGCTTTTGTTTGTGAATTCGGGCCTCTTTTAAGGTTGGTTAGTGGTTTCACTTCTTCTTCTTCTTATAGCGCTACAGTCCGGGGTGGACCTGCGCCTCCACCAGCCAGCACTGTGTTTCGTCTTTCGCCAGCTGCCGCCAGTTGCGCACTCCAAGTTGGTTGAGGTCCTTCTCCTCTTGTGAGCACCACCTTATCCTGGACAGTCCTTTGCTGCGTTGTCCCAAAGGCTCAGTTTCGAAGACTTTTCGGACCGGAGCAGTGGAGTCCATACGCTCACATAGACTAGCCATCTTAAGCGTTGTTTCCGGAGACACTTGACTAGGCGCATGTCGTTGTACAGCCCATAGAGTTCGTCGTTAATTCTTCTCCTCAAGATGCCTTGAACTCAAACAGTGGTTTCGCTATCTTCGCAAAATCCTTAATAAAACGTCGGTAATATGATGCGAGTCCAAGAAATCCTCTAAGTTCTTTCAGATTATCCGTTCCGTTTTTTGTCAGTAACAAAAATTGTGTCTCCTGGTTCATATTTTTTTTT
This sequence comes from Eristalinus sepulchralis, assembly GCA_944738645.1. Classification (NCBI taxonomy): domain Eukaryota; kingdom Metazoa; phylum Arthropoda; class Insecta; order Diptera; family Syrphidae; genus Eristalinus; species Eristalinus sepulchralis. Next base: position 11,029,542 of record OX122884.1, read on the forward strand.
TGTTTCTTTGTTTTTATATTTTCCTTCAACTGCTTTTGATTCTGGTGTTTCCTAATTTGCTCTTTTAAGTCTGAATTTAGTTTATTTCTGAAACTTATTTAATTTTTGTAGTTGATGCGATTATATCTGCGAAAATGATATCAATTGGTTTTCTTTTTATTACGGATATTTCTATAGGTTGTTTTAAGTCTAGATCTGGATATTCCCTTTTTAAACACCTGGTAATTTCGATGATAGTTGAATGAACTCTTGATAGTTCCTTTCGCTGTACTTTTGTTTGCAGGAGTTTTGTAGCTTTGTATCCCCAATGACTTTATTAAGTTGTCGATAATTGGACTATTGAAACTTACTTCCTTGTCCATTACCAGAATTTTGGGTGCAGAGAAATAATACAAAATTTTGATTAGTTTATATTGTAAATGTAGTGCAGATTTGTCCAAGTTCCAAACTGTCTAAGTGGATTAGTTCTGTAGCATAAGTCGGAGTTGGTGTATTTTGAAACTCGGGTTTGTGCGAGTGTATATCATATTTATTCATATGGCAGATGTCACATCTTTTTATATATTTCTTTATTTTGCTTGTCATCTGGGAGAAATAACATCGTACAAGAAGTTGTTCTTTATTCTATAAGGCGTTTATGTGTGCTCTATTGACGATCCGTCAGAATATTAATTTTCCATGCTCCGTACAATAGTAGCGAAGGTTACCCAACGCCAAAGCTATGGCCAACATCTCCCTTTCGTTGGTGGCACAGTTTTCCTCTGTGATTGGTTTATCTTTTCCAATTTCTCCTTGACTCAACACTGCTCTAATGGTGTTTCGATGCATCTGTAGTCAATATGAATGGTCAAGAAATCCACTAAGTTCTTTCAGATTCTCCGTTCCGTTTCTTGTCAGTAACAAAAATTGTGAAATTGTGTCTCCGGTATAATATTTTTTGATTTCTTTCTTTTAAGATCTTCCTTCAACTGCTTTTGATTCTGGTGTTTCCTAATTTGCTCTGTTATATCTTAATTTGGTTTATTCCTGAAACTTATTAAATTTTTGTAGTTGATCCGATTATATCTGCCGAAAATTATATCAACTGGTTTTCGTTTTATTACGAAAAGTACTGTATTGTTGTAGCGATCGTCTGCTATTTCTTTGTTTTAAGTCTAGATCTGGATATTCCCTTTTTAAACACCAGGTAATTTCGATGATAGTTGAATGAGCTCTCGATAGTTCCTTTCACTGTACTTTTGTTTACAGGAGTTTTGTAGATTTGTATCCCCAATGACTTTATTAAGTTGTCGATAATTGGACTATTGAAACTTACTTCATTGTCCATTACCAGAATTTTGGGTGCAGAGAAATATTACAAAATTTTGATCAGTTTATTTTGTAAATGGAGTGCAGATTTATCTTTTAAGGAAAAAATTTTTCAAACTTTGACATTTTTACCTGTACATGTAACGAATTTTTTTCCTTCAATTTCCAAAATGTCCAAGTGGAATATTTCTGTAGGGTAAGTCGGAGTTGGTGTATTTTGAAACTCGGGTTTGTGCGGGTGTATGTCATATTTCATATAGATGTCACATCTTTTTATATATTTCTTTATTTTGCTTGTCATCTGAGAGAAATAATATCGTACAAGAAGTTGTTCTTTATTCTGTAAGGAGTTTCTGTGTGCTCTATTGACGATCCGTCAGAATGTTAATTTTCCTTGCTCCGTACAATAGAATCGAAGACTACCTAACGCCCAAACTATGGCCAACATCTCCCTTTCGCTGGTAGCACAGTTTTCCTCTGTCTTGTTTAAGGAGCCGGAAATATACGTGATTGGTTTATCTTTTAAAATTTCTTCTTGACTCAACACTGCTCTTATGGTGATTCGATGAATCTGTAGTCCATATAAATGGTTAGTAAAAATCTGGAAATGTAAGTATTTCCGTTGATGGTAGTAAAGTTTTGAGATTGTGAAATGCTTCTTTCTCCTTTTCGTTGAGCTGAATTCTTATATTCTTAGACCGATTCCCTTTTGTTTGTGAATTCGGAGCTCTCGTAAGGTTGGCTAGTGGTTTCCCTTCTTCTTCTTCATATAACGCTACAGTCCGCGGTGGACCTGTGCCTCATCTAACATGCCTCTCCATCCAGCACGATCTTTCGCCAGCTGCCGCCAGTTGCGCGCTCCAGCTTGGTTGCGGTCCTTCTCCTCTTGTGAACGCCACCTTATCCTGGCCCGTCCTCTGCTGCGTTGTCCCAAAGGCTCAGTTTCGAAGACTTTTCGGACCGGAGCAGTGGAGTCCACGCTCTACATGGACGAGCCGTCTTAAGTGTTGTATCCGGAGACGCTCAACTAGGCGCATGTCGTTGTACAGCCCATAGAGTTCGTCGTTAATTCTTCTCCTCCAGATGCATTGAACGCAAACGGTGGTTTCGCTATCTTCGCAAAATCCTTTATAAAACGTCGGTAATATGATGCCAGTCAAGGAAATCCTCTAAGTTCTTTCAGATTATCCGTTCCGTTTTTTGTCAGTAACAAAAATTGTGTCTCCTGGTTCATATACATATTTTTGATTTCTTGCTTTTTAGATTTTCCTTCAACTATTTTTGATTCTGGTGTTTCCTAGTTTGCTTTTTTAAGACTGAACTTAGTTTATTCCTGAAATTTATTTAATTTTTGTAGTTGACGCGATTATATCTACCGAAAATTATATCAATTGGTTTTCTTGTTATTACGGAATATACTGTATTGTTGTAGCGATCGACTGATATTTCTATAAGTTGTTTTAAGTCAAGATCTGGATATTCCCTTTTTAAACACCTGGTAATTTCGATGATAGTTGAAATAACTTTCGATAGTTCCTTTTACTGTAGTTTTATTTACAGGAGTTTTGTAGATTTGTGTCCCCAATGACTTTATTAAGTTGTCGATAATTAGACTATGGAAAGTTATTTCATTGTCCATTACCAGAATTGTGGGTGCCGAGAAATAATATAAAATTTTGATCAGTTTATGTTGGAAATGGAGTGCAGATTTATCTCTTAAGAAAAATAATTTTTCAAACTTTGACATTTTTATCTGTACATGTAACAAATTTTTTTCCTTCAATTTCCAAAATGCCTATGTGTAATATTTCTGTAGCATAAGTCGGATTTGTTGATGGTAGTAAAGTTTTGAGATTATGAAATGCTTCTTTCTCTTTTTCGTTGAGCTGAATTCTTATATTCCTAGACTGATTACTTGTGAATTCGGACCTCTCGTAAAGTTGGCTTGTGGTTTTGCTTCTTCTTCTTCTTCTTCTTCTAATGGCGCTACAGTCCGGGGTGGACCTGGACCTCCACCAGACAGCACTGTCTTTCGTCTTTCGCCAGCTGCCGCCAGTTGCGCGCTCCAACTTGGTTGCGGTCCTTCTCCTCTTGTGAACGCCACCTTATCCTGGCCCGTCCTCTGCTGCGTTGTCCCAAAGGCTCAGTTTCGAAGACTTTTCGGACCGGAGCAGTGGAGTCCATACGCTCTACATGGACGAGCCGTCTTAAACGCTGTATCCGGAGACGCTTAACTAGGCGGATGTCGTTGTACAGCGCATAGAGTTCGTCGTTAATTCTTCTCCTCCAGATGCATTCAACGCAAACGGTGGTTTCGCTATCTTCGCAAAATCCTTTATAAAACGTCGGTAATATGATGCCAGTTAAGGAAATCCTCTAAGTTCTTTCAGATTATCCGTTCCGTTTTTTGTCAGTAACAAAAATTGTGTCTCCTGGTTCATATATTTTTGATTTCTTGCTTTTTAGATTTTCCTTCAACTGTTTTTGATTCTGGTGTTTCCTAGTTTGCTTTTTTAAGACTGAATTTAATTTATTCCTCAAATTTATTTAATTTTTGTAGTTGACGCGATTAAATGTGCCGAAAATTATATCAATTGGTTTTCTTTTTATTACGGAATTTACTGTATTGTTGTAGCGATCGACTGATATTTCTATAAGTTGTTTTAAGTCTAGATCTGGATATTCCCGTTTTAAGCACCTGTTAATTTCGATGATAGTTGAAAGAACTCTCGATAGTTCCTTTGACTGTACCTTTGTTTACAGGAGTTTTGTAGATTTGTATCAGCAATGATTTTATTAAGTTGTCGGTTATTGGACTATTGAAACTTACTTCATTGCCCATTACCAGTATTTTAGGTAATGAGAAATAATACAAACTTTTGATCTGTTTATTTTGTAAATGGAGTGCAGATTTATCTTTTAAGGAAAATAATCTTTCAAACTTTGACATTTTTATTTGTACATGTAACAAATTTTTTTCCTTCAATTTCCAAAATGTCTAAGTGGAATATTTCTGTAAGATAAGTCTGATTTTTTTTTTTGTAGTACAATTTTGAGATTGTGAAATGCTTTTTTCTCTTTTTCAATGAGCTGAATTCTTATATTCTTTAACCGACTGTTTGTGAATTCGGACCTCTTGTAAGGTTGGTTAGTGGTTTCACTTCTTCTTCTTCTTCTTCTTCTTATAGCGCTACTGTCCGGGGTGGACCTGTACATCCACCAGCCAGCACTGTCTTTCGTCTTTCGCCAGCTGCCGCCAGTTGCGCGCTCCGAGTTGGTTGAGGTCTTCCTTCATTTGTGAGCGCCACCTTATCCTAGGTCGTCCTTAGTTGCGTTGTTCCAATGACTCAGTTTTGAAGACTTTTCGGACCGGAACAGTGGAGTCCATAGGCTCTACATGGACTAGCCATCTTAAGCGTTGTTTCTGGAGACGCTTGACTATGCACATGTCGTTGTACCATAGAGTTCGTCGTTAATTCTTCTCCTCCAGACGCATTCAACGCAAACGGTGGTTTCGCTATCTTCGCAAAATCCTTTATGAAACGACGGTAATCCAGCCAGTCCAGGAAATCCTCAAAGTTCTTTCAGATTATCCGCTCCGTTTTTTGTCAGTTACTAAAATTGTGTCTCCTGGTTCATATTTTTTTGATTTCTTTCTTTTTAGATTTCCCTCCAACTGCTTTTGATTCTGGTGTTTTTCTTATTTGCTCTGTTAAGTTTGAATTTAGTTTATTCCTGAAACTTATCAAATTTTCGTAGCTGATGCCATTATATCTGCCGAAAATTATATCAATTGGTTTTCTTTTTATTACGGAATGTACTGTATTGTTGTAGCGATCGACTGATACTTCTATAAGTAGTTTTAAGTCTAGATCTGGATATTCCATTTTTAAATACCTTGTAATTGGTGATAGTGGAATGAACTCTCGATAGTTCCTTTCACTGTACTTTTATTAACAGAGTTATATAGAGTTCGTCGTTTATTCTTTTCCTCCAGATGCATTGAACGCAAACAGTGGTTTCGCTATCTTCGCAAAATCCCTTATAAAACGTCGGTAATATGATGCCAGTCCAAAAAATCCTCTAAGTTCTTTCAGATTATCCGTTCTGTTTTTTGTCAGTAACAAAAATTGTGTCTCCTGGTTCATATTTTGTTGGTTTCTTTCTTTTTAGATTTTTCTTCAACTGCTTTTGATTCTGGAGTTTCCTAATTTATTCTTTTAAGTCTGAATTTTGTTTATTCCTGACACTTATTTAATTTTTGTAGTTGATGCGATAAGTCTAGATCTAGATATTCCCTTTTTAAACACCTGGAAATTGATGATAGTGGTCGCCGTGGCGCAGTGGTAGGTGCATCGACTGCGGCGCAGAAAGTCTGGGTTCGATTCCCGGACGGGACACCTAGCACTTTTTCACGGCACCACCTCTTTCGAGTTGCTGACAACACTCAAAGAGTATTAATTGTCTATGGAAAGCTTCTCAAATCTCGCCGTTCGGAATCGGCAAAAAACTGTAGATCCCTTCTACTCGTGAAGAACAATAGCATGCACAACACAAGTAGTTGTTGTAGAAGCTAGGCCCTGGTCCGTTGTGGGCTGTAGTTCCACTCAATTATTATTATTAATTGATGATAGTTGAAGGAACTCTCGATAGTTCCTTTCACTGTACTTTTGTTTACAGGAGTTTTGTAGATTTGTGTCCCCAATGACTTTATTAAGTTGTCGATAATTGGACTATTGAAACTTACTTCATTGTCCATTACCAGAATTGTGGGTGCAGAGAATAATACAGATTTATCTTTTAAGGAAAAGAATTTTTCAAACTTTGACATTTTTATCTGTACATGTAACAAATTTTTTTCCTTCAATTTCCAAAATGTCTAAGTGAAATATTTCTGTAGGATAAGTCGGAGTTGGTGTATTTTGAAACTCGGGTTTGTGCGGGTGTCTGTCATATCTATTCACATGGCAGATGTCACATCTTTTTATATATTTCTTTATTTTGCTTGCCATCTGAAAGAAATAATATCGTACAAGAAGTTGTTCTTTATTCCATAAGGCGTCTCTGTGTGGTCTATTGACGATCCGTCAGACATTTAATTTTCCTTGCTCCGGACAATAGTAGCGAAGATTATTCAACATCTGCCTTTCGTTGGTAGCATAGTTTTCCTCTGTTTAAGGAGCGGGATATATACGTGATTGGTTTATCGTTTTCAATTTCTCCTTGACTCAACACTGCTCTTATGGTGATTCGATGCATCTGTAGTCAATTTGAATGGTTAGTCAAAATCTGGAAATGTAAGTATACCCGATGATGGTAGTAAAGTCTTGAGATTGTGAAATGATTCTTTCTCTTTTTCGCTTAGCTGAATCCTTCTATTCTTAGACTGATTCGCTTTTGTTTGTGAATTCGGGCATCTCATAAAGTTGTTTAGTGGTTTCGCTTCTTCTTCTTCTTCTAATAGCGCTACAGTCCGGGGTGGACCTGTGCCTCATCCAACATGCCTCTTTATCCAGCACGATCTTTCTGCCGAAAATTATATCAATTGGTTCTCTTTTTATTACGGAATGTACTGTATTGTTGTAGCGATCGACTGATATTTCTATAATTTGCTTTAAGTCTAGATCTGGATATTCCCTTTTTAAACACCTAGTAATTGATGATAGTTGAATGAACTCTCGATAGTGCCTTTCACTGTACTTTTGTTTACAGGACTTTTGTAGATTTGTATTCCTAATGACTTTATTAAGTTGTCGATAATTGGACTATTGAAACTAACTTGATTGTCCATTACCAGAAATTTGGGTGCAGAAAAATAATACAAATTTTTATCAGTTTATTTTGTAAATGGAGTGCAGATTTATCTTTTAAGGAAAATAATTTTTCAAACTTTGATATTTTATCTGTACTTGTAACAGATTTTTTTCCTTCAATTTCCAAAATGTCTAAGTGGAATCTTTCTGTAGGATAAGTCGGAGTTGGTGTATTTTGAAACTCGGGTTTGTGCGGGTGGCTGTTAAATTTATTCATATGGCAGATGTCACATCTTTTTGACGATCCGTTAGAATTTTTATTTTCCTTGCTCCGTACAAATAGTAGCAAAGATTATCCAACGCCCAAACTATGGTCAACATCTCCTTTTCGTTGGTAGCATAGTTTTCCTCTGTCTTGTTTAAGGAGCGGGATATATACATGATTGGTTTATCTTTTCCGATTTCTCCTTGACTCAACACTGCTCCAATGGTGATTCGATGCATTTGTAGTCAATATGAATCGTAAGTCTAAATCTGGAAATGTAAGTATTTCCGATGATGGTAGTAAAGTTTTGAGATTGTGAAATGCTTCTTTCTCTTTTTTTTTTGAGCTGAATTCTTATACTCTTAAACTGATTCGCTTTTGTTTGTGAATTCGGGCCTCTCGAAAGTTTTTTTTAGTGGTTTCACTTCTTCTTCTTCTTCTTCTTATAGCGCTACAGTCCGGGGTGGACCTCTGCCTCCACCAGCCAGCACTGTCTTTCGTCTATCGCCAGCTGCCGCCAGTTACGCGCTCCAAGTTGGTTGAGGTCCTTCTTCACTTGTGAGCGCCACCTTATCCTGGGCCGTGCTCTGTTGCGTATTTCTAATGGCTCAGATTCGAAGACTCTTAGGGCAGAAGCGGTGGAGTTCATACGCTCTACATGGACTAGCCATCTTAGGCGTTGTTTCCGGAGACGCTTGACTAGGCGCATGTCGTTGTACAGCCCATAGAGTTCGTCGTTAATTCTTCTCCTCCAAAATCCTTAATAAAACGTCGGTAATATGATGCCAGTCCAAAAAATCCTCTAAGTTCTTTCAAATTATATGTTCTGTTTTTTTGTCAGTAACAAAAATTGTGTCTCCTGGTTCATATTTTTTCGGTTTCTTTCCTTTTAGATTTTCCTTCAACTGCATATGATTCTGGTGTTTCCCGATTTGCTCTGTTTAGTCTGAATTTAGTTTATTTCTGAAAATTATTTAATTTTTGTAGTTGATGCGATTATATCTGCCGAAAATTATATCAATTGGTTTTCTTTTTATTACGGAATGTACTGAATTGTTGTAGCGATCGACTGATATTTTTATAAGTTGTTTTAAATCTAGATCTGGATATTCCATTTTTAAACACCTGGTAATTGATGATAGTTGAATGAACTCTCGATAGTTCCTTTCACTGTACTTTTGTTTACAGAGTTATATAGAGTTCGTCGTTTATTCTTTTCCTCCAGATGCATTGAACGCAAACAGTGGTTTCGCTATCTTCGCAAAATCCCTTATAAAACGTCGGTAATATGATGCCAGTCCAAAAAATCCTCTAAGTTCTTTCAGATTATCCGTTCTGTTTTTTGACAGTAACAAAAATTATGTCTCCTGGTTCATATTTTGTTGGTTTCTTTCTTTTTAGATTTTCCTTCAACTGCTTTTGATTATGGTGTTTCCTAATTTATTCTTTTAAGTCTGAATATTGTTTATACCTGACACTTATTTAATTTTTTAAGTTGATGCGATAAGTCTAGATCTAGATATTCCCTTTTAAACACCTGGTAATTGATGATAGTGGTCGTCGTGGCGCAGTGGTAGGTGATTCGACTGCGGCGCAGAAAGTCTGGGTTCGACTCCCGGACGGGACACCTAGCATTTTTTCACGGAACCACCTCTTTCGAGTAGGTGACAACACTCAAAGAGTATTAATTGTCTACGGAAAGCTTCTCAAATCTCGCCGTTCGGAATCGGCAAAAAACTGTAGATCCCTTCTACTCGTGAAGAACAATAGCATGCACAACACAAGTAGTTGTTGTAGAAGCTAGGCCCTGGTCCGTTGTGGGCTGTAGTTCCACTCAATTATTATTATTAATTGATGATAGTTGAAGGAACTCTCGATAGTTCCTTTCACTGTACTTTTGTTTACAGGAGTTTTGTAGATTTGTATCCCCAATGACTTTATTAAGTTGTCGATAATTAGACTATTGAAACTTACTTCATTGTCCATTACCGGAATAGTGGGTGCAGAGAATAATACAGATTTATCTTTTAAGGAAAAGAATTTTTCAAACTTTGATATTTTTTTCTGTACATGTAACAAATTTTTTTCCTTCAATTTCCAAAATGTCTAAGTGAAATATTTCTGTAGGATAAGTCGTAGTTGGTGTATTTTGAAACTCGGGTCTGTGCGGGTGTCTGTCATATCTATTCATATGGCAGATGTCACATCTTTTTATATATTTCTTTATTTTGCTTGTCATCTGAGAGAAATAACATCGTACAAGAAGTTGTTCTTTATTCTATAAGGCGTCTCTGTGTGCTCTATTGACGATCCGTCAGAATTTCAATTTTCCTTGCTCCGGACAATAGTAGCGAAGATTATTCAACATCTGCCTTTCGTTGTTGCGTTGTTCCAATGGGTCAGATTAGAAGACTTTTCGGGCCGGAACAGTGGAGTCCATACGCTCTACATGGATTAGACATCTTAAGCGTTGTTTCCGGAGACGCTTGACTATGCGCATGTCGTTGTACAGCCCATAGAGTTCGTCGTTAATTCTTCTCCTCCAGATGCCTTGAACGCAAACAGTGGCTTCGCTATCTTCGCAAAATCCTTAATAAAACGTCGGTAATATGATGCCAGTCCAAAAAATCCTCTGAGTTCTTTCAGATTATCCGTTCTGTTTTTTGTCAGTAACAAAAATTATGTTTCTTGGTTCATATTTTGTTGGTTTCTTTTTTTTAGATTTTCCTTCAACTGCTTTTGACTATGGTGTTTCCTAATTTATTCTTTTAAGTCTGAATATTGTTTATTCCTGGCACTTATTTAATTTTTTTAGTTGATGCGATTATATCTGCCGAAAATTATATAATTATATAAGTTGTTTTAAGTCTAGATCTGGATATTCCATTTTTAAATACCTGGTAATTTTGATGATCGTTGAATGAACACTCGATGATTCCTTTCACTGTACTTTTGTTTACAGGAGTTTTGTAGATTTGTGTCCCCAATGACTTTATTAAGTTGTCGATAATTGGACTATTAAAACTAACTTCATTGTCCATTACCAGAATTTTGGTCGCAGAGAATTAATACAAAATTTTGATCAGTTTATTTTGTAAATGGAGTGCAGATTTATCTTTTAAGGAAAAGAATTTTTCAAACTTTGACATTTTATCTGTACTTGTAACAAATTTTTTCCTTAAATTTCCAAAATGTCTAAGTGGAATATTTTGTAGGATGTTTGTTTCTTTCTTTCTGTAGGATAAGTCGGAGTTGGTGTATTTTGAAACTCGGGTTAGTGCGGGTGTCTGTCATATCTATTCATATGGCAGCTGTCACATCTTTTTATATATGTCTTTATTTTGCTTGTCACCTGAGAGAAATAACATCGTTCAAGTAGTTGTTCCTTATTCTATAAGGCCTTTCTGTGTGCTCTATTGTGTTCTTCCTGAATTTTCAAAAGTCGGTTATTTTCATGTGCTATATCATCTACAACCCTCTGTGTTATCCTCAACTTAAATGCGGTGAAGTTTTTCTGGTTCGAGAATTTTAATTCCATATATTACATTCGGATTCAATTTATCCTTAAGAATTCTCACGAGGTATTCCCGTGTTAAGTCGCTTATTCCAATATAGTGTCTGTTGTCCTTACCTTGGCCGGTGATTATCTGATTAAATCTATTCCATCTTCGGCGACACTGTGGTTTCTGCTGTACAAGTACTTTCTGTTAAAGCGTTTACTTCTGTCTTCAATCGGGATAGGGCATCGGCGACTATATTTGTCTTTCCAGGCTTATATATGAGTTCATAGTTATATTCTTCGACTCTAGCAGCCCACCTTTTTACTTTTGGAATTTGTGTTTCGTGAGCTTATTGCAAAAGTTAGTGGTTGATGACCCGTCAGAATTTTTATTTTCCTTGCTCCGTACAAATAGTAGATAAGATTATCCAACGCCCAAACTATGGCCAACATCTCCCTTTCGTTGGTAGGATAGTTTTCCTCTCTTGTTGGGCTGAATTCTTATATTCTTAGACTGATTCGCCTATGTTTATGAATTCAGACCTGTCGTAAGGTTGGTTAGTGGTTTCGATTCTTCTTCTTCTTATAGCGCTACAGTCCGGGGTGGACCTGTGCATCCACCAGCCAGAACTGTCTTTCGTCTTCTGCCAGCTGCCGCCAGTTGCGCGCTCCAAGTTGGTTGAGGTCCTTCGCCACTTGTGAGCGCCACCTTATCGTAACAAAAATTGTGACTCCTGGTTCATATTTTGTTGGTTTCTTTCTTTTTAGATTTTTCTTCAACTGCTTTTGATTCTGGAGTTTCCTAATTTATTCTTTTAAGTCTGAATTTTGTTTATTCCTGACACTTATTTAATTTTTGTAGTTGAAGCGATAAGTCTAGATCTAGATATTCCCTTTTTAAACATCTCGTAATTGATGATAGTGGTCGCCGTGGCGCATTGGTAGGTGCATCGACTGCGGCCCAGAAAGTCTGGGTTCGACTCCCGGACGGGACACCTAGCATTTTTTCACGGTACCACCTCTTTCGAGTCGCTGACAACACTCAAAGAGTATTAATTGTCTATGAAAAGCTTCTCAAATCTCGCCGTTCGGAATCGGAAAAAAACTGGAGGTCCCTTCTACTCGTGAAGAACAATAGCATGCACAACACGAGTGGTTGTTGTAGAAGCTAGGCCCTGGTCCGTTGTGGGCTGTAGTTCCACTCAATTATTATTATTAATTGATGATAGTTGAAGGAACTCTCGATAGTTCCTTTCACTGTACTTTTGTTTACAGGAGTTTTGTAGATTTGTGTCCCCAATGACTTTATTAAGTTGTCGATAATTGGACTATTGAAACTTACTTCATTGTCCATTACAGGAATTGTGGGTACAATAGTAGCGAAGATTATCCAACATCTGCCTTTCGTTTGTAGCATAGTTTTCCTCTGTCTTGTTTAAGGAGCGGGATATATACGTGATTGGTTTATCGTTTCCAATTTCTCCTTGACTCAACACTGCTCTAATGGTAATTCGATGGACCTGTAGTCAATATGAATGGTTAGTCAAAATCTGGAAATGTAAGTATTCCCGATGATGGTAGTGAAGTTTTGAGATTGTGAAATGCTTCTTTCTCTTTTTCGTTGAGCTGAATTCTTATATTCTTAGACCGATTCGCTTTTGTTTGTGAATTCGGACCTCTCGTTAGGTTGGCTAGTGGTTTCGCTTCTTCTTCAGTCCGGGGTGGACCTGGGCCTCCACCAGCCAGCACCGAAGCATTGGAGTCCATACGCCCTACATGGACTAGCCATCTTAAGCGTTGTTTCCGGAGACGCTTGACTAGGCATATGTCATTGCAAAGCCCATAGAGTTCTACGTTAATTCTTCTCCTCCAGATGCCTGTCTTCGCAAAATCCTTAATAAAAGTCGGTAATACGATTGCCAGTCCAAAAAATCCTCTAAGTTCTTTCAGATTATAAGTTCCGTTGTTTGTCAGTAACAAAAATTATGTCTCCTGGTTCATATTTTTTTGGTTTCTTTCTTTTTTGATTTTCCTTCAACAGCTTTTAATTCTTTTGTGACTCCTGGTTCATATTTTGTTGGTTTCTTTCTTTTTAGATTTTTCTTCAACTGCTTTTGATTCTGGAGTTTCCTAATTTACTCTTTTAAGTCTGAGTTTAGTTTATTCCTGAAACTAATTTAATTTCTGTAGTTGATGCGATTATATCTGCCGAAAATTATATCAATTGGCTTTCTTTTTATAACGGAATGTACTGTATTGTTGTAGCGATCGACTGATATTTCTATAAGTTGTTTTAAGTCTAGATCTGGATATTACCTTTTTACACACCTGGTAATTGATGATAGTTGAATGAACTCTCGATAGTTCCTTTCACTGTACTTTTGTTTACAGGAGTTTTGTAGATTTGCATCCACTGGACTACATAAACTTACTTCATTGTGCATTACCAGAATTGTGGGTGGAGAGAAATAATACAAGATTTTGATCAGTTTATTTTGTAAATGAAGTGCAGATTTATCTTATAAGGAAAAGAATTTTTCAAACTTTGACATTTTATCTGTACATGGAACAAATTGTTTTCCTTCAATTTCCAAAATGTCTAAGTGGATTATTTCTGTAGCATAAGTCGGAGTTGTTGTATTTTGAAACTCGGATTTGTGCGGGTGTCTGTCATATCTATTCATATCATATATTTCTTTATTTTGCTTGTCATCTGAGAGAAATAACATCTTACAAGAAGTTGTTCTTTATTCTATAAGGCGTTTCTGTGTGCTCTATTGACGATCCGTCAGAATTTGTATTTTCCTTGCTCCGTACAGTAGTAGCGAAGATTACCCAACGCCCAAACTATGGTCAACATCTCCCTTTCGTTGGAAGCGTAGTTTTCCTCTGTCTTGTTTAAGGAGCGGGATACATACGGGATTGGTTTATCTTTTCCAATTTCTCCGGGTGATTCCATGCATCTGTAGTCAATATGAATGGTTAGTCGAAATCTGGAATTGTAAGTATCTCCGATGATGGTAGTAAAGTTTTGAGATTGTGAAATGCTTTTTCTCTTTTTCGCTGAGCTGAATTCTTATATTCTTAGACTGATTCGCTTTTGTTTGTGAATTCGCGCCTCTCGTAAGATTGGTTAGTGGTTTCGCTTCTTTTTCTTCTTCTTCTTGTAGCGCTACAGTCCGGGGTGGACCTGGGCCTCCACCAGCCAGCACTGTCCTTCGTCATTCGCCAGCTGCCGCCAGTTGCGCGCTCCAAGTTGGTTGAGGTTCTTCTCCATTTGTGAGCGCCACCTAATCGTGGGCCGTCCTCTGTTGCGTTGTTCCAATGGCTCAGATTCATGGATACATGGACTCCAGATGCCTTCAACGCAAACAGTGGTTTCGCTATCTTCGCAAAATCCTTAATCAAACTTTGGTAAATGATGCCAGTCCAAAAAAGCCTCTAAGTCCTTTCAGATTATCCGTTCCGGTTTTTGTCAGTAACAAATATTATGTCTCCTGGTTCATATTTTTTGGTTTCTTTTTTTTAGGTTTTCCTTCAACTGCTTTTGATTCTAGTGTTTCCTAATTTGCTCTTATAAGTCTGAATTTAGTTTATTCCTGAAACTTTTTTAATTTTTGTAGTTGATGCGATTATATCTGCCGAAAATTATATCAATTGGTTTTCTTTTTATTACGGAATGTACTGTATTGTTGTAGCGATCGACTGATATTTCTATAAATTGTTTTAAGTATAGATGTGGACATTCCCTTTTCGAACGCCTGGTAATTTCGATGATCTTTTCCTTCAACTGCATATGATTCTGGTGTTTCCCGATTTGCTCTGTTTAGTCTGAATTTAGTTTATTTCTGAAAATTATTTAATTTTTGTAGTTGATGGGATTATATCTGCCGAAAATTATATCAATTGGTTTTCTTTTTATTACGGAATGTACTGAATTGTTGTAGCGATCGACTGATATTTTTATAAGTTGTTTTAAATCTAGATCTGGATATTCCATTTTTAAACACCTGGTAATTGATGATAAATGAATGAACTCTCGATAGTTCCTTTCACTGTACTTTTGTTTACAGAGTTATATAGAGTTCGTCGTTTATTCTTTTCCTCCAGATGCATTGAACGCAAACAGTGGTTTCGCTATCTTCGCAAAATCCCTTATAAAACGTCGGTAATATGATGCCAGTCCAAAAAATCCTCTAAGTTCTTTCAGATTATCCGTTCTGTTTTTTGACAGTAACAAAAATTATGTCTCCTGGTTCATATTTTGTTGGTTTCTTTCTTTTTAGATTTTCCTTCAACTGCTTTTGATTATGGTGTTTCCTAATTTATTCTTTTAAGTCTGAATATTGTTTATACCTGACACTTATTTAATTTTTTAAGTTGATGCGATAAGTCTAGATCTAGATATTCCCTTTTAAACACCTGGTAATTGATGATAGTGGTCGTCGTGGCGCAGTGGTAGGTGATTCGACTGCGGCGCAGAAAGTCTGGGTTCGACTCCCGGACGGGACACCTAGCATTTTTTCACGGAACCACCTCTTTCGAGTAGGTGACAACACTCAAAGAGTATTAATTGTCTACGGAAAGCTTCTCAAATCTCGCCGTTCGGAATCGGCAAAAAACTGTAGATCCCTTCTACTCGTGAAGAACAATAGCATGCACAACACAAGTAGTTGTTGTAGAAGCTAGGCCCTGGTCCGTTGTGGGCTGTAGTTCCACTCAATTATTATTATTAATTGATGATAGTTGAAGGAACTCTCGATAGTTCCTTTCACTGTACTTTTGTTTACAGGAGTTTTGTAGATTTGTATCCCCAATGACTTTATTAAGTTGTCGATAATTAGACTATTGAAACTTACTTCATTGTCCATTACCGGAATAGTGGGTGCAGAGAATAATACAGATTTATCTTTTAAGGAAAAGAATTTTTCAAACTTTGATATTTTTTTCTGTACATGTAACAAATTTTTTTCCTTCAATTTCCAAAATGTCTAAGTGAAATATTTCTGTAGGATAAGTCGTAGTTGGTGTATTTTGAAACTCGGGTCTGTGCGGGTGTCTGTCATATCTATTCATATGGCAGATGTCACATCTTTTAATATATTTCTTTATTTTGCTTGTCATCTGAGAGAAATAACATCGTACAAGAAGTTGTTCTTTATTCTATAAGGCGTCTCTGTGTGCTCTATTGACGATCCGTCAGAATTTCAATTTTCCTTGCTCCGGACAATAGTAGCGAAGATTATTCAACATCTGCCTTTCGTTGTTGCGTTGTTCCAATGGGTCAGATTAGAAGACTTTTCGGGCCGGAACAGTGGAGTCCATACGCTCTACATGGATTAGACATCTTAAGCGTTGTTTCCGGAGACGCTTGACTATGCGCATGTCGTTGTACAGCCCATAGAGTTCGTCGTTAATTCTTCTCCTCCAGATGCCTTGAACGCAAACAGTGGCTTCGCTATCTTCGCAAAATCCTTAATAAAACGTCGGTAATATGATGCCAGTCCAAAAAATCCTCTGAGTTCTTTCAGATTATCCGTTCTGTTTTTTGTCAGTAACAAAAATTATGTTTCTTGGTTCATATTTTGTTGGTTTCTTTTTTTTAGATTTTCCTTCAACTGCTTTTGACTATGGTGTTTCCTAATTTATTCTTTTAAGTCTGAATATTGTTTATTCCTGGCACTTATTTAATTTTTTTAGTTGATGCGATTATATCTGCCGAAAATTATATAATTATATAAGTTGTTTTAAGTCTAGATCTGGATATTCCATTTTTAAATACCTGGTAATTTTGATGATCGTTGAATGAACACTCGATGATTCCTTTCACTGTACTTTTGTTTACAGGAGTTTTGTAGATTTGTGTCCCCAATGACTTTATTAAGTTGTCGATAATTGGACTATTAAAACTAACTTCATTGTCCATTACCAGAATTTTGGTCGCAGAGAATTAATACAAAATTTTGATCAGTTTATTTTGTAAATGGAGTGCAGATTTATCTTTTAAGGAAAAGAATTTTTCAAACTTTGACATTTTATCTGTACTTGTAACAAATTTTTTTCCTTCAATTTCCAAAATGTCTAAGTGGAATATTTTGTAGGATGTTTGTTTCTTTCTTTCTGTAGGATAAGTCGGAGTTGGTGTATTTTGAAACTCGGGTTAGTGCGGGTGTCTGTCATATCTATTCATATGGCAGCTGTCACATCTTTTTATATATGTCTTTATTTTGCTTGTCACCTGAGAGAAATAACATCGTTCAAGTAGTTGTTCCTTATTCTATAAGGCCTTTCTGTGTGCTCTATTGTGTTCTTCCTGAATTTTCAAAAGTCGGTTATTTTCATGTGCTATATCATCTACAACCCTCTGTGTTATCCTCAACTTAAATGCGGTGAAGTTTTTCTGGTTCGAGAATTTTAATTCCATATATTACATTCGGATTCAATTTATCCTTAAGAATTCTCACGAGGTATTCCCGTGTTAAGTCGCTTATTCCAATATAGTGTCTGTTGTCCTTACCTTGGCCGGTGATTATCTGATTAAATCTATTCCATCTTCGGCGACACTGTGGTTTCTGCTGTACAAGTACTTTCTGTTAAAGCGTTTACTTCTGTCTTCAATCGGGATAGGGCATCGGCGACTATATTTGTCTTTCCAGGCTTATATATGAGTTCATAGTTATATTCTTCCACTCTAGCAGCCCACCTTTTTACTTTTGGAATTTGTGTTTCGTGAGCTTATTGCAAAAGTTAGTGGTTGATGACCCGTCAGAATTTTTATTTTCCTTGCTCCGTACAAATAGTAGATAAGATTATCCAACGCCCAAACTATGGCCAACATCTCCCTTTCGTTGGTAGGATAGTTTTCCTCTCTTGTTGGGCTGAATTCTTATATTCTTAGACTGATTCGCCTATGTTTATGAATTCAGACCTGTCGTAAGGTTGGTTAGTGGTTTCGATTCTTCTTCTTCTTATAGCGCTACAGTCCGGGGTGGACCTGTGCATCCACCAGCCAGAACTGTCTTTCGTCTTCTGCCAGCTGCCGCCAGTTGCGCGCTCCAAGTTGGTTGAGGTCCTTCGCCACTTGTGAGCGCCACCTTATCGTAACAAAAATTGTGACTCCTGGTTCATATTTTGTTGGTTTCTTTCTTTTTAGATTTTTCTTCAACTGCTTTTGATTCTGGAGTTTCCTAATTTATTCTTTTAAGTCTGAATTTTGTTTATTCCTGACACTTATTTAATTTTTGTAGTTGATGCGATAAGTCTAGATCTAGATATTCCCTTTTTAAACATCTCGTAATTGATGATAGTGGTCGCCGTGGCGCATTGGTAGGTGCATCGACTGCGGCCCAGAAAGTCTGGGTTCGACTCCCGGACGGGACACCTAGCATTTTTTCACGGTACCACCTCTTTCGAGTCGCTGACAACACTCAAAGAGTATTAATTGTCTATGAAAAGCTTCTCAAATCTCGCCGTTCGGAATCGGAAAAAAACTGGAGATCCCTTCTACTCGTGAAGAACAATAGCATGCACAACACGAGTGGTTGTTGTAGAAGCTAGGCCCTGGTCCGTTGTGGGCTGTAGTTCCACTCAATTATTATTATTAATTGATGATAGTTGAAGGAACTCTCGATAGTTCCTTTCACTGTACTTTTGTTTACAGGAGTTTTGTAGATTTGTGTCCCCAATGACTTTATTAAGTTGTCGATAATTGGACTATTGAAACTTACTTCATTGTCCATTACAGGAATTGTGGGTACAATAGTAGCGAAGATTATCCAACATCTGCCTTTCGTTTGTAGCATAGTTTTCCTCTGTCTTGTTTAAGGAGCGGGATATATACGTGATTGGTTTATCGTTTCCAATTTCTCCTTGACTCAACACTGCTCTAATGGTAATTCGATGGACCTGTAGTCAATATGAATGGTTAGTCAAAATCTGGAAATGTAAGTATTCCCGATGATGGTAGTGAAGTTTTGAGATTGTGAAATGCTTCTTTCTCTTTTTCGTTGAGCTGAATTCTTATATTCTTAGACCGATTCGCTTTTGTTTGTGAATTCGGACCTCTCGTTAGGTTGGCTAGTGGTTTCGCTTCTTCTTCAGTCCGGGGTGGACCTGGGCCTCCACCAGCCAGCACCGAAGCATTGGAGTCCATACGCCCTACATGGACTAGCCATCTTAAGCGTTGTTTCCGGAGACGCTTGACTAGGCATATGTCATTGCAAAGCCCATAGAGTTCTACGTTAATTCTTCTCCTCCAGATGCCTGTCTTCGCAAAATCCTTAATAAAAGTCGGTAATACGATTGCCAGTCCAAAAAATCCTCTAAGTTCTTTCAGATTATAAGTTCCGTTGTTTGTCAGTAACAAAAATTATGTCTCCTGGTTCATATTTTTTTGGTTTCTTTCTTTTTTGATTTTCCTTCAACAGCTTTTAATTCTTTTGTGACTCCTGGTTCATATTTTGTTGGTTTCTTTCTTTTTAGATTTTTCTTCAACTGCTTTTGATTCTGGAGTTTCCTAATTTACTCTTTTAAGTCTGAGTTTAGTTTATTCCTGAAACTAATTTAATTTCTGTAGTTGATGCGATTATATCTGCCGAAAATTATATCAATTGGCTTTCTTTTTATAACGGAATGTACTGTATTGTTGTAGCGATCGACTGATATTTCTATAAGTTGTTTTAAGTCTAGATCTGGATATTACCTTTTTACACACCTGGTAATTGATGATAGTTGAATGAACTCTCGATAGTTCCTTTCACTGTACTTTTGTTTACAGGAGTTTTGTAGATTTGCATCCACTGGACTATATAAACTTACTTCATTGTGCATTACCAGAATTGTGGGTGGAGAGAAATAATACAAGATTTTGATCAGTTTATTTTGTAAATGAAGTGCAGATTTATCTTATAAGGAAAAGAATTTTTCAAACTTTGACATTTTATCTGTACATGGAACAAATTGTTTTCCTTCAATTTCCAAAATGTCTAAGTGGATTATTTCTGTAGCATAAGTCGGAGTTGTTGTATTTTGAAACTCGGATTTGTGCGGGTGTCTGTCATATCTATTCATATCATATATTTCTTTATTTTGCTTGTCATCTGAGAGAAATAACATCTTACAAGAAGTTGTTCTTTATTCTATAAGGCGTTTCTGTGTGCTCTATTGACGATCCGTCAGAATTTGTATTTTCCTTGCTCCGTACAGTAGTAGCGAAGATTACCCAACGCCCAAACTATGGTCAACATCTCCCTTTCGTTGGAAGCGTAGTTTTCCTCTGTCTTGTTTAAGGAGCGGGATACATACGGGATTGGTTTATCTTTTCCAATTTCTCCGGGTGATTCCATGCATCTGTAGTCAATATGAATGGTTAGTCGAAATCTGGAATTGTAAGTATCTCCGATGATGGTAGTAAAGTTTTGAGATTGTGAAATGCTTTTTCTCTTTTTCGCTGAGCTGAATTCTTATATTCTTAGACTGATTCGCTTTTGTTTGTGAATTCGCGCCTCTCGTAAGATTGGTTAGTGGTTTCGCTTCTTTTTCTTCTTCTTCTTGTAGCGCTACAGTCCGGGGTGGACCTGGGCCTCCACCAGCCAGCACTGTCCTTCGTCATTCGCCAGCTGCCGCCAGTTGCGCGCTCCAAGTTGGTTGAGGTTCTTCTCCATTTGTGAGCGCCACCTAATCGTGGGCCGTCCTCTGTTGCGTTGTTCCAATGGCTCAGATTCATGGATACATGGACTCCAGATGCCTTCAACGCAAACAGTGGTTTCGCTATCTTCGCAAAATCCTTAATCAAACTTTGGTAAATGATGCCAGTCCAAAAAAGCCTCTAAGTCCTTTCAGATTATCCGTTCCGGTTTTTGTCAGTAACAAATATTATGTCTCCTGGTTCATATTTTTTGGTTTCTTTTTTTTAGGTTTTCCTTAAACTGCTTTTGATTCTAGTGTTTCCTAATTTGCTCTTATAAGTCTGAATTTAGTTTATTCCTGAAACTTTTTTAATTTTTGTAGTTGATGCGATTATATCTGCCGAAAATTATATCAATTGGTTTTCTTTTTATTACGGAATTTACTGTATTGTTGTAGCGATCGACTGATATTTCTATAAATTGTTTTAAGTATAGATGTGGACATTCCCTTTTCGAACGCCTGGTAATTTCGATGATAGTTGAACGAACTCTCGATAGTTCCTTTCACTGTATTTTTGTTCACAGGAATTTTGTAGATTTGTATCCCCAATGACTTTATTAAGTTATTGATAATTGGACTATTTAAACTTACTTCATTGTCCATTACCAGAACTTTGTGTGCAGTGAAATAATACAAAATTTTGATCACTTTATTTTGTAAATGGAGTGCAGATTTATCTTTTAAGGAAAAGAATTTTTCAAACTTTGACATTTTTATCTGTACTTGTAACAGATTTTTTTCCTTCAATTTCCAAAATGTCTAAGTAAAATATTTCTGTAGGATAAGTCGGAGTTGGTGTATTTTGCAACTCGGGTTTGTGCGGGTGTCTGTCATAACTACTCATATGGCAGATGTCACATCTTTTTATATATTTCTTTATTTTGCTTGTCATATGAGAGAAATAACATCGTACAAGAAGTTGTTCTTTATTCTATAAGGCGTTTCTGTGTGCTCTATTGACGATCCGTCAGAATGTTAATTTTCCTTGCTCCGTACAATAGTAGCGAAGATTATCCAACGCCCAAACGCTGGCCAACATCTCCCTTTCGTTGGTAGCAAAGTTTTCCTCTATCTTGTTTAAGGAGCGGAAAATATACGTGATTGGTTTATCTTTTCCAATTTCTACTTGACTCGACACTGCTCTAATGGTGATTCGATGCATCTGTAGTCAATATGAATGGTTAGTAAAATCTGGAAATGTAAGTATTTCCGATGATGGTAGTAAAGTCTTGAGATTGTGAAATGGTTCTTGCTCTTTTTCGTTAAGCTGAATTCTTATATTCAAAGACTGACTCGCTTTTGTTTGTGGATTCGGGCCTTTCATAAGGTTGGTTAGTGGTTTCACTTCTTCGTCTTAAAGCGCTACAGTCCGGGGTGGACCTGGGCCTCAACCAGCCTGCACTGTCTTTCGTCTTGCCAGCTGCCGCCAGTTGCGCGCTCCCAGTTGGTTGAGGTCCTTCTCCTCTTGTGAGCGCCACCTTATCCTGGACCGTCCTCTGCTGCGTTGTCCTAAAGGCACAGTGGAGTCCATACGCTCTACATGGACTAGCCGTCTTAAGTGTTGTATTCGGAGACGCTTGACTATTCGCATGTTGTTGTACAGCCCATAGAGTTCGTCGCTAATTCTTCTCCTCCAGATGCATTCAACGCAAACAGTGGTTTCGCTATCTTTAGAAAATCCTTAATAAAACGTCGGTAATATGATGTCAGTCCAAGAAATCCTCTAAGTTCTTTCAGATTATCCGTTCTGTTTTTTGTCAGTAACAAAAATTGTGTCCCCTGGTTCATATTTTCTTGATTTCTTTCGCTTTAGATTTTCCTTCAACTGCTTTTAATTCTGGTGTTTCCTAATTTGCTCTGTAAAGTCTGAATTTAGTTTATTAATAAAACTTATTTAATTTTTGTAGTTGATGCGATTATATTTGACGAAAATTATATCAATTGGTTTTCTTTTTATTACGGAATGTACTGTATTGTTGTAGCGATCGACTGATATTTCTATAAGTTGTTATAATTCTTGATCTGGATATTACCTTTTTAAACACCTGGTAATTTCGATAATAGTTGAATAAACTCTTGATAGTTCCTTTCACTGTACTTTTGTTTACAGGAGTTTTGCAGATTTGTATCCCCAATCACTTTATTATCTGTACATGTAACAATTTTTTTTCCTTCAATTTCCAAAATGTCTGAGTGGATTATTTCGGTAAGATTCCGATACTTGCGGCCCCTCGATTCAGTGATGCAGTTTTGTAGATCTTAATGAGACTAAGAAAAAATTGTATGGGTGTGGGGGGGGGTCTAATCCGCTTAGTTAAGACGGTATGCGTGTTTAAAAACTGAAAAAAAGTCCATACAAAAAAAACGCGGTATTCGTAGAAATATATTTTTCTTGAAACTTATTTTTTGTTTATGTTGCATACATTTTAGCGGAGATATTCATTATCCATTGTAATTGCCTTTAGAAGGGTTTGTGCCTTGACAAAGAATATACGAATCTTGTACTACGACCTTTATAATTCCTCTAAATTATGTTTGCAATTTAATAGAAATGCATGCATAACCTATTACCAAATTTATGACTAGGTTACGCGCGTAATAAAGATGCAGATTATCGGTTGCCGAATAATTTACAAATATATGTCATGTATAAGTTTAACTTGTATTTAAATAAAACAATCTGCAATACAATATAAAAGTAAAAGCTTATTTGTCTGTTTGACTTAATAAGCGTTGTTTATTATTGGATGATGATTGGTATTATTGTGTAGGTGTGGGGGAAGATTGAGGAAGGGGCAAATTGAGTATAGGGATGTGCTGTGAAAAACGATTATTGTGAGAGGATTCGTATATCGAAAGAGGATGTTATTATGGTGATAGTGATGAAGTGGCTTACTTGAAAAGAAATCAAATTTATCGCACTGTTAATCAGAAATGATCGGATAATCTGATCTCCTCAAGCTTGTATATGTATATTTATAAGTAAGCAAATACATACACACACCCTTGACAAGAATTTACTAAACGAATAGGTTTTCTGGAGTTTCGCTGTGCACCTGCCTCTGAATTGAAGTCAAACTTCATATTTGAAAAAAAATATACAAAAAAAAATGCAAATGTCATATATTTTTTTTATACATGAGCACATATACACATAGATATAAATATATTGGATAAAACATTTGTATTCCTGCATTGTAGAAATTCAAATCTTTATCCCGACACCATATTGCAGGACAGCTATTCGTACATCGCAAAGATTGCATAGGTGAGGTGGAAGGGGAAAAGAAACATTTGTTGAAATTTATTCGATTTGAATCATTTGTCACACCTATTCAGACCTAAGCGAATTATTTGTTCTGGTTAACCTTTTGTATGTGAAATCAGTCCTATTTAGAATGTTTCGATTTATGTATTTTGAAAAAAGATAATAATAAAAATACATATTCCTTAGGAAGAAATTAAGTAAAAAGAGTGATTTTGCTTACGAATCAAACACAATTTTCATAGAGAAAGTTAAAACAAAAAATATTTATGAGTGAAAAATGAATACGATTCAAGTAAACGCCCAACTACACTAAGATCCGACTATCAGACGAAGTTCCCCGAAATCATTAGCCATTTGCACAATAATACAATTATACGACAATTTATACATACATATTCATTAAAACCAAATGTATATACATGCGTCCGAATTAATTGAATGAATCATTTCTTTACCCCCAAATTCAAATCTTGATCCCGACACCATGTTGCAAGCTATTTTGGTCATGTAATTTTCATTGCATTGGCAATAATCTCCAGCAGCAGTGAGTGTCTTACATTTCAGATCCAACAAATCTGTCATATATTGTCACATAAGACCTACTTCCAACTGCATACATATACACACAAATGATATCCGCTCATACGATCAAAAAGATAAAATGTTTTACTGAAAATTTAAAAAATTAAACAACATAAAGACTTTTTTTATTATGTTTTATTTATTAAAATTTCTAAAGACATTACATTTCATTTGGTCGAAGACTACTACGAGTGTGATTTAATAGTTGATATCCTCTTGCAAACTAATTTATCGTTACCCGGAATGCACCACGTGGAGGTATAGTTTGCATTGCATTCCATTTTTTTTTATGGTTTCGACCAAAGGATGTGAAGTATTCCAATACCAATAGCCCGTATTATTGGTAGGTATGATGTACGGGTTATAATTCTTCTGTACCTCGTGTTCATGTATTAAACCACACCACATTTTTAACTAATTTTTTCTTAGTCTTGTCTCTGAAATTCTTTAAATTAAAAATACACGCAATAAACATACATAAACATAGTCGTACAATAAATAAAAAAAAAACAAAATCAATTGAAAATAAAAAACAGGTTTATTACTCCTTTACAACTAATATTAAAATAGTAGTGGAAAACATACTACTTTTACTAAGATAAACTAATGCAAAAATACATCCGCATCTTCCGTGTTACTATCCGTTTCCTCAGCTTCCTCTATTTCCTCGTCTAGTGTTAATATACGCTGATTTTTTAAGGATGCCTCTGAAATGTCTTCGTTTTCTGTATATGGATCTATTTCCTTAAGCTGCAGCCCATTTCCAATCTCACCATTTATAAGACCCGGATACACTCTCTCGATATCCAATAAAAATTCCATTATTTGTGAACCTAAATCATGTTTATACAATTTTTCCAGATGGTAACGTCTGTAGAAGTGCAAGGCCATATATTGCTGTATAAGCTTTGTTGATTTTTTATATATGACGGCTTTTTTCAATAGTCTATTTTGATTTTTTAGGTCATTTATTGTGTTAATGGGGTTATTTTTTTCTACATATTCCCCTTTGCTATGGTTTGTCGTCAAGTGGACTGTTTCAGAATTGAACAATTTCTCTACTGCAGAGTATTGTTTTGCACTATCTGTATAAATCCGGCTTGTTTCTTTATTTACCTATTTTTTTATGTGTGGCCATAAATCAGACTTTGTTTTCGAATTCACTTTAAAAAAGAGCCCGGTTTAATTTCTTTGCAATACAAACCGAGAAACGTCATGGTCATTTATTCGGTAAGTCTGCCCCGGTGGTACTTCCGCTTCGTTAAAAATGTTTCATCAATTTGCACTGTTTTCCCTTCTCCTCCTAAGAGTAAGTCTGAGGGTGAAGTGATTATTTCCGTTATTTCTCTGCAATAATTATAATATTCACTTACAGTGCCTACACTTAATATTGCATCATTTGCTTGGACCCGTTTCTCATGCAAATGGTTATAAGTCCACGTTACTGGCCATTTGCTTATAAAGCATATTATAATGGCTAAAACTTCGCTGACTTTCAGTTTACCATCGAAAAATGTTCCCACACATGGGCTGATTGACTTGCGGCAATGCTTCATTCCTTTCTTCTTCTTGCCCTTTGGTACACATCTCCACGTCCAGCCTATTTTTGCTTCAGCCTTTTGTTCTATAGACATAGGACGTCCACAACAGAATGGTGGATCGGAAAGTTCTGAGGGTAAAAGCCCAATATCCTGAAGGAAACTCACCGCATATCTCTCAGACGATATTACGCTCGATGTTTTTAGCAGGGTGAAATGCCTCAATGCTGGATGAATGTTGGGATGTTCCATTTAAAAGTGGTTAAAAGTTACTGAAAATATCAGTTTTCACTACACAGAACTTTATATTTCAAATCACTTTGGTGAAAACACTTCTACGTCACTTAACTCAAACAATTTCTTTTACCGAATCTTGTCGACCGAAATTCACTGAATATGTCTTAGGTCAGTTTTTCACTTATAGGAGAATCCTCATAAATTTGGTAATAGGTCATGCATGCATTTCTATTAAATTGCAAACATAATTTAGAGGAATTATAAAGGTCGTAGTACAAGATTCGTATATTCTTTGTGAAGACACAAGCCCTTCTAAAGGCAATTACAATGGATCATGAATATCTCCGCCAAAATGTATGCAACATAAACAAAATATAAGTTTCAAGAAAAATATATTTCTAAGAATTCCGCGTTTTTTTTGTATGGACTTTTTTCAGTTTTTAAACACGAATACCGTCTAAACTAAGCCGATTAGACCCCCCTCCACCCACACAATTTTTTCTTAGTCTCATTAAGTTCTACAAAACTGCATCAGTGAATCGAGGGGCCGCAAGTATCGGAATCTTGCCGTGCTACGTTCCAGCGATGAGGGTCTTCGAATCTGAGCCTCCTGGTTCGAGAAGAGCAGGACGACCGAACCTCCGGTATAGAGACCAAGTCATCGCGGACGTAAGACAGCTTGGCCTTGGTGACTGGAAGCAGCGTGCCCAGGGCCGTCAGCGATGGAAGGCAGCAATTGCTCAGGCTCTGACCCTTCATGGGTCGCCGGCCTGTTGAGTATATAAAAGTGGATCCAATGGATCTAAATGTTGAAGCTAAAGAATCATTTGAAGAAATGCATTCAAACCTCACAGGTAATCATGGTACGAGTAATACTTTCTTGGAGTTCTTTCAGCTATGATTAATTCATGAAGACTAAAATAAAAGTCTGTTAAGTTGGTTGATACGTGTCATACGCACATTTTATTTTAAACAATAAAAGAAATAAACTATTTTTTAAATTCTTGCATTTTTAAATTGTGCGCTTCTTGTTTTCTCTTTTCTTCGTTGTGAAGATGAAGAATTCTGAGTTTATGCTCTCCTGTTTTTTGTTGAATATGAATGTCATGTTCAATCTGAGAGCATTACCAGCTCATGCCATGTGAAGTTAGACACAGTTGATATTTGCAGCACTGCAAAATACGGTCAAATAACTATCCAGCTGTTATTTTTCAATTGAAAAACTGAAACTATTTATCTAGCAGACAAAGAGTCGAATAAATTTATTCGTTAGTTAGCAATCAGTCTATTTATCTGATTATTGAAAAATCGGCCCTTAGTAAGCTATAATTTAAGTTGTAGCGCCGTGTAAAATTTATATTTCTCAATATCAGCCATCGTAATCCCACTTCTGAAGTTATAATGGAATAAAAATACAAAACACTTTTTACATTAAAACTTTATTTTCACTGGCATCTTTATTTTCACACGTCTTATTTATCTGAATGTTCACAAACGAATGAATTTTCTCTTCTATACCTATCCGGTAGGAGAAAAGCGTTTGGATTCAGAGCATACTGCGATTCATATTTGAAATATGAACAGTTGAATTTCAGGGCCTACTACAGTATCTTACTTCAGACTATATTTATGGGGGAGAAGATTCAAAAGAATAACTGACCATTTACCCATAAGGTACCTAAACAAAAAGTATAGGTACAGGGAAGGAATTCAGCCAGAGGAACCAACGAGAGCTTCTCAAAATGCAGGAATATCAATACGATATACGTACATATGTAGAATATCTGAAAGGGAAACAAAATAACGTTGCAGATTTTCTGAGCAGGATCCCCGAAAATAATGAAAAACCAGAAACAACAGGCAGTCAATAATTTATCCGACAATGCAACCATTCACTCACAGGAGGAACAACAACTAGACCATATACCTATTTAAGAAACAATAATAAACGAATACAAAACGCAGATCATGTTAGCAAACTATGTATGCAACTAGGAATGTAGAAGAAGTCTGAATATATTAACGTACATATATAAAAATTGTCTTTATTAAATATAATGTGACTGCGCTGTGCGAACGTTTGACGACGAATGCCCTTTTTGGTTCGTTTTGTACCTACTCTAGTTCGTTTGTGTTTTTTGTCAGTGGCGATCGTTGGGTAGCGGTCCCTTTTTTATGTTATGGATGTCTCGTGTTGTTTTCGTATGTGCGTAATGCAAATATATGCGGTGTGTTTCTGTGTAGTACATATGTGCGTATGTGCCTATTCTCTTGATTGGTTCGTTCGATGATTAGGGTTGCTTGGCTTGTGTTGTTTTCGTACCGTAGCCTAGTCGCCTGATTGTAGACTGTTTTGTCGTCTGTTATGTATGTGTTGTGATGTTTATGTCGTCGTTGTCTGTCCTTTTGCTACTATCCTACATAGATATGACAAAGAATAAGGAACACTGGACACGATTACTAAAAGAACACGTAATAAAAGGCATGGTTGGAGTGTACACAGAATTGTCATATCATGAATTTAATCAAATACAACAGCAACAACAGGAACTCAGGAAATTAATTCAGGCTAAGAGGGCTGAAAAAATGGTAGCAGCGAGGCCCGCTCCTCGTCTTCCAGCTACCACTGTTACGCAGGCTATCTCCTACGCTCAAATGGCATCAGGAAGGAAGCCGGCACAACAGACAGCGCCGACGGTGGATCAGGTCCCTGTGACCAGTCAACCAACGGACAAAGTGAATCTTCAGACTGTCATGCTAGCAGTGACGGCAATGAAGGAACAGATGCTTGCTATGCAAGCACAGTTCCAGAGCCAGATGACTGCTATGCAGAAGCAGTTTGAGAAACAGTTCCTCGAACAATCAGCGCGAGTAGACCTCATCTACTCGTCGCTGTTTGTACCTAATGCGCCGATATAATGGCTGCGCTGGTAGCAAGACCCCTTAAGATCCTGGCAGTGAATGTTAATTCGCTGATTAGGATCGAGCGAAAGCTAACTCTGTTCCATTTGCTGCAGACTCATAATCCTGACGTGCTGATGGCTAGCGAAACAAAGCTAAACAGGACGCGCAACCTCAGGTACAAAAACTACCACGTCATTAGGAGAGACCGGCCCCAATCCACTCAAGGAGGCGGGGTTGCACTCTTAATTAAAAAAGACCTTTGTCATAAGGTCATATATAACAGTGAAGTGCGTAGATTCGCGGTGCTAGAAGCATGCATTGCACGCATCCCTCTCCAAGGTGGAAAGAGGTTGTTTGTAATTGCTGCCTACGCGCCTGATTCTCGGAATCCCCATTTCATGTCAGAGCTCGAGGCTCTTTTCACAAGTCTTCGTTTGAGCTCGGAAGAAAACTATTATATAATCGCCGGGGATTTGAACGCAAAGCACGGCGAATGGGGTAATAGTGTTCCAAATGATAGAGGAAACGCACTCTTAGGGTGGTTGGCACAGCACAATATTGAGTTCAGGGTGGACTTGTTGGCAACCGATAGACCATCGTTTCCAAGAAGCGGGTCCTATCTGGATGTGATGCTCATCGACCGACGACTAACGCTACTGGACGTGGAAAGAACCAGAAGGAACTGCTTGACCACGGTGGAGTACGACAGTGACCACTGCGGACTTGCCGCGGCAATCCAGTTACCGAACGAGCTGGAGGAACTAGGGGAATGTGTCCTGACGTACCCTTATGATTACAATAAGGCTCGCTGGCCACGTTTCACTAGAGCCTTATCCAGAGAACTACGTTCGAGTGGAATCAATCCCCCCCCAAACAGAAACCTGACGAACGAAGAGGTTGACAGGTACCTCAAACAAATGGACGAAGTAATACGACGAACAATGGACAAAACTATTCCGAAGGTAGCGCAAACCGATGACGGCGACGTCTATCGCAACGCTACCATCGATGCACTTCACGTGCAAAAAAGTAGACTGCTTACAAGACTTAAGCTCTTGTACAGACGGTTTACAGATCCACAAAACGCCGAGGTGCGGTCACTGAAGTCGCAGATCAAAAACCTCCAACAGTTAATCAAAATCCATTACAGTATGGCTGTAAGCTTGCACTGGGGCAACAAAATCCGGGCTGTAAGATCCAACAACCCGGGTATGTTCCCGCAAGTAAATAAGATATTCCGGAGGAAAGGTCAGAACGACATTCAGGCTGTTAGACTGGAAAGGACGACAGAAAACGCAAACATACTGACATCTGTTGGCATCAATCCAAATGGGGCTGTGCTGGACGACAACTTCTTCACAGTTGAGGATCCCAAGGAAAAGGTTGAAGCAATCGGTGCTGTTTTCCAGAAAGTGTACACGGTCAACGAGTCTCGTAGGCCAAATCACGATTTGGAGAACAGAGCTTTGCTAAACCACTGCGATCTCCAAGAGGAGATAAGTCAATGGCGATCTGAGAACCCAGGTTTTACCAGGTTCAGTGACGAACACATGGCAAATAATGCCGTCGCCGTTGATGGAAACATCTTGATTTCTAAGGAAGATCTCCAGAGCATCTTCAACTCGCTGAAGAAGAAGAAGTCAGTAGGAATAGATGGTATACCGAATATTGTGCTGCGCCATCTACCCTCTGAAGCGGTAGATATTTACGCAACACTGTTTAACAATGCGTTGAGTAATGCCTATTACCCGGCGCATTGGAAAACTGCTGTTGTGCAACCGATCCCTAAACGGGACAAGGACACTTCTATCCCATCAAATCTCCGGTCGATTAGTCTTCTTCCGTGCATAAGCAAAGTCTTTGAGAAGATAGTTATAGACGATTTAAAAAATTGGGTCGAGGAAAAGAAAATTTTACCGGACAACCAGTTCGGATTTAGGGCGGGGCATGATACTATACATGCCGCGTCTAAGCTGGTATCCGACATTCAATGGAATAATTGCAAAAAGCAAGCCACGGGCGCCTGTCTGGTTGACTTGGAGAAGGCCTTCGATACTGTATGGTTAGAAGGACTTTTCCTCAAGTTGGTCAGATACGGTATTAGTAAACCACTGCTATATATGATCCATGACATGATAACAGGTAGAAAGTTCGTTGTGAAGAATGGCAACGTAACTTCTACCACAGTCTTTAACATAAAAAATGGTCTGCAACAGGGGGCAGTTGGCTCGCCGATTGTGTTCGCGATATTCACTAGCGATCTTATTGGTTCTATGCCGCACCTAATAGCTTACGCCGATGATATCATAGCGTACAGATCAGGTCCGAAGGTCGAAGTAATAAATATCCTATTGCAACGTGACTTCGAGATAATCCAGCGATTTTGCGACGACTGGAAGTTGCAAGTCAACTTCCGGAAGTGTGAAATCATCCTGTTCAGGACGCCTCTGTCCAAGGCCTCAGGGGATACAAAGAGAAACTGGCGTAAGTTTCGCATAGTGGATTCGCAAGGACGGCCGTTAGCTGTGAAAAATGTAGTCAGGTATCTTGGCATTTGGTTGGATCAGTATCTATATTTCAACAGACATATAGATGCGGCTCTGACGAAAGCCAAAAAGGCCTTTGCTGTGGCAAGGGGGTTGTTCTACAGCAGCCAACTTGATACCAGAGTGAAGGTCATCTGCTACATGGCCCTCATCAGGCCAGTCATGGCGTATGGTTGTCCAGTGTGGTTCAACGTGAGTTCTTCCCAGATGGAAAAGATGAGGGTGTTCGAGAGGCAATGTCTTCGGGCCTGCCTCCGGTTGTATCGAACACCTGAATCTCAGTACAAGAAATTCTATCCCAACGAGGTCTTGTATAACGAGGCAAAGGTGATTAGGATAGATAATTTCATTATTAAGCTGATTCGAAGGCATGTGGCACGGGCTATGACTTCGACTAACAGTCTGATCTTTGGGGCCTACTACCCCAATGAAATGTACCACGAGAGTGTGCGTCTTAACGGCTTCATCCCTCCTGAAGCGTTCCTCTATTTAGATATGAAAGGCCTAATCCAGGATACGGAAGGATGTCCTATTATCTTCCATGTCGTACGTCGAACAGAGGACCGGCGACTCAACTACGAACACACTGTCGCACGCAACCGCGAGGATCTGCTTCGGTTCAGCAGAGCGATCTCTGCTCGAGACAGGAGAGAGTCTGCCAAAGAACGGCAATTTTACTGGTGGTTGCACCGTATTCGGCCTCCGCCGCCGTTGGCTTACCAATGATAGGGGACAGTTGGACATGGTAGTGGCCAACTTACATAGTTTTTAAGGGTAGGGTAGTAGAAAAAAAAAAAAAAAAAAAAGGTGCACCGGCGTATAGTCACTATATGTGCACCATATAATGATGCATACGCCCTGGTGCACGCGTTCGTATTGCGTTACGGACATAGTTTAGGTTAGGTTAAATTTTAAGTTAGATTAAGTTAGTTTTAGAAAAAAAAACTGAGATCTTTTAGCCAAGTTTTTTTTTTTTTTTTTTTTAAATTTTCTTGGTGTATAATGTAAGTTAACTTTAAGATTTAAATCAAAATAAATAAAATCGGACGCCGAAAGGCATATTAAAATTAAAATTAAGATTAGATTAGCTTAGAGTGCCCGCATAGGGTCAGTAAGTTAGGCTAAGAACATTGTTCACTTAGGTAAGCTAGCTTTAAACTGAAATAAAATCAACAAAAATTGCAAAAAAAAAAAAAAAAAAAAAAAAAAACAGCTGTTGCTAAAAGTTCATTAAGGTAACTATGAGAGCGAAGGAAATTAAAAATGAAGAAGAACTGCACAAACAATTGTCTTTGTACCACATCAATGAATCCATGCATAGCGGAATCAATGAGTGCTATTATAGCTTAAAAGACAAAATTAATTTTCCGAAGCTTCGAAATCCCGTACAGTTGATTATAAGCAATTCGAACAAATGTAGGCAATTCAAATATGATAGAAAACCAATAAAGCCTAATTTTCAAATATCAGAAACTCCAAGAAATAAGAATGAAATTATTCACTTGGATATATTTTATTTTAAGAAGCAATCTTTTGTAACGACAATAGATAAATTAACGAAATTTGCATACCACATAACAGATCGAAACTGGGTAGCGAAAAAATAAATCATAATTGAACATTTTGCTATGTTTGGAAAGACACATAAAATTATAATGGACAATGAATTTAAAGCTGAGCAAGTAAGAAGCTTTTTGCAAAGTGAGAATGTGATCCATTTAACAAAGCCAAACAATCATACTGGCAATGGGGATATAGAAAGATTACATTCCACTTTGATAGAAAATATAGTGGGGATTGACAATGATGAACTTTCTACCATAATGAAGATGCATATGGCTATAAGAAATTATAAGGAACGCTATCGCTCCACTATCAGGTGCACTCCTATGGAAGCAAAAGAAAAAATCAGCACTTGGGATTTACAAGAAAGAATTGATAATATAAAACAACATATAATAAACAAAAGAAATCTCTCCAGACAGGAATATACTGAAAATAGACCAAAAGGATATATAAAGAATTATAAAGGACTTAGACATAAAGATCTTCTTTAGAAAATGCACATAAGGCAAATATTAACAGACCTTTAAAATTTATAATAACGATGGCCCACGGAATTCTGCAAGTAAGTTTAATTCACGAAGAAATTGGATATATTATTATAAAACTCCAAGAAGTAGCAATAGTAAACAAAACTAATACGATTTTACACATTATACATCCTGCAGAGATAAATAAAATACTTACCCAAATGGAAACTAATATTAACCTTTTAGACATATATGGGATCGGAAGCCAAACGAACTGACCTTACCCTACAATGACATACAAATCACGCGACTCAACTACAGGTAGGATCAGGCGACCAAACTGTTAGACAGAATCATACGAACGCATGCACAGAAGACAGACGGACGATCAGACGTTCAAACACATACCTTTAACAAACGGACACCCTAGCAAGATAAAAGGAAGACTAGTAAAAAGAGAAAGAGGAGTAGTAGTTGAACCGTCGAACACGTCAGTCGTCACCAAACGCGAAACGATTATTTATAATTAAATAAACTATGTTAATTTGAAGTATTAAAATTGAGTTGTATTTCCCGAATCCCACAAATTGGGGGCTCAACCGGGATAGCGATAAAACGAATCCATTAAGATTCTCCCCGGGAAAAGTTCAGGAAAACAATAATTAAGAAACCGTGTAAGACATTGTGCAAAGAAAATTTATAGACAAAAGCGTAAATTGTGATGCAGGAGGTCAAGTGCTGAAACAGAGTAAAAAAAAGGAGTAGAAAACAACAAGCAAAGAGACAAAGTGTGTGAGGCGTGTGAAAGAAGCGTGCACGTGTGCAAAAGCAGTGCAGTGAAACCAATCACGACTGCGCAGTACAAAGCAGCACAAAAAAAGAGACACAAAAGAAAAAAAGAGACATTGAAAGGGTCACAGCGTGCAGAGAATACGGAAAACCGTTTCGTGGTTGCGTACCCCACCGCAGTGTGTGTACCAAAAAGGGAACGAGTGTAACCTCCAACTGAAGTAGAAGGAAGACATCAAGAAGGACGGAGTGTTGTGAAGCAGCAGTACAGTGTGTTCCGCAACGGTGTTGCCACGCGCACGAGTAAATGAAAGCAGACAAGAAGAAGTAGCTGCGTTACAACGTGAGTCAACTGAAGTGGCAAATTCCGACTGGGGAAGAGAGGAGAAAAGAAGCAAGCGGTACATCGAAGCTGTTAGTAACCAATAAATTAAGTTTTCTTTTGCCATTTAAAATTACTTTCTTTCTTCTCAAATTGTTAAATTAAATTAAAGTCGTTAGATTGTAACAATTGTTTAAAGAAAACAACTTTGTATACTTTTTAATAACATACTTATTAAGGAATCAAATTTTGTAATGGATGTCGAGCAGATAATGGTGTTGACGGTTGACGGACTTAGAGAAAAGACATTTGTATGGCATAGGTCAAAGCAAGGTGGTAATGTTAGATAGTTTCGAGGAAATAGTTATGGCTGATGGAATAGGAGTGAAAGTAAGATTTAATGTAGTAGGTGAGAAGGAGATGCAGTATGCGGCAGTCATCGGAAGCGACGTATTGGAGGAAGGGGACCTCATTATCACGGAAGCAGGAGTGGAGTTCAAGTCTGAAAGAAGTAGTGCAGAATTATGGAAGGAAGAGTCGAAAAGAGGTGAGGGTGATGTAGAAGAGAAGTCAGTCAAGAGCGAGAGTAACGAGGGAAGAGGTAAATGAAAGCGACGTTTGTGGTAGAGTCCCTGTTAAGAGTCAGGGTGACAATGTGAGCAACAACTCAAAAATTGTCCTAAAGAAAATGTTGAGCGAAGATGACGTTGAGGCCGGTATGATAAAAGAATTCGAGATGATGTGGTTGGCAGCCGAAAATGGAGATTTCCAAAGTACAGCAGAAGTGAATGTGGATCACCTGGATGTGAATATTAAGAAGACCTTCGATCAAAATAGGGTGCCACATAAAAATTATAACATAGGGGAACCAGTCGCCATTAAGCGCACCCAATTCGTTTCAGGCATGAGAGTTTTCAAGCATGGAAGGTACGAAGTAGAAAAAGTTGGACCACAGGAATTCCCAATAAGACCTACACAGTTTCAGAACACATAATGAAGTGGAACCTTTCATTCGGGTCGAATGAACTGTCAGGATAGCCCAATGTGGGATCGGAAGCCAAACGAACTGACCTTACCCTACAATGACATACAAATCACGCGACTAAACTACAGCTAGGATCAGGCGACCAAACTGTTAGACAGAATCATACGAACGCATGCACAGAAGACGGACGGACGATCAGACGTTCACACATATACCCTTAACAAACGGACACCCTAGCAAGATAAAAGGAAGACTAGTAAAAAGAGAAAGAGGAGTAGTAGTTGAACCGTCGAACACGTCAGTCGTCACCAAACTCGAAACGATTGTTTATAATTAAATAAACTATGTTAATTTGAAGTATTAAAAGTGAGATTTATTTCCCGAATCCCACATATATAATAAAGACTTATTGAATAAGGAAATATTCGTGCAAAATTTTTTTCTATTATCCCAAAAGAAAAGAGACAGAAAAAAGGTCTGATTTACGTTGTAGGTACAATGCATAAATGGCTATTTGGCACAATGGACGAGAATGATAGGCAAGAAATATTACAAAAATTAGCAGTCAGCACAGAAAATACCCATAGTACATAGTTAAATAAGGAAATCTCAATTAACAACCATTTTAATGACTCATTAAATGTACTTAAAGCAATAGGCGAAGATAGAGAAAAAATATTCCATATACTCCAGCAAATTAGGCAGGAAAATGATAAAATAAAACAGCATTTAATGTATTTGGACCAAATGATAAAGTTACAGACTTTGGAAAAAAAATTGAACAAATTCAAGATAATATTGCCAGTGCTAAAAATAATGTTATTCAGCATTCTTACCACAGAAGAAATAAAAATGTAAAATGTTAATTTTTATAAGTTGAATTTAATCAAGGTAGGAACATTACAATGCAAAGATCAATCTGCTATTAAAATTCCCAAAATTTACATAAAAACTGATGCAAAACTGATTACACCATTGCCAAACAAGAAATACATAGAGATTGATGAGAACAATGAACATATTGTAATCAAAGAAAATAAGACTTTTAGTTATGACTCCAAGTTAATGTTTAAAGATTTGAAATTAAGTAAAAATTGTGTTTGGAAAAATATATGTGTAAATATAGATTCAATAATATGTCTAAAATTGAAATTTTGGATGACGAAACCTTGTTAGTAAAAAATGCTGCTCAAGTAAAACAAAATTGTGATGACAGAGATATAACTCTAAACAAAAATAACTTTATAAATTTTTATAACTGTCAAATAGAACTATTCCAAGAAGTCTTCAACAATCAAAAACAAATTACACAAGATAAATTTTTCTATCTTCTTAGTAACTATAATCAGTTTCATGTAGAGAACCTTGCTTTGTTAGCAAACATTTCGAAAATATCAAAGAGATCAAAGAACTTCAATGGCATAAAAATATTTCATATGGAATAAATGTAACCTTTTTCGCATTTGTAATAATATGAATAATTATTGTAATGTTTTGGATAAGAAAGAGAAAATTTAACACAACAGTTGTAAATAAAGAAAATGTTAACAATAAGAGAATGCAGCAGCATTCTAAAATAAACCGCGGAGGAGTTATGTGCAGAAATATGATGCCGACAACCAAAGCAGAATCAACGTCGTCAACAGGTCGAACACTTGCATTGACTGCTGTTGCACCGTTAGCAGTAACATCGTCAACACCTGAGTTCAACACAGGTCGAACGTTCGCCTCGGCTCATGTTGCACCATCAGCAGAAACTGCCGATAAGAGAGAATCGCCAAGGTCTCCAAGGCGTTCTTTGATTAGTATTTGGTGATCAATAAAGACGTTTTCAAAGAGCCGAATAAAAAGTGTTATATTTGAATTTAATAAAGTACTTAACTCGCGCGATGAACTTTCTTAACAAAGCACGCATTTTGATAATAAAATTCAATAATTTGCAATTTGTTGTTCGTTTGTAAGACGATTCATGGTTAAATTATAGAGCAAACTGAAAACCTTTGACAGTGAAATAAAACACGAAACGTGCGTCAACTGTTTAATACAGTGTTGCCAGAAAGATAATTGCTAAAAAATCACCCTTTATTTGTCATTTTTACATATATTAAAAAAAAAATAATAATAATCGGGCAGTATTTCTTTTCCCCTTGAAAATGGCTATTTTACCTCAGCTATGAGAAGATTAAATAATTTTTTCACATCTGATATTTTGGTATATTTGTTATACATATAAGTTTAAGTCTTGTTGTTTTATTTATTCATTGTCTTATTAATTGTTTATTCTAAGTCTTATATTATTTCTATTACTGCACCTGTTCTCTATATTTATTATCATTTGTTCATATCCTCCCATCTGTAAGTTTGCCCCACATAAAAATAAAAATATTTGTTATAATAAATTAAAATAACATTTAACTGCTACAGGGAGAAAGGGCAGCGGTTATTCTTATGCGGATTTGTTGTTCGAGGCAGACTTAGGCAAGAAGTCTTAAGCTACGATCCTGAAAGCGAGCGCCTCATGACAATCCGCATTAAGGCTAATTTCGGGAACATCTGCCTGCTTTGTGTTCTATGATCTCCTAAAAAGAAAATACGATCGATGCCCAAGCTATGACACCAAGATCGTTCTAGGAGATTTCAATGCTCATCTGGGAAAAGAGGACATCTTTGCTGTCGTCATCGATAAACACAGCCTGAACGACACCAACTCTGGAAACAGACTCCGGCTGTTGGAGTTCGCAGCGGGGCGGAACCTCTCTGTGAATAATACGCGGTTCCCACAACTCAACATACATAATGGAACCTGGCGAGCCCCTGATCAATTAACCGTCAATCAGATTGATCATGTTGCGATCGACGTCAGACCCCGGATATCGAGAGAGCAACGGAGTCGAGATAGGCCAATACGGTGTCTCGTCGGAAGGCCACAATCGCAAACAGATCGCTGGTTTCTTTGCCGGCCGAGTCTCCCTGAAAATCTCCCAAGGTTCGACGCTGCCTGCGCTGACAATAGAGGAAGAATGGAAACGTTTTCACAAAGCTGCCGCTGATGTGCTGGGTTTCACGCCACCACCCAGAAGGAACCCATGGTTTGGCGACAAGTGCAGGCAGGCACATACAGTTAAACAGGAGGGCTACAAGACAACGCTGCATCGAGCGACGAGAGCTGTTCGAAAGCTCTACGAACAGAAAAGAAGAGAAGAGAACCGGCTTCTCAGAAGGAAAGAGAGCATGGAAAGCGAGCGGTCGAAGAGATGGAGAGGTGTTAGGGCAGGAATGAAGTTTGAAAATTGTACCCAAAGGTGAAACAGCTATACGGTGGATATACTGTTCGGACCGAAGCCTGCCGAAACCAAAACGGAGACCTAGTGGTAGAGTCGCAATCAATGCTGAGAATCTGGAAAGATCACTTCTGCAAACTTTTGAACGGCGATGCCGGCCAAAATTCCGCTGTTAGGCAGATGGCAATATCGAGACTGAAGTCGAACAAAGATGCTGGAGCGGGTGGACTGTGCGCAGAACTTTTTAATGCAGCTGGAGTCCACCTGGTTGGGCGCATGCATCAGCTCATCTGTTAGATATCATCGAGGGAAAGCATGCCCGATGAGTGAAATCTCAGCGTCGTCTCTCCGGTCCACAAGAAATTATACCCCTTCGACTGCGCCAACTGTCGAGGGATTACTCTCCTTAACATGGCGTACAAGATCCTCTCTACCGTTTTGTGTGATCGCCTGAAACCGTTCGTCAACAACCTGATAGGTCCTTATCAGTGTGTTTTCAGGCCAGGGAAGTCCACTATCGACCATACGTTAATTTCAAGGCCGCATATGACAGTGAGCAAAGAGACGAGCTATATAGTGCCATGTCTAGTTTTGGTATTGCTACTAAGCTCGTCAGATTGTGTAGGATGACGATGGAGAACTCTTGCTACTCCGTCAAAGTCGGGAACGAACTCACCGAGACCTTCAATGTCAAAAAAGGTTTAAGAGAAGGCGACACACTGTCATGTGACTTCTTTAACATCAATCTTGAGAAGATCGTGCGTAATTCACAATTCAACACTAGAGGCAGAATCTTCCAAAAGTCAGTTAGCTTACGCCGACGACATTGAGTAATTGGGCGAACACAGCGAGCTGTCAATGAGGAGTTTGCTGGCATTAAAACAGACCTAATAGAGTGGTTAAAATTTGAATTCTGGGATATTGTCTATGCAGAAAGCAACCCATGTCTAGCATATGATAGATTCTTAATGACACTCAGAAAACACATAGAAAGTTGCACTGTTACCTTAAATAATAGTTGTAAACATCTAACACGTTAGATTAGATTATATTTAAATGCATTTTTATTACATCATTTCAAATTACTTACATGCTAGACAAAAAAACTTAATACTAGCTTACACATGCGATCTGTTGATCTTAGTTCTAACTTACTGACTCTTTACGAGTACTCTAAGCTAATCTAGGATTTTTCTTTTTATTATGCCTTTCGGCCTCTTTTATATTTTTAACTCAAAATTTATCTAATTAAATTTTTTGTTTAATATTCCTCCAAGAAAATTTGAAAAAACTTGGAATTCCAGATTTTTGTTTCTTCTTAACCTAACTTAAAAATAAATTTAAAAACTACCTACCACCTAAAACTTATAACTATATACAATTAAATTAACCTAAAACGTAATTCTACTTAACTAATTACATTATGCTTAACTATGTCCGTAAAAATATACGGACGCGTGCACCAAGGCGTATGTGTTATTTATATGCGTTACATATATATCTAATACGCCGTGATGCACCTTTTTTTTAATTTTTAGTTTTTGTTGTTTTTTTGTGTTTTTTATATTTTTTATTATTTTTTTTTTTTTTTTTTTTTAATTTAATTTTTTTTTTTTTATAATAACAGCTTAAGACTACCTTAACCTATGTGAGATGGCCCTGTAGACTCAACTATCCCGTCTATTTGTTTGTGAAGTTAGCGGCATCGAACGCTGGTTCTGGTGTAACCACCAGTAGAAAAACCGCTCTTTGGCAGATACTGCTCTGTCGCGGGCAGAAATCGCCCTGCTGAACCGTAGGAGCTCCTCATGGCTGCGAGCGACGTCCGGCTCGTATTGAAGTTGCCTCTCGACTGTTCGACGTGCGACGTGGAAGATGATAGGGCAGCCTTCTCTATCTTGTATCAGGCCTTTAGCGTCTAAATAGACAAAAGCTTCAGGTGGAATGAAGCCGTTAAGACGTACCCGTTCATGGTACATTTCATTTGGGTAGTAAGCCCCAAAGATCAGACTGTTGGTTGAAGCTATGCCTCGAGCAGGGTGACTTCGTATCAACTTGATAATAAAATTATCTATCCTTATATGGTTTGCCTCGTTGTACAGAACCTCGTTGGGGTAGAATTTCTTGTACTGGGATTCTGGTGTTCGATATAAGCGAAGACAGGCCCGAAGACACTGCCTCTCGAACACCCTCATCTTTTCCATCTGGGAAGGACTCACGTTGAACCACACAGGACAACCATACACCATAATTGGCCAGATGAGGGCCATGTAGCAGATGACCCTCACTCTGGTGTCAAGTTGACTGCTGTAAAACAGTCCTCTTGCCATAGCGAAGACCTTCTTAGCCCTGGTCAGAGCTGTATCTATGTGGATACCACCATACAGATACTGGTCCAACCAGATGCCTAGGTATCTGACTACACTTTTTACAGATAATGGTCGTCCTTGTAGGTCAACTATGCCGAACTTGCGCCAGTTCATTTTCGTGTCCCTTGAGGCCCTGGACAGCGGGGTTCTGAAAAGGATAGTTTCACACTTCTGGTAGTTGATTTTCAACTTCCAGTCGTCGCAAAATCGTTGAATTGTATCGAAGTCGCGTTGCAACAAGACATTTATTACTTCTACCTTCGGACCTGATCTGTACGCGATTAGATCATCGGCAAACGCTATGATGTTAGGCATAGAACCTATGAGATCGCTAGTGAATATACTGAACAAGATCGGCGAACCAACAGCTGACAACAAACTTCCTACCTGTGACCATGTCATAGATCATATATAGCAATGTTTTATTGATGCCGAGCCTGACCAACTTAAGGAAGAGACCTTCTAACCATACGGTGTCGAACGCCTTCTCCATGTCGATCAGGCAGGCGCCTGTACACTGGGTCTTGTTTCTATTCCACTGTATGTCGGAAACCAATTTAGACGCGGCATGAATGGTGTCATGCCCCGCCCTGAAGCCAAATTGATTTTCCGGTATTATTTGTTTTTCCTCAACCCATTCTTTGAGAGCTCTAATGACTATCTTCTCGAATACCTTGCTTATGCACGGAAGAAGACTTATAGACCGAAGATTTGTCGGGATGGAAGTATCTTTGTCCCGTTTTGGAATTGGCTGTACCACAGCTGTTTTCCAATGCTTCGGGTAATATGCATTACTCAACGCATTGTTAAACAGTGTTGTGTATACATCCACCGCCTCAGAGGGTAGATGGCGCAGAACAATATTTGGTATCCCATCAATTCCCACTGACTTCTTATTCTTCAGTGAGTTGAAGATACCCTGGAGTTCATCTTTCGAAATAAGGATAGAGTTGTTTCCATCGTCGGCGACGGCATTATTT
Organism: Eristalinus sepulchralis; assembly: GCA_944738645.1. NCBI lineage: Eukaryota > Metazoa > Arthropoda > Insecta > Diptera > Syrphidae > Eristalinus > Eristalinus sepulchralis. The sequence goes on from OX122884.1 coordinate 11,071,888, forward strand.
GCCAGAAGATCGTCACTGAATCTGGTAAAACCAGGATTCTCGGATCGCCATTGACTTATTTTGTCCGAAGATAGAAATGGTTCAGCAAGGCTCTGTTCTCCAGATCGTGGTTCGGACTACGAGTCTCGTTGACCGTGTACACTTTCTGGAAAACAGCACCAATTGCATTAACCTTCTCCTGGGGATCTTCCACTACGAAGAAGTCGTTGTCAAGCACTGCCCCATCTGGATCGATGCCAACTGACGTAAGTAAGTTCGCGTTGTCTGTTGTTCTGTCAAGTCGAACGCACTGAATGTCATTATGATCTCTTCTCCGGAAGATTTGATTTACTTGCCGGAACATGCTCGGGTTGTTAGATCTTACTGCCCGAGCACTGCACAAGCTTACAGCTAGGCTGTAATTTTGTTTTATTAACTGTTGGAGTACTTTGATCTGTGACTTCAGAGAGCGAATCTCTGTACCCTGTGGATCTGTATACCGCCTGTACAAGAGTTTTAGCCTTGACAGGAGTCTACTTTTTTGCACGTGAAGTGCGTCGATTTCAGAGTTCCGATAGATGTCTCCATAGTCGGTTTGTGACACCTTCGGAATCGTCCTGTCCATTGTACGTTTAATGACCTCGTCCATTTGTGTGAGGTACCTGTCAACCTCTTCGTTCGTAAGGTTTCTGTTTGTAGAAGGATTGATCACACTCGAACTTATTTCTCTGGATAAGGCTCTAGAAAAACGTGGCCAGCGCACCTTATTATAATTATAAGGATGCGTTTGGACATATTCTTCTAGTTCCTCCAGCTCGTTCGGAAGCTGTATTACCGCGGCGAGACCACAGTGATCACTGTCATACTCGACCGTAGTTAAACAGTTTCTCGTGCGTCGCTCCACCTTAGGTATTGTTTAGGACTCATTATATTAATTCTTTTTATTTGTTCTAAATTCTCAAGTCTTACGTCATACATTACTTTAATAATTTATACTTTCACTCACTGTAATGGTCAAAGGAGTCGTGCTCTTGTTTCCTTGACAACGACAATATGGGTTAGCCTTAGCATTGAAAATATATATATATGAAATATCTCGTTCACTTGGATCTCGACAACCTATAGCACCACACCTTTGGCCAGCGATAGATAAGTATCAACAATAAATGTATTTGATTTCAATTCTTATTTGAAGTATTGGTGTTTTAATTTATTGGTTTCATTTATTTGGCAAGTTCATTTTCTTGTGTGGTGCTTTCCAAGACATATTGGTCCTTCGAAGCGGATTCATTTTTTTTTGTTGCTACCTTTGTTAAAATTCGTTAAATAATTGTTTCTTCATTGAAGTACCACGTGTGCTGTTGAAAAAGAAAACTCTATGCAATAATTCTTCGTCGGTTGGATTTTCGCTATTTCTGGAAGGAACTTTCTAGTTTGCTGTTCATAATGAGTGCGAAGCAAAAACGCGGTATCGCAAAAATGTGTTTAACACGTGCAGTTGAATTCGTGTCCACAATAAACTCAAGCTTAGCTGTAGAAATGCTCGAAATTCGTTTAAGAAGAGTTGAAGACGCGTGGGGCGAATTTTGTCCGAATCATTATGATTGTCTCAAAGAAATAGAAGAAGATTTGTTGCAGCCCTTTAACGATGAGTTCAGTGTTTATGAGACAAAGTACTTTGAAGCACACGCGGGTTTGAAAACGGCTATTCGAGCAAAGTAAGCGACGGGCACTTCAACCACCGATCTTAACAACTCAATTCTTGAAAAAATTGCGAATCAGCAAAGTGACTTCTTAAAAGGACTAGATTCAACATCTAAAGTGTGCGAAAAGATTAATCTGCCCCCTATCGTGATTCCAAAATTTTCAGGTGACTATAAAGATTGGCCTTCTTTTCGCGACTCGTTCTTAGGCTCGGTAGATAGAAACAAAACTTTGTCACCAACGCATAAATTTCATTATCTGAAGTGGAACCGCGGCGGATCTTATTCAACATATTCAAATTTCAGACGCGAATTACACCGAAGCATGGGATCGACCTGAAAGGCGATTTGACCGCGGTAATTTAATCGTACAGTCATTTGTGCAAACGTTTTTGTCACTTCCGTCGATAACTATAACAAATGCATCGATGCTTCGTAAAATTACCGATGGAGCCGATGAGGTAATACGTGGTCTAAATGCTTTGGAAAAAAAATAGCCGCGACCCTTGGCTAATACACATTCTACTCGGTAAGCTCGATAGTGACACGAAGCACGCGTGGGCGAAAGAAGTCGGTACTCGGGAAGATAGTTCCATACAGCAGCTTGTTGACTTCTTAGAGACTCGGTGTAACGCATTAGAAGCATGTCAGCCCCTGAATCGTTTGAGTACAACGCGTGGAAAACAAACTGGTCAGATCAGAGCTCTTGTAGCCAAACATTCAGAAATAGATTCGCAATGCCGTTTATGCAAGGGATCACACCAACTTTATCAATGTGCTCAATTTCTGGAATTAGACATCTCATCGCGTCGAAATTTTACAAAAACTAACTCAATTTGTTACTGCTGTCTCCGACCGGGTCATTCGTCAAGCAAATGTAAATCATCGTATCGTTGCCACATTTGCAAGGCTCGGCACCATCGCCTTGTTCATCAGGATGAGCCTCCGATTTCTACAACTGCACCTGCATCGGCATTACCAAATTTACCTTCAACTTCGTCGTCGAGTTGTGGACTTGATCCCTCTGCTGTTGCCCCACTGGTTAGTAACCATTCGTTGGAATTAAACACTCATGTGCAAACGATTTTACCAACCATTCTTGCAAAAATTAAAAACAAGTGGGGTCAGCTGATTGATATTCGTGCATTGTTAGATACGGGGTCACAGTCGTCGTTCATATCCGAAGATTGTGCACAGAAACTCGGGCTTTCTCGTACTCACGCGCGCATTCCAGTAACGGGATTAGGATCAGCACAAGCGGGATACACCAAGGGCCATGTTTCTATTCTTCTCTTATCTCGCTATGATTCTTCGCAATTACCAGTTGATGCCTTTGTGTTGGGAAAATGAACATCTAATTTACCTTCAAATTCCTTTGATGCATCAACCTGGGAATATATTAGGCATTTGGAACTGGCAGATCCAACCTTCAATGTCTCTAATGCAGTTGATATTATTCTGGGAGCTGGTAAGGTTTGGTCTCTGTTGAAATCAGAACGAGTTTTTGGACCACATGGGAAACCGATTGCTCAGAATACTTCATTTGGATGGGTGATTTCCGGCGAGCTGATTGGTTCAGAGTTGCAGAATGGACTTTCCGCTTTTCATTCTTCTGTGGATTTGGATGCTCTTCTACAACGATTTTGGCAGTTGGAAGAAGTTCCACCTCAAGATTCGGGTACTATTTTGAACGATCCAGCAGAGAAACATTTCGTGGAAACCTTCTCTCGGGCAGCGAACGGAAAATATATTGTGCGTCTACCGTTCAAAACATCTGAGCCCAAGTTCGCAGGCACACTGCAGTCGGCGGTATTACGACTGCATTCGATGGAGCGTCGGTTCCGAAACAATCCTGAACTTAAACGCAATTATGCCAAATTTATAGATGAATATCTCGATCTAGGTCATATGGAACCAATCCCTCGCGACAAAATCTATAAGAACCCTTCGCGTCAATATTACCTTCCCCACCATGCTGTTTTTAAACCAGACAGCTCAACAACCAAACTTCGCGTCGTGTTTGATGGCTCGGTGAAAGACTTAGACGGTAAATCGTTGAATAGTCAATTATGGATCGGTCCGGCAATACAGCGTGATCTAATTGGGGTGTACTTACGCTTTCGGCAACATTTGTTTATTTTTACATCGGATATCGTCAAAATGTTCCGTCAAATATGGGTTGCAGATCAAGATTTGGATTATCAACGTATTGTGTGGCGTCAATCTCCAAATCAGGAAATTAAACACTATCGGCTAAAAACGGTTACTTATGGTACTGCTTCAGCTCCATTCTTATCGGTTAGAGTTTTGCAACAGATCGCGAGTGATTACCAAGAAGAATATCCCAACGCTAGCAGAGTTTTGCTTAACGATGTCTATGTGGACGACATAATGACGGGCGCGAATTCAGTTGAACATTTGTTGCAATTAAAGTCGGATCTTGTTATGCTACTTTCGAAAGCTGGACTAAACCTTCGCAAATGGAGTTCGAATTGTTGGGTTCTTCTTGCACAGGAAAAGGCGGATGACTGCGAATACTCTTTTGTCGATCCGGAGCGATCACAGGCTCTTATCAAAGTGTTAGGTATGTTTTGGAACCCTGCTGCGGATGTATTTTCCTATCGTTTAACTTTGACTAAACCGTGCCCCCCACTTACGCGAAGAACCTTGCTTTCCGAGATATCAAGAATTTTTGATCCGTTGGGACTACTTGCTCCCTCAATTGTGCTCTTCAAAATAATGTTTCAGAAGCTGTGGTCTGCGGAGTTAAACTTGGGTTGGGATGATCCCCTTCCCGTGGAACTTTCTGCAGAATGGAAAAATTATCGCGACCAATTGCCCTACTTCGAACGAATTCAAGTTCCGCGAAATATTTATTCGTACGAAGGCGGGATCGAGCTACACGGGTTTTGCGACGCGTCGTCACTTGCTTACGCTGCCGTAATTTATGCCCGTTTAAAGTCCAACAATGGTGAAACGAGGATGACAATAATTGTTGCTAAAACTAAGGTAGCTCCTGTTAAACCGATTTCTATTCCGCGTCTTGAATTGTGCGGTGCTTTGCTATTAGTTCGGTTGATAGCATTAGTGCGATCATCGTTAACGATCGAAATTAATCGAATTTTTGCGTGGTGCGACTCAGAAATTGTCCTTCATTGGTTATCGTCACCCCCACGGCGCTGGACAACTTTTGTAGCGAACCGGACAGCTGCAATTTTGGAAACGGTTCCAAGACATTGTTGGCGTTACGTACCATCAAAATCAAACCCAGCTGATGGTGGTGGTCAGGTCCAAATTGGTTATCTCAATCTGAGGAACAATGGCCCAAGTCTAATCTATCTTCAAATTTAGCCGAAGAAGAATGTGTTAAACGCGAAGAACGGTCAGTTCCAATACGTGTACTTGTCACATCGTGTGAAGGTCACATTGTTGATGAGTTGATTGAAAAGATTTCATCTTGGTTTCGATTGCAACGTGTTGCGGCTTACGTTTTAAAGTTTGTGCTTAATTTGAAATCGTCAACACCCCGTCAACCATCGTATGGACTTACAAGTACAGAACTACGCAAAGCAAAGGTGACTATTTTAAGGCGGGTGCAGCAATCGTTTTTTGGCGATGACATTCGCTATTTAAGTACAACACACCAGCTTCCTCCTAAATCAAAGTTCCTGAAGTACTCGGCATTTCTGGACGAAAACGGACTCCTACGCATTGGTGGTCGGCTAAAACATGCTTCTGTTTCATTTAATATAAAGCATCCAATAATTTTACCCAAAAACAGCCCTGTATCTAAGCTCATCATTACAGACATCCATCAACGCTATATGCATGCTGGTGTGTCAGAAACATTTGCATTTGTCCGGCAAGAATTTTGGATAATGGGGAGTCGCAATCTCATTCGCCGAATCGTACATGAGTGCAAACGATGTTTCATGCAGAGAAGGATCACAACGCAACAGATTATGGGGGATCTACCATCTCATCGCATCGAATCAAGCCGGCCATTTTCCAACTCTGGGTGTGATTACGCTGGCCCACTCACTATAAAATTGTCCCGTTGTCGTAATGCCAAAACTTCTAAGGCATACATTGCCTTGTTTGTTTGCCTGTCGACTAAAGCAATACACCTGGAGTTGGTGGGCGATCTTACCACAGATTCATTCATCGCAGCCTTGCGCCGTTTCGTATCCCGTCGGGGCAAATATACAAACATATACAGTTACAATGGCACAAATTTTCAGGGCGCTCGTCAATGTCTTACAGAAATGCACAAATTAGTAATGGGACAAACTCATAATGACGTCATCACTGCTGCTCTCGCCAAGGACGGTATAAATTGGCACTTCATACCCCCTTCCTCCCCCCACTTTGGTGGTTTATGGGAGGCCGGTGTGAAGTCAGTTAAGCTTCATTTGCGTTGTAGGCAATGCAATTCTTACTTTTGAAGAACTTTGCACTGTACTCACACAAATAGAAGCCATTCTTAATTCTCGTCCTCTGTGTGCAATATCTGATGTTGACTTGAATCCATTAACCCCAGCACATTTTCTCATAGCTGAGGCACTGACTGCCGTTCCAGAACCAGCCAACATTGATGTTCCAATCAACCGTCTCTCACGATGGAATCATGTGCAAAAAATGGTACAAGGATTCTGGCAGAGATGGCACAGCGAGTACCTTTCGACGCTACAGGAAAGACCGAAATGGCAAAAACGAACAACCAACTTCAAGCCTGGGGATCTAGTCGTCATTAAAGAACCCAACACACCTCCAACAAAATGGATTTTAGGCTGCATCGATTCAGTCAACCCAGGTGCTGATAACATAGTTCGAGTCGTATCCGTTCGGACAGCAACGGGTACCTTTGTCCGACCAATAACAAAACTGGCTCTTCTACCGATGTCCTGAAACTTTTTCCAGGGGTGGCGGGATGTTTAGGACTCATTATATTAACTCTTTTTATTTGTTCTAAATTCTCAAGTCTTACGTCATACATTACTTTAATAATTTATACTTTCACTCACTGTAATGGTCAAAGAAGTCGTGCTCTTGTTTCCTTGACAACGACAATATGGGTTAGCCTTAGCATTGAAAATCGTGAAATATCTCGTTCACTTGGATCTCGACAACCTATAGCACCACACCTTTGGCCAGCGATAGATAAGTATCAACAATAAATGTATTTGATTTCAATTCTTATTTGAAGTATTGGTGTTTTAATTTATTGGTTTCATTTATTTGGCAAGTTCATTTTCTTGTGTGGTGCTTTCCAAGACAAGTATCGTCAGTCGTCTGTCGATTTGCATCACATCCAGATAGGACCCACTTCGAGGAAAGGATGGTCTATCGGTTGCAAGCAAATCTAACCTGAACTCGATATTGTTCTGTCCCATCCATTCTAAGAGGGTGTTTTCTCTCTCATTTCGAACATTATTACCCCATTCACCGTGTTTGGCGTTCAAATCTCCGGCTAGGATATAGTAATTTTCTTCCGAGTTCAAGCGCAGGCTAGTGAAGAGAGCCTCGAGCTCCGAAAGAAAATTAGGGTTTTGAGGCTCTGATGCATAAGCAGCGATCACAAACAGCTTCTTTCCACCTTGGAGAGAGATGCGTGCGATGGCTGCTTCTAGCACACTAAATCTACGTACCACATTGCTATAAACGACCTTATGAAATATGTTCTTTTTAATCAAGAGAGCGACCCCGCCACCTCGAGTGGATTGGGGTCGGTCTCTTCTGATTATGTGGTAATTTTTGTACCTGAGAATGCGCGTCTGGTTTAGCTTAGTTTCGCTAGCCATCAGCACGTCAAGATTGTGGGTTTGCAACAAGTTTGAGAGCGTTAATTTTCGTTCAATCCTAATCAGCGAATTAACATTCACTGCTAGGATCTTAAGGGTTCTTACCTCGCGTGAGCCCATTATATCTGCGAGCGTTGGTTCACAGGCAGCTTAGAGAAGAGGAAATCTACTCTAGCCGTCTGTGCAAGGAAGCTGGTCTGTAATTCGACCATCTGTTTCTGCAAGGCAATCATCTGCGCTTGCATCGACTGGATGGAGGACATTACGTCCCTTATGGAGGGCTCTGCCTCGGGTTGCCTGGCCATTGGAGCCGGGGCAACCTTAGGCACTGTCCGTTGTGCCGGTTTCCTGCCTGACACCATTTGGGCGTAGGAGATAGCCGGTGTAACAGCAGTAGCTACAGCACGGGCCAATGGCCTGGCTGCTACCTTTTTCTCGTTCCTAACCTCTTTTACTCTCTGCCGGAGTTCTTTGATTCGTGGACACCCCAAATAGATTGCAGGGTGTCCATTTCCTCCGCAGAGTACACATTTGAGGAGCGCCTTATCCTCGACTTCATCCGTACCTAAAGGGCATTCCCCTTTATTGTGGCTGAAAGTGCATCGTGCGCAGCGGAACTCCATATTGCAGTTCTCCGCGACGTGCCCCAGCCTTCTACACCTCGCACATTGAAGTACGTGGTCAGTTTTGTTTAATCTCTCCCATTTTACACTTAGACCGCCTACGAAACGGATTTTTCGTAGGTTGTCAATTTTCGTGCCCTGGGTTACCTGGACTAAGAAGAAGGGAAGTGCCTTCTTCTTCGCTTTCGCTGCCGCAGTGCTGAAAGGCTTAACCCCTACGAAGTGGACCTCGTCGCTCTCAACTTGGTGCAGCTTGTTGAGGAGGACCTTCGGGTCAGCAGAGGGGTTTACGCCTTTGAGGAGCAGTGTCTGAGGTCTTTCTCCTCTGGGGGTATAGGTGTAGAAATCAGCGTTCGCTGCCGCTAACTTCTCTTTTAAAAATCTAAACCCGTCCATTGTTAGGCAATGGACGGTATGAATTCGGGGAGTCTTATATTTTATGAAATAAGTCTTATTTTCTAGAGCCAACTCACATAAGGTCTCCAACTCATCCATCCCCATGTCGAAGACGTTTATTGGTGGGCATCTGGTCTTCGGTTTTTGCTGTTGCTGCTGTGGCTCCTTTTGTCTCTGCTGCGTTGGCTGCTGTTGTTTCCGCTGTGTTGGCTGCTGTTGTCTCTGCTGCGCAGGCTGTTGTTCTTTCCGTTGTGTTGGCTGCTGTTGTCTTTGTCGCGTTGGCTGCTGCTGTTCCTGCTGCTGCTTCCTTAGCTGGGGCTTATGTTGCTGCCCCTTCTGCTGTTGTTGCTGCCCCCTCTGCTGTTGTTGCTGCAGTTGGGCTGTTTGTAGACGTTGCGCTGCCTTGGATGTGGAAGGCAGCGATTCTTGAGGTTTTTGCAGGTTCTCCTTCTCCTGTTGTTTTTGTTGCCTCTTTTGCTGCAACTTCAGAACAGCACTCAACTGTTCTTTCTCTTTTGCTGCTTTCTCAGCAGCCTTCCTGGCCGTAGACTGCTCGTAGAGGAGCTTGATGTGGGCGTCGAGCTTTGCCCTTTCTTCATCAAGTCTCTTGAGCCTCGTCTCCTCCTCCCTAATCTCCTCCTCCTCATCGTCAGCGTCCGATGTGGCGAGCACTTTGAACGAGTTATCGCTCCCTCTATATGAGAATCGACATTCGTTGCCCTCAGATTCACATTGAAGGGCGTCGATGTCGATTACTGCAGTTTTTGTTGTTCTTCTTTTTGCCGGTGTTGTTGTTGTTTTTTTTGGCAGTGTTGTTTTGGTCGCCACCGACCCGCCTTTATTCGGTGCGACCGCCTCTTCGTCCGACGTCATCGTCGTCGTCCTCCGTTTAGTTAGATTGGGCTGCGGCTGCAGCCTCTTTCTCCTCTTCGTCGCTTCCGTTGTACGGCTCGTGGGACTAGCCACGCGTATGCTGCCGTCGCTGGTTAGGTGGCCTGACGTCCCGGCCACCGGTGTTTTAAAATCACCCGATTTATTGAGCTCGGGACGCTCGTCACTCTCCATTGCTCTTTCACTCACACTTGGTGTCTCTTTATTATTTAATTTGAAAAGAAAAAAAAACTTTTTTTCTTTAATTTTCGCTGGGATTTGAACCCGCGATTCACAAATCACTGCACTCTTGCTCTAGTTTAATTTTTTAGTTTAAAAAAGTATTTTTTTTTTATTTTGAGTTTCATTTGCCTTAAATCTAGATATAAAATACTTAAACTAGCTATAATAACTTTTATTTTAATTAAAACTATCTTACTGGCTCCATGCGAGCACTCTAAGTTAATCTATGAATTTTTTATAATTGCCTTTCAGCTTCTGTGTTTGGTTTTGTATGTATATTCAAGTAAAGAACTAAACTATGTGATACTTAATACTAAGAAAATGTTCTGTAAAAACTTAGCAATCTAATTAAATTATTTTTATTTTAACCTACCACTAAACAACTAAACAAACTTAACCTAACTACAAACAATTATTTTTTTTTTTTTTTTTTTTTTTTTTTTTTTTTTTATTGGCTATATATGAATATACTACACTAAATTAATCTTAATCTAACTTATACTATATGTAAATTGTCCGTAGGGGGACCAATTTCTGCAGCAGCTGACGGCAGCTGGGCCACCAGATGTGGCTCTAGCCACCAATAAAATTGCCTATCCTTTTCCCGATCTTTAATGTCGCGAATGGGGATGGATGTGCTGAAGCGGAGATCACCCGGCCTTACGCTTCGTACATTGCTCTCGTAGAGCAGACGCTTGTCCACCGTTCGTCTTACTACGTGGTAGAGAAGTGGACATCCCTCCGCATCCTGGACCAAGCCAATGCGGTCCAGATACAAGAACGCTTCCGGTGGAATGAATCCACTTCGGCGTGCGCTCTCATGATATGCGTCGTTCGGGTAGTAAGCTCCGAATATCAGCTCGTTTTCTGAAGTCATTGCTCGTGCAACGTGCCTTCGAATCAGCTTAATAATAAAATTATCCAGCCTATTCACGTTTGCTGCGTTGTACAAGATTTCATTAGCATAGAACTTCTTGTACTCAGACTCTGGGGTTCTGTACATCTTAAGACAAGCTCGAAGACATTGCCTTTCGAACACCCTCATCTTTTCCATCTGGGAAGGACTCAAGTTGAACCACACCGGACAACCATACACCATGATTGGCCGTATTAGGGCCGTGTAGCAGATAATCTTCACTCTGGAATCAAGTTGGCTGCTATAAAACAGCCTACTTGCCATAGCGAAGGCTTTTCTGGCTTTTGCCAGACCCGTTGCTGCATGAATATTACCATACAGAAACTGGTCCAACATAATGCCCAAATATCGCACTACACTCCTCACAGCTAATGGCTGCCCCTGCGGGTCCAAAATGCCGAACTTACGCCAGTTTTTACTCGTATCTCTTGAAGCCCTGCACAACGGAGTTCGGAACAGGATGGTTTCACACTTCTGGTAGTTGATCTTCAACTTCCAGTCGTCGCAAAATCGCTGGATTTTCTCGAAGTCACGCTGCAAGAGGATATTAATGACCTCAATCTTCGGTGCCGTCCTGTACGCGATCAAATCGTCAGCGTACGCGATCAGGTACTGCATGGAGCCAATTAATTCACTGGTGAAAACAGTGAAAAGAATTGGTGAATTCACTGCACCCTGCTGGAGCCCATTTTTAATGTAAAAGACATTAGTAGAAACCTTGTTGCCACTCTTAACAACAAACTTTCTACCTATGACCATATTGTAGATCGTGTAAAGTAGTTCTTTGCTTATACCCAACCTCGTCAACTTGAGGAAGAGGCCTTCTAACCAGACGGTGTCGAATGCCTTTTCCAAGTCAACAAGGCAGGCCCCGGTGCACTGGGTTTTATTTTTATTCCATTGAATGTCCGAAACCAATTTTGACGCGGCATGTACAGTATCATGCCCCGCCCTAAAACCAAATTGGTTATTCGGTATTATTTTTTTGTCCGCAGTCCACTGCACTCTTGCTCTACTGCCTGAGCTACCAATCGATTTAAAAGTCACTGTCATAACACTGTATACCAAACACTGTTCTAATTACTTGCGAAGCCGAAACACGTGCGTACTCCGCGGAGGTCTGTGAACGACTGAACATCTAACACGTCTTAGACCTTGGATGAATGTGAGTTTGCTCAAAAAATAGACAAAAAAATACTTTACGTAAAAAATGTAAACGTCGTCCAAGAAACCAATTTTTGAGAAAATACTATATCAAACCAAATGAGGAATTAAAGATCGAAGTCATACTATGTCGCAATATATATAATATGAAGAAATTTCAAAATTGTAGAGGTAATTTAAAGAAAGAATGGAAAGTGGTAAGCGATGTCCCAAACAATAATAAGAGTTCGGCTGACATTCTGAATATTGAAGTAAATGGGCCTACAATATCAGTATATTTATCGTTCTTTGTAATTGATGTCTTAACTCATCTGTTCAATTTAAGCGTTAGTTGTGGTATTTTTCCGTCCTTGCTAAAAAATGCTGAAGTCATTCCATTGTTCACAAAAGGTAACAGATGTTTGTTAACGCAATATCGGCAAATAAATATACTCCCGACATTTTGTAAACTATTTGAAAAACTCACAAAATCACTTCTTTTCTAAATAAGATAACGTTTTTTAAAAATGAACAATTCGGATAACGAACAATTCTTCAGCAAATTCACTATCCCACAAAGCTGGAGGATAGCTACCATAAACCTATACCCGAACCTAAGAAAGACCCCTATAGCGTAAACAGCTATCGCTCCAATTTCACTACTTCCCTGTTTATCAAAGGTACTAGAAAAAATAATTGCAAATAGGTTCATGTGGTTCGCAGAACACAAAAACTTACTAACACCTAACCAAGTCGGTTTCAAACCTAAAAGAGGAAGCATAGATGCGCTCCTTCATTTGGACTTCGCTATTACCAAAGGCCTTTCCGCCCGCAACCACATCACAGTACTAGGTTAAGATTTTGAGAAAGCCTTCGATCGGGTGGGCATCCACCTTATACTCAACAAGCTAAGGGATTGGGGAATCGGCTCAAAAATGTTCGGATACTTCAAGTCCTTTCTAACTAACAGAAAATGCTTCGTTAAAATCCGCAGTATGTTTTCTTAACTAATGCCGCTGAGTAATGGAATCCCGCAAGGGTTTCCTTTTTCGGTAATCTGTTTTTCAATAGCCTTTAACCAACTCAGTGAAATCATAACAAATTACAAAGATTTAGATCATTGTATCTTTGCCGATGACGCCTTCATAATATGTAAATACAATGATTAAAATAAAACCAAAAATATACTTTCTGAACTACTGAAAGAAATTTGTAAATGGTTTTACACTTATGGATCTAAATTATCTTCGGAAAAATATAAATTAATTCACATATGTAGGAGTAAAATGTATTAATGTAGAATAAGTGTTCAACCACATTAAGACTGAAATAGTGTCTAACATTAACGTCCTAGGTTTGTTAGTTAATAATATGTATAATTGGAGACCCCACTGTATTAATCTTAAGCAATCTTCAGCTGTAAGACTCAATATAATTAAATATCTAGCCTCAAAGAAAAGTAATATTCATGTAAATTCACTTTGCAATATTTCAAAGATGTTAGTTCTTAGTAAATTGCATTACGGTTTGGCTATATACGGCTCCTGTCCGAAGTCTACAAAAGACACAGTTGCACCTACTTACCACCAAGCAGCCAGAGGCAGAAAGATACTTTGCATCCATTGCACGACTTAACGCGAAAACTCCATTTCCAAGCGGGATCGATAATTGACCAAGATACAACTAAGGCCATTACCCATAATCATAAGCGAAGGATCCCCTCTGCAATCCACTGCATCCTTCGTTGGGGTAACAAATAGGTCTACCTCTCAAGAAAACAACCAAGTTTACTCCCACATATCCACCATGGTTACTCCATGAGGACTCCGTACTTCTTAACCTGCACGAACTACGTAAAGACACAACTAGCAACACTGTATACACAGCTCGATTCAATGAGATCAATGAAACTTTTACACCTACGGGTTGGAGCTTTACATACACAGATGGCTCCAAAGCAAACGACAACACAGCCTATGCAGTTGTTAATCATAAAGGCTCAATCATTTCGCAAGGCATCCTACCGAATATCGCCTACATATACACCGCAGAAGCAGTAGCTGTACTCCTCGCCGCTAAGAAATATTCCCAAACAAGAGGTAAGTGGGTTATTTGCTCCAACAGCCTGTCTGTTATAAAAGCCGTCGCAAATCCAGAAAACGACTCTATAACCCCATCTAAAATTCATGATATCCTCATCAAATCAAAAAACAAAGTTAAAGCTGCTATGGACACCAGGCCATGTTTGAATTGCGGGCAATGAATATGCAGATGCTGCTGCAAATGCCGCTCTCAAGGCACCCATTTTCTCCTACTACACCTTCTCTCAATGCGAGCTAAAGAGATGCATAAATCAAAAGTGCCAACAACAAATATTACGTGAGTTGGAAAATTATAAACATCACTATCAAATAATTAACCCAACCAAAACTCCCAATCGATATACCTAAATCGGATATTAGGATGTATATCCGGCTCCGTCTTGGTCACACCGAATTTACTCACCAGTACCTGCTCAAAAGGGAGTCCCCTCGAAACTGCCTCACCTGCCGCAGACCAGCAACCATCACCCATCTCTTAAGTCAATGCTTTTTATCATCGCAACCAGCACTGCAAAACAACCTCAACCACAACGTAGACCTACTACATCTCCTCAAAAAGCCAACACAATCTAATATTATCAATTTAAAAAGTATCGTAGGAAAACTTAGCATTACAGTATAGACATAAGTATTTTGAGGGCCGTAAGTCATCGCCACTATTTGGCCCCTATAGTTCGTATTGATTACCATTTTAATTGTACATCAATAATCTAATAAATAAATAAATAAATAATTCATTTGTTCATAATTTCTTTTGTATTCATTATTATTGTAGTATTTCAGAAACTGAATTTAAATAAAAAAAAACATAATTGGAGTAGAAAATAAAAAAAGAAGGCGTAGAGGGTAAGAAAGCGGCGAGGGATTTAAAAAAAAACGGAAAGGTGGGAAATTTCATTTTTAATTTGTTTGGTTTCGGAATAATATTCAGTGCTTGGAGGAGACCCCTTCAGTGTTCCTGGAAAAAAAAATAAAGAAAGTTCGTAGCGCCTATAAAAGGCAAACAGTGCCGTTGTATGGAAAGTAGATGTCGAAACACAAAGGCTGCAGCGCGAGCGCGTTTTGTGTGTCCCGTCGAATTTCGATACCGATAGCGGTATCACGCGAGTTTGACGAATGATCGAGGGTCATATGTGAGCCGCTATTACCTTTGTACCTTACTGTAATGTACGCTTTATGTCGGTGGGTGATGTGGGAACAGGGTAGGCACTGATTGGTGCCTGGCGATGCCCAGCTGTTGCAACTGTATCCCACACATCAACTGTGCATATAGCACCTCCACGTTGGTAGCCACCGGGTACTGGTTGTTGTTCATCCGAACTCAACTTGCTAAACCTATAAGTGCGACCTCCACCCAAGAGGTATAAAAAAGGGCCTGGTCCTCCTGGTTGGGGGTGTGCGTCGGGGTAACTGCCCGGCCACTATAAAAAAAATTATAGTTACGAAACAACCGAATGCCTCGGATACGGATGGATACGCTGTTGACGACCCTCGCAAACGTACAAAGGACAACGATTTACGGATCTGCACGTGGAATGTGAGGTCCCTAAACAGACCACGTGCAGCCGATGAACTTGCGGAGACCCTGGACTGCTATAAAGCAGACATTACCGCAATCCAGGAAATGCGGTGGGATGGGCCGGGCAAGAGAAGAGTGAGAAACTGCGACATATACCACGGCGACTGCTACAGGGAGAGAGGGAAACGCTTATTTGGATGCGATTTTGTTGTTCGAGGCAGACTTAGTCAAAAAGTCTTAAGCTTCCAACACGTAAGCGAACGCCTCATAACAATCCGCATCAAGGCTAAATTCGGGAATATAAGCCGCATATGCGCCCACGCCCCGACAGAGGAAAAAGATGACAACAGTAAAGAAGACTTCTACCACCTCCTAGAAAGGACATACGATCGATGCCCCAGCTACGACACCAAGATCCTTCTAGGAGATTTCAACGCTCAGCTGGGAAGAGAAGAAGTCTTTACTAAAGTCATCGGAAGACACAGCCTGCACGCCAACAACTCCGGAAACGGACTCAGGCTAGTGGACTTCGCCTCGGGGCGAAATCTCTCCGTGGCCAGCACGAGTTACGTCAGCACCGAACACTTCCTCACCAATGGGAAATGCAAACGCTTGCATTTCCCATTCACAAAGTCAAAGTGCAACGATCGAGCATTGCGACATTGACCTTATTATGGCCAAGTACTGTAAACAATAACAGGAAATGCTTAGATGGGCAATGTTCAATGCTCGAGCATATGGGTATAATAAATTGCTAGTTGGGCAAATGTTCGGTGGACGGAACCTCTTCAATTAAAAAACAGAAATAAAGTGACACTCAGAAGAGAAACTTGTTTTATTAAAGTTGAATTTGGTTCCAAAACCAAATTCATATAACTGGCGCAGTCGACGAACTCTTTTCCGAAGAAAAGATTTCCATCCACGAACCCCTTCTCCGCCCGAAAGTAGTTGGTTCAGTGTTAATCAAGAACGAATTATTTTATTCTAAAGAAAAAACAGTAATTGTACCCAATCACAAATTATTAAATCAAATAGCGCAATTCATAGACTATGTTATTCAAATAAACATATCTTCTTCTTCGGATGGCGCTACAGTCCGGGGTGGACCTGGGCCTCAACCAACATGCCTCTCCAGCTAGCACGATCTCCTGCCAGCTGCTTCCAGTTGCGCACTCCAAGTTGGTTGAGGTCCTTTTCCACTTGTGTGCGCCATTTCAATCTAGGACGTCCTCTGTTGCGTTGTCCCTGTGGTTCGGATTCGAAGACTCTTCGGGCCGGAGCAGTGCTGTCCATCCGCTCTACATGGCCTAGCCACCTTAAGCGTTGTATCCGTAGACGCTTGACTAGGTTCATGCCGCCGTACAGCCCATACAGTTCGTGGTTGAATCTTCTCCTCCAGATGCCATCAACGCAAACAGGACCAAAAATCGCACGCAGAACTTTTCTCTCGAACAGACCAAGGGCTTCTTCATCCGCTTTTAGTAACGTCCAGGTTTCTGCGCCGTAAAGCAGGACAGGGATGATCAAGGTGTTGTACAAAGTTACATTGGTCGTTCGGGAGAGGGCTTTATTACTCAATTGCCTCTTAAGCCCAAAGAAACAGCGATTGGCAAGAGTGATTCTGCGCTTGATTTCGGTACTGATGTTATTGTCCCTATTCACCGCGGAGCCGAGATAGACGAAGTCCTTAACTACCTCGAAATGTCTGCTGCCCATAGTGACGCTCTGTCCGAGACGTCGATGTTCTGCGTCCTTCTTCGATGACAGCATATACTTAGTTTTGCCCTCGTTTACCACCAGTACCACTTTAGTCGCTTCCGCTTCGATGCTAGCAAACGCCACATTGACGGCTCGCTCAGTTCCGCCGATCACGTCAATGTCATCCGCATAAGCTAGCAGTTGAGCGGACTTGTGGAAGATCGTGCCTCTGGTGTTGACGTGTGAGTTACGCACGATCGCCTCAAGAATGATGTTAAAGAAGTCGCATGACAGCGCGTCGCCTTGTCTAAATCCTTTTTTGACATTGAAGGTCTCGGTGAGTTCGCTACCGACCTTGACGGAGCAGCGAGAGTTCTCCATCGTCATCCTACACAATCTGACGAGTTTGGTAGGGATGCCAAAACTAGACATGGCACTGTATAGCTCGTCTCTATGCACGCTGTCATACGCGGCCTTGAAATCGACAAATAGATGGTGGGTGTCGATTTGTACTTCTTGGGACTTCTCCAGGATTTGCCGCAGTGTGAAGATCTGATCGATTGTGGACTTCCCTGGCCTGAAACCACACTGATAAGGACCTATTAGGTTTTTGACGAACGGTTTCAGGCGCTCAGATAATACGGCAGAGAGAATCTTATATGCGATATTAAGGAGACTGATCCCTCGATAGTTGGCGCAGTCGAAGGGGTCTCCTTTCTTGTGGAACGGACATACGATGCTGAGATTCCACTCGTCGGGCATGCTTTTCTACGACCATATCTCACAGATGAGCTGGTGCATGCACCCAACCAGCTCATCCCCAGCCGCTTTGAACAGCTCTGCTGATAGTCCGTCCGCGCCAGCAGCTTTGTTCTACTTCAGTCTCGATATTGCTATCTTGACCTCGTCTAAGTCGGGGGGACGGAATTCTTGTCCATCGTCGTCCAAATTGAGTGGAACATTCTGCGTGACAGCGGGATTTGTGTCGTCATCGCCGTTTAGGAGTCTGCAGAAATGATCCTTCCAGATTTTCAGCACCGACTGCGACTCTACCACCAGTAGTCCATTTTGGTCCCGGCAGGCTTCAGTCCGAGGCTTGTAACCGCCAGATAACTGTTTTACCTTGCGGTAAAATTTTCGGACGTCATTCCTGCCATAGCACCTCTCCATTTTCTCGACCGCGCGCTTCTCGTGCTCTTTCTTTTTTCTTCTGAGAAGCCGGTTCTCTTCCCTTCTTATCTGTTTGTAGAGCTCACAAACAGCTCTCGTCGTTCGATGCAGCGTTGCCTTGTAAGCTTCCTGTTTGGCTGCATGCGCCTGCCTGCACTCGTCGTCAAACCATGGGTTCCTCTTAGGTGGTGGCTTGAAACCCAGCCATCAGTGGCGGCCTCTTTGATGGCTCCTTGACAACGTTTCCATTTGTCTTCTATTGTTTGTGCAGGTAGCGTCGAACTTTGAGACAGTTTCAGGGAGAATCGATCGGTAAAGGCTCTAGCGATCGCCTCCGATTGTAGCTTTCCGACGTCAAACCGTTTTGGCCTGTCTCGACTCCGTTGCTCTCTCGATATCCGGATTCTTACCTTGGCTACAACAAGGAAATGATCCGAGTCGATGTTTGCACCTCGGAAGGTTCGGACATCGAGAATACTGGAGGAGTGTCTGACGTCGATCGCAACATGATCAATCTGGTTGACGGTTGATTGATCAGGTGATCGCCAGATTCCTTTATGAATGTTAAGGTGTGGGAACCGCGTGCTGGCCACGGAGAGATTTCGCCCCGAGGCGAAGTCCACTAGCCTGAGTCCGTTTCCGGAGTTGTTGGCGTGCAGGCTGTGTCTTCCGATGTAAAGATTAGTAAAGACTTCTTCCCTTCCCAGCTGAGCGTTGAAATCTCCTAGAAGGATCTTGGTGTCGTAGCTGGGGCATCGATTGTATGTCCTTTCTAGGAGGTGGTAGAAGTCTTCTTTACTGTTGTCATCTTTTTCCTCTGTCGGGGCGTGGGCGCATATGAGGCTTATATTCCCGAATTTAGCCTTGATGCGGATTGTTATGAGGCGTTCGCTTACGTGTTGGAAGCTTAAGACTTTTTGACTAAGTCTGCCTCGAACAACAAAATCGCATCCAAATAAGCGTTTCCCTCTTTTCCTAGTAGTTGTCGCCGTGGCATATGTCGCAGTTTCCCACTCTTCTCTTGCCCGGCCCACCCCACCGCATTTCCTGGATTGCGGTAATGTCTGCTATATATAGCAGTCCAGGGCCTCCGCAAGTTCATCGGCTGCACGTGGTCTATTTAGGGACCTCACATTCCACGTGCAGATCCGTAAATCATTGTTCTTTTTTCGTTTGCGGGGGTGGTCAACAGTGTATCCATCCGTATCCGAGGCATTCGGTTGGTTCGTAGCTGGTTCTTTTTAATGTGGCCGGGCAGTTACCCCGACGCACACCCCCAACCTGGAGGACCGGGCCCTTTTTATACCTCTTGGGTGGAGGTCGCACTTATAGGTTTAGCAAGTTGAGTTCGGATGAACAACAACCAGTACCCGGTGGCTACCAACGTGGAGGTACTATAAGCACAGTTGATGTGTGGGAAACAGTTACAGCAGCTGGGCATCGCCAGGTTGATACCAATCAGTGCCTACCCTCTTCCCACATCACCCAGCCACCCCTTGTATCGATTATCGAGAGTTAAATAAAATAACCCTTCACCACAACTATCCTTTGCCGTTAATAGAAGATCATCTCGATCGACTAAAAGACAGAGTCTACTTCACATCTTTAGACCTTAAAAACGGCTTCCATCATATGCCTCTTAGTGAGGATTCAATTAAGTACACATCTTTTATCACACCCACTGGACAATTCAAATACGTTTGAATGCCGTTTGGTCTTCAAAATGACCCATCCGTATGCGAAAGGTTTATGAAACATATGTTCGGGGAATTGATTTCAGAAGGCAATGTGTTAACATTTTTGGATGATCTGCTCATCGCAACAGAAACACTAGAACAACACTTAGTTAATTTGAAAGAGGTAACCGATGCTATAGTAAAGAGCTGTTTGCAATTGAGGCTGTATAAGTGTCTGTTTGTTCAAAATGGACTTGTGTATTTGGGATACAAAATATCCAAATATGGAACTAGGCCAAATCAAAATGTTCCTAATGCCTTCGTGCACGAAAGATGTGCATAGTTTTGTCGGTCTGTGTTCTTATTTTCGTAAGTTCATAAAGAACTTTGCTAACTTAGCAAATACACTTTATGATCTTCTTAAAAAAGATGCACCATTTGTATTTGGAATAAGAGAACTCGAAGCCTTCGAAGTATTAAAAGAAAAACTTGTTGCATCCCCGGTATTGTCGATCTATAGTCCCCACAGTCCAACTGAACTACACTACGATGCAAGTAGTGCTGGATTTGGAGCTGTTCTGATGCAAAATCAAAACGAGGGTAGATTGCATCCGATTTCGTATTTCTGCAAACGTGCAACTGAAAGCGAAAGCAAGTTCCACAGTTTTGAATTGGAAACACTTTCGATTGCATACGCTTAACGCAGGCTTAAGATTTACTTTAACTTTGCAAAAGAAATGTCTGAATCCACGTATTTCTCGTTGGGCCTTGGAACTCCAAAGCTTCGATTATAAAATAGAGAATAGAAAAGGCGATCGTATGCCGCACGTTGATGCGTTAAGCAGATCCTTTAATATTCTTTATGTTGAGGATGAGCTAGTTGAGTACGTGTTAGCTGACGCACAAAGACAGGACCCAAAAATATCGTTGATTGCTTTAGATTTAGAAAAAAACGAAAGTGTCTTCTTTGAAATGATCGATGGTTTAATATATCGAACATTTCTTTTTTATCTTTTTTATCCATCTAATATGGAGGATCAGGTGATACTACACACCATGAGGCCATGTGCCATTTAGGGGGCCATGTGCCATTTAGGGTTTGAACACTTAGCTCAAAGATATTGGTTTCCAGAAATGAAGCATAAAATCAAAAAATACATTAAAATGTGTCTAAAATGCATATACTTTTCACTTGATTCGGGTAAGTCTCAGGGAGTGTTGCATCCTATTCCGAAAAGGAATGTTCCTTTTGACACTCTACACATCGATCACCTTGGTCCTTTATCAAATTCGACATCAGGGAAAAAACACATTCTTGTTCTTATTAATGGTTTTTCTAAATTAACCAAACTCTACCCCGTGAAGACAACAAAAAGCAAAGAAGCTAGTTTGTTTGAGATCGTTCTTCGAGAATTATTCAAGACCAAACAGAATAGTCTCAGACTGAGGAACTTGCTTCACGTCCAAAGAATTTGGTGATTTTTTGAAAATGAATAATATTGAGCATATTAAGATCGCAACGCAAAGTCCCCAATCAAATGGCCAGGTTGAGCGCATCAATCGTATTATTATTCCAATGATAGCTAAAGAGTGTGATGCTAGCAGAATGAGTGGATTGGACAAACACTTAGGCAAAGCAGAATTTGCTTTAAATAAAACTATGAGCAGGAGTGCTGGTTTTCTCCAAGTGTATTACTGTTCGGTACAAGCCAAAAGTGCGAACTTTGCGATAATGTAATGGAGTATTTGGATAGGAACGTGGGAAGCAAAATATATGATCTTAGGGATATGAGGGCCAAAGCTGAGAGTAATATTAAAAAGAATCAGGAAAAAACACCTGAAACTTACAGTGAAGGTGATTATGTAATGCTTAAAAACACAATTAGAAACTCCTTGCTAAGTATCGAGGTCCTTATGTTGTTAAGAATGTTCTCTCTAAAGATCGATACCTTGTTACAGATATTGAAAATATGCAGATATCTAGATTTCCATACAAAGGACTATCGTCACCAACAATTATGAGACCGTTTTAATGCACCCCAGCAATGAATGTGATAAGGATGATACTGTGGACCGCAAAGAAGATAAAGAACTTGAAGAAATGTAGTGATTTAATACATGTGTCTTACTACTTCACACACTAACTTATCTCTTGCTTTCAATAAATAATAAATCTCTGAGAACTAATCTCACTTTAAATTTGTAACATTGCTCATAATGTTTCTATAAATATTAAGATCTTGAAAAAATATTTTGTATCTTAAAATTGTAACAATATATTTTTGAATTTTCTAATTTGGATTTGTTTAAAGAACTTATACTATTCTTTCGTTACTTTAATTACTTAAACTGATTTTTTGCCTTTTATATATTAATGTACTTTTGAGTTGTTATCGGGTCGATCACTCTGTCAGAATGGCCGAGCTGTAGACAAAATTAATAATAATATTTACTTTTGTTCGTTACTGTAATGTACGCTACATAATTGATACATTCTTATGATGTATATGTTTATATGAATAACATAGTCTATGAATTGCGCTACCTGATCGGCGGATTTTCTTGAAAACTCTACACTAGCAGTTCTCTTATAATCTATATAAGAATGTAAAATGCAGCAAATAAAGAATCGGTTACTGACCCCAAACGGAAAACTCTTCTTCTGTCTTTGCTTACGCGTCGTTCTCTTACAAGAGTTTCGTCGTTCCTGGGAAAGACGACGTGGCGTCCATCTGCCTGGAGGGGAGTGAGAAAATACCGAGAGGATCGGTGAAAGAGCCTCCTCCCCGCAAAGTCAAGTGGGCTAGGAGGTTCGCGAGAACCCGCTTCGTCGGAATTTTGTGCGACAATACTATATAATAAATAGTTGACTCCACTTGATTGGTTGACTACAGTCGCAGCTTTTATCAGCTACCGAGTGTAATGGGAACCGATTTCGCTGCGCTTTTGCATTCTTGTTGATTCTTGTTGAGTTGTCATCGATTCTGCTTTGTGCTCATTTTTCAACTTGAGAATTCGCTCTTTGAGCGAGCGATAAAAATGTTTCACTTAATTTTTTGATTGTCCGCTCGCTAGTTTTGTTGTTATTTTCTTTGTAAAACAGAAGCAAACGTCTCTCTCATTGACGTCAACATGCAAACCCTCACTGGACACTTTGAGGATAATGGAGGTATCAGACAAGATGGGATTATTAGGAACGTTTAATTCTTCAATTATATTACCCAGAAATTATTGTTTTAGGCAACTTTGGACTCTGTCAAACAGCAGGGCGATTCGTTCTTCATACTCCCTATTTTTGCTAGGGAGAGCATACAATTGTTTTTTGTTTGGTCTTGTGTTACTTTGATATGAAATATATCTCTGGAAATCAGAAAGTTGTAAGTGTAAGTGGTGTTGATGGTGGTGATGATGGTACATTCTCCGTGGCTGGTGTAGGAGATATTCTCCGTAAATTGCAAACGTTTTTCCTCAATTTACTAATGTTCTAGTTGATGATGATGAGTCGGAATGAGACGGAACTGAAGTGACTGAAAAAACTGTTTCTAGTTTCTCTCAAATAATTCAAGTCAACTTCCCGCAAGTCATCGCATAAAGCGCGAAGCAGTGATTTGAAATCAGAATAATTGACTTACTGTTGCGATCTGTCTATTTCTTTTTGCAAACAGTGCACAACATTCTGAAGAAAATAAGAAACACGCAAGAGCAAACTCCAAGTACGTGGGACCTCAACTATCACAACACACTATCCCCTATGTTTGTCAAACATGTATATCAATTTGCCTGTCATAAGTGTCTGTCATACTTTTCTGTCCACCAAATTCGTCAGACATGAATATCATACACGTCATGTCTGTCATACATATCTGTAAAGCATTTCTGTTATACATGTCTGTCACACATGTCTGTCAAACATGTCTATCACATATCTCTGTTAAACATGTATTTCTGTAGTAGTACATGTCTGTCAAACATGTCCGTCATATATATCTGTCATACATGTCTGTCAAACACGTCTGTCATACATGCCTGTCATACAGACAAGTGTGTCATACATTTTTGTCAAACATGAATTTTATACACGTCTGTTATACATGTCTGTGAAATATATATGGTGAAAATGTCGTTCAAACATATCTATTGAGCATGCATATCAAACAAGTCTGTGAATGTAAATGACTGCCACACATGTCTGTCTAAAATGTCTGTCATATTTATCTGTCAAACATGGCTATCGTACATGCCTGTCACGCATGTAAGCAATCATCTCTACTTCATTTTTTTATTATTCATATTTATATTCATATTCATGTTAATTCATTCATTGTCTTAGGACTAATTTACAATATATATAATGACACAAATTACAATAAGAAGATAAAATCATTCTGTACCTAATTACGTTAGTGTCGCGTGATGTGGTGACAAAGCAATTCAAACAAATGAGTATGGGGTGAAAACAAAAATGAACTGAATTGAACATATGGAAATCAAATGTTTTATTTTTAGTACACATACGGAGATATAGTTTCTACACTTATATAATTGATATTAAATAGCCAATTTTTTACTCTTTTTAAAAATTTAATGAAACTTGAAAATGTAATTTTATATGCGATTGGAAAATATACTAGCAATTTATTGTTTATACGTAGGTTGTGTTAGTATGATGTGCTTTTTGCAATTATACCACTACGTTTGTAGAATTCTTTAAGAACTTTAAAGATATACAGATTTTTTTAAGGAATGAGGCCATTAATTTAGTTTTTCACTAACAACTAGCTTGTGCAAGGCGAGCCACTATTGTATCTTATGAACATCTTCATTCATAAAAAGGAAGGTATGTGAGTGTAACTTTTCGGTAGTTACTGTGTAAGAATTACAATTGCAGGAATTGTTCGGTTTGGGGAACATTTTTTACGGCCCCACCTCTTTCGAGTTGACAACACTCATAGAGTATTGTCTATGAAAAGCTTCTCAAAATCTGTCCGTTAGGAGTCAGCAAAAAACTGTTGCTCTCTTCTCCTCATGAGAGAACGGTAGCACAACAAGACACGCAGTAGTTGAAAGTGGAAATATTAGAAATCGCAGAAACAATTTGACTTGCTATACGTGTGGAGAAGTGGGTCATATCTCAACTAATTGCACAAAAAATAAATCAGTGAGGATGCTACATAAACATCAAGAACAACGAAATGTAGATACATTCTCAAAAAATACAATCAACGCCGATGTAAATGAAAGTCCTGAAGAAAAGCTGCCAGAAAACAAATTCAACGAATTGGAGAAGTTGGTTGATTATCAATTCGACGCAGATCACATGAAGATTTCAACGTCATTGTGGACACTACTGGACTGTGGGAGTCCAATCAGTTTTGTGCAATACCAACCAACATTCATGATCAGAAGACAAGACTTTCACGGACATAAATACTGTGGGGATAATGGAAGTCCGCTTAAAATTTTGGGAAGTATCGCTTGCAAAATTAAATATGATGATGTGTTTATTAATTTTGATCTCTTTATTGTAGAAGACTTTTCTATGAGTAACCCCATTATATTGGGTCGAAATTTTTTGAAAAGCATTGGATTGGTGCTGAAGAAGGAAGATCACTTTGCGGTTAACGAAGAAGTCACTCATCGCATTCAAAGGAACGTAGAAGAGGCTATTAATTAAATACTGAACATAGAGGTAGACCTGGAAAATCGTAAGTCTCAATTAAATTTTAATGAAGATTTACATCGTTATGCCTTCAGTTAGTTTTATCCAAAGACGTGCCGTTCTTTTTTTCACCTAGGAGATTGCCCTATATGCATATGGAAGAGCTAATAATAGATAGCTTATTAAAGGATGGTATTATTCGTGAATCGCGGTCTGAATGCGCTTCTCCAATAGTGCTAGTGCAAAAAAAAAAAAAAAAACAAGGAATTTAGGCCTTGTATCGATTATCGAGAGTTAAATAAAATAACCCTTCGCCACAACTATCCTTTGCCGTTAATAGAAGATCATCTCGATCGACTAAAAGACGGAGTCTACTTCACATCTTTAGACCTTAAAAACGGTTTCCATCATATGCCTCTTAGTGAGGATTCAATTAAGTACACATCTTTTATCACACCCACTGGACAATTCGAATACGTTTGAATGCCGTTTGGGCTTCAAAATGACCCATCCGTATTCGAAAGGCTTATGAAACATATGTTCGGGGAATTGATTTCAGAAGGCAAGGTGTTAACATTTTTGGATGATCTGCTCATCGCAACAGAAACACTAGAACAAGACTTAGTAATTTTGAAAGAGGTAATCGATGCTATAGTAAAGAGCTGTTTGCAATTGAGACTGTATAAGTGTCTGTTTGTGCAAAATGAAATTGTGTATTTGGGATACAAAATATCCAAATATGGGATTAGGCCAAATGGTAGTAACCTGAATTGCATCAAAATATTCCCAATGCCTTCGTGCACGAAAGATGTGCATAGTTTTGTCGGTCTGTGTTCTTATTTTCGTAAGTTCATAAAGAAATTTGCCAACCTAGAAAAGCCACTTTATGATCTTCTTAAAAAAGATGCACCATTTGTATCTGGAGTAAGAGAACTCGAAGCCTTCGAAGTTTTAAAAGAAAAACTTGTTACCTCGCCGGTATTGTCGATCTATAGTCCCCACAGTCCAACTGAACTACATTACGATGCAAGTAGTACTGGATTTGGAGCTGTTCTGATGCAAAAACAAAATGATGGTAGATTTCATCCGATTTCGTATTTCTCCAAACGTGCAACTGAAAGCGAAAGCAAGTTCCACAGTTTTGAATTGGAAACACTTTTTAAAATTTACTTAATCGGTATACCCTTCAAAATAGTTACGGATTGCTAGGCTTTAACTTTAACTTTGCAAAGAAATGTCTGAATCCACGTATTTTTCGTTGGGCCTTGGAACTCCAAAGCTTCGATTATAAAATAGAGAATAGAAAAGGCGATCGTATGCCGCACGTTGATGCGTTAAGCAGATCCTTTAATATTCTTTATGTTGACGATGAGCTAGTTGAGTACGTGTTAGCTGACGCACAAAGACAGGACCCAAAAATATCTTTTATTGCTTTAGATTTAGTAAAAAACGAAAGAGCCTTCTTTGAAATGATCGATGGTTTAATATATCGAAAATCCAAGGATAACGTTCTTTTTTATGTTCCATCTAATATGGAGAATCAGGTGATACGTACACACCATGAAGCCATGTGGCATTTAGGGGTGGATACATGTTTTGAACACTTAGCTCAAAGATATTGGTTTCCAGAAATGAAGCATAAAATCAAAAAATACATTAAAATGTGTCTAAAATGTATATACTTTGCACCTGATTCGGGTAAGTCTCAGGGAGTGTTGCATCATATTCCGAAAAGGAATGTTCCTTTTGACACTCTACACATCGATCACCTTGGTCCTTTATCAAATTCGACATCAGGGAAAAAACACATTCTTGTTCTTATTATTGGTTTTTCTAAATTAACCAAACTCTACCCCGTGAAGACAACAAAAAGCAAAGAAGCTCTAGTTTGTTTGAGATCGTTCTTCGAGAATTATTCAAGACCAAACAGAATAGTCTCAGACTGAGGAACTTGCTTCACGTCCAAAGAATTTGGTGATTTTTTGAAAATGAATAATATTGAGCATATTAAGATCGCAACGCAAAGTCCCCAATCAAATGGCCAGGTTGAGCGCATCAATCGTATAATTATTCCAATGATAGCTAAAGAGTGTGATGCTAGCACAATGAGTGGATGCGACAAACACTTAGGCAAAGTAGAATTTGCCTTAAATAAAACTGTGAGCAGGAGTGCTGGTTTTCTCCAAGTGTATTACTGTTCGGTACAAACCAAAAGTGCGAACTTTGCGATAATGTAATGGAGTATTTGGATAGGAACGTGGGAAGCAAAAATATGATCTTAGGGATATGAGGGCCAAAGCTGAGAGTAATGTCAAAAAGAATCAGGAATAAAATACTGATAAGCATCATAAGACACCTGAAACTTACAGTGAAGGTGATTATGTAATGCTTAAAAACACAATTAGAAACTCCTTGCTAAGTATCGAGGTCCTTATGTTGTTAAGAATGTTCTCTCTAAAGATCGATACCTTGTTACAGATATTGAAAATATGCAGATATCTAGATTTCCATACAAAGGACTATCGTCACCAACAATTATGAGACCGTTTTAATGCACCCCAGCAATGAATGCGATAAGGATGATACTGTGGACCGCAAAGAAGATAAAGAACTTGAAGAAATGTAGTGATTTAATACATGTGTCTTACTACTTCACACACTAACTTATCTCTTGCTTTCAATAAATAATAAATCTCTGAGAACTAATCTCACTTTAAATTTGTAACATTGCTCATAATGTTTCTATAAATATTAAGATCTTGAAAAAATATTTTGTATCTTAAAATTGTAACAATATATTTTTGAATTTTCTAATTTGGATTTGTTTAAAGAACTTATACTATTCTTTCGTTACTTTAATTACTTAAACTGATTTTTTGCCTTTTATATATTAATGTACTTTTGAGTTGTTATCGGGTCGATCACTCTGTCAGAATGGCCGAGCTGTAGACAAAATTAATAATAATATTTACTTTTGTTCGTTACTGTAATGTACGCTACATAATTGATACATTCTTATGATGTATATGTTTATATGAATAACATAGTCTATGAATTGCGCTACCTGATCGGCGGATTTTCTTGAAAACTCTACACTAGCAGTTCTCTTATAATCTATATAAGAATGTAAAATGCAGCAAATAAAGAATCGGTTACTGACCCCAAACGGAAAACTCTTCTTCTGTCTTTGCTTACGCTTCGTTCTCTTACAAGAGTTTCGTCGTTCCTGGGAAAGACGACGTGGCGTCCATCTGCCTGGAGGGGAGTGAGAAAATACCGAGAGGATCGGTGAAAGAGCCTCCTCCCCGCAAAGTCAAGTGGGAGGTTCGCGAGAACCCGCTTCGTCGGAATTTTGTGCGACAATACTATATAATAAATAGTTGACTCCACTTGATTGGTTGACTACAGTCGCAGCTTTTATCAGCTACCGAGTGTAATGGGAACTGATTTCGCTGCGCTTTTGCATTCTTGTTGATTCTTGTTGAGTTTTCATCGATTCTGCTTTGTGCTCATTTTTCAACTTGAGAATTCGCTCTTTGAGCGAGCGATAAAAATGTTTCACTTAATTTTTTGATTGTCCGCTCGCTAGTTTTGTTGTTATTTTCTTTGTAAAACAGAAGCAAACGTCTCTCTCATTGACGTCAACATGCAAACCCTCACTGGACACTTTGAGGATAATGGAGGTATCAGACAAGATGGGATTATTAGGAACGTTTAATTCTTCAATTATATTACCCAGAAATTATTGTTTTAGGCAACTTTGGACTCTGTCAAACAGCAGGGCGATTCGTTCTTCATACTCCCTATTTTTGCTAGGGAGAGCATCCAATTGTTTTTTGTTTGGTCTTGTGTTACTTT
Organism: Eristalinus sepulchralis; assembly: GCA_944738645.1. Lineage (NCBI taxonomy): Eukaryota > Metazoa > Arthropoda > Insecta > Diptera > Syrphidae > Eristalinus > Eristalinus sepulchralis. Next base: position 11,101,244 of record OX122884.1, read on the forward strand.
GATATGAAATATATCTCTGGAAATCAGAAAGTTGTAAGTGTAAGTGGTGTTGATGGTGGTGATGATGGTACATTCTCCGTGGCTGGTGTAGGAGATATTCTCCGTAAATTGCAAACGTTTTTTCTCAATTTACTAATGTTCTAGTTGATGATGATGAGTCGGAATGAGACGGAACTGAAGTGACTGAAAAAACTGTTTCTAGTTTCTCTCAAATAATTCAAGTCAACTTCCCGCAAGTCATCGCATAAAGCGCGAAGCAGTGATTTGAAATCAGAATAATTGACTTACTGTTGCGATCTGTCTATTTCTTTTTGCAAACAGTGCACAACATTGTGAAGAAAATAAGAAACACGCAAGAGCAAACTCCAAGTACGTGGGACCTCAACTATCACAACACACTATCCCCTATGTTTGTCAAACATGTATATCAATTTGCCTGTCATAAGTGTCTGTCATACTTTTCTGTCCACCAAATTCGTCAGACATGAATATCATACACGTCATGTCTGTCATACATATCTGTAAAGCATTTCTGTTATACATGTCTGTCACACATGTTTGTCAAACATGTCTATCACATATCTCTGTTAAACATGTGTTTCTGTAGTAGTACATGTCTGTCAAACATGTCCGTCATATATATCTGTCATACATGTCTGTCAAACACGTCTGTCATACATGCCTGTCATACAGACAAGTGTGTCATACATTTTTGTCAAACATGAATTTTATACACGTCTGTTATACATGTCTGTGAAATATATATGGTGAAAATGTCGTTCAAACATATCTATTGAGCATGCATATCAAACAAGTCTGTGAAAAATGTCTGCCACACATGTCTGTCTAAAATGTCTGTCATATTTATCTGTCAAACATGGCTATCGTACATGCCTGTCACGCATGTAAGCAATACATCTCTGCTTAATTTTTTTATTATTCATATTTATATTCATATTCATGTTAATTCATTCATTGTCTTAGGACTAATTTACAATATATATAATGACACAAATTACAATAAGAAGATAAAATCATTCTGTACCTAATTACGTTAGTGTCGTGTGATGTGGTGACAAAGCAATTCAAACAAATGAGTATGGGGTGAAAACAAAAATGAACTGAATTGAACATATGGAAATCAAATGTTTCATTTTTAGTACACATACGGAGATATAGTTTCTACACTTATATAATTGACATTAAATAGCCAATTTTTTACTCTTTTTAAAAATTTAATGAAACTTGAAAATGTAATTTTATATGCGATTGGAAAATATACTAGCAATTTATTGTTTATACGTAGGTTGTGTTAGTATGATGTGCTTTTTGCAATTATACCACTACGTTTGTAGAATTCTTTAAGAACTTTAAAGATATACAGATTTTTTTAAGGAATGAGGCCATTAATTTAGTTTTTCACTAACAACTAGCTTGTGCAAGGCGAGCCTCTATTGTATCTTATGAACATCTTCATTCATAAAAAGGAAGGTATGTGAGTGTAACTTTTCGGTAGTTACTGTGTAAGAATTACAATTGCAGGAATTGTTCGGTTTGGAGAACATTTTTTACGGCCCCACCTCTTTCGAGTTGACAACACTCATAGAGTATTGTCTATGAAAAGCTTCTCAAAATCTGTCCGTTAGGAGTCAGCAAAAAACTGTTGCTCTCTTCTCCTCATGAGAGAACGGTAGCACAACAAGACACGCAGTAGTTGAAAGTGGAAATATTAGAAATCGCAGAAACAATTTGACTTGCTATACGTGTGGAGAAGTGGGTCATATCTCAACTAATTGCACAAAAAATAAATCAGTGAAACATCAAGAACAACGAAATGTAGATACATTCTCAAAAAATACAATCAACGCCGATGTAAATGAAAGTCCTGAAGAAAAGCTGCCAGAAAACAATATCAACGAATTGGAGAAGTGGGTTGATTATCAATTCGACGCAGATCACATGAAGATTTCAACGTCGTTGTGGACACTACTGGACTGTGGGAGTCCAATCAGTTTTGCGCAATACCAACCAACATTCATGATCAGAAGACAAGACTTTCACGGACATAAATACTGTGGGGATAATGGAAGTCCGCTTAAAATTTTGGGAAGTATCGCTTGCAAAATTAAATATGATGATGTGTTTACTACTTTTGATCTCTTTATTGTAGAAGACTTTTCTATGAGTAACCCCATTATATTGGGTCGAAATTTTTAGAAAAGCATTGGATTGTTGCTGAAGAAGGAAGATCACTTTGCGGTCAACGAGGAAGTCACTCATCGCATTCAAAGGAACGTAGAAGAGGCTATTAATTAAATACTGAACATAGAGATAGACCTGGAAAATCGTAAGTCTCAATTAAATTTTAATGAAGATTTACATCGTTATGCCTTCACTTAGTTTTATCCAAAGACGTGCCGTTCTTTTGTTCACCTAGGAGATTGCCCTATATGCATATGGAAGAGCTAAAAAAAATAATAGATAGCTTATTAAAGGATGGTATTATTCGTGAATCGCGGTCTGAATGCGCTTCTCCAATAGTGCTAGTGCAAAAAAAAAAAAAAACAAGGAATTTAGGCCTTGTATCGATTATCGAGAGTTAAATAAAATAACCCTTCGCCACAACTATCCTTTGCCGTTAATAGAAGATCATCTCGATCGACTAAAAGACGGAGTCTACTTCACATCTTTAGACCTTAAAAACGGCTTCCATCATATGCCTCTTAGTGAGGATTCAATTAAGTACACATCTTTTATCACACCCACTGGACAATTCGAATACGTTTGAATGCCGTTTGGGCTTCAAAATGACCCATCCGTATTCGAAAGGTTTATGAAACATATGTTCGGGGAATTGATTTCAGAAGGCAAGGTGTTAACATTTTTGGATGATCTGCTCATCGCAACAGAAACACTAGAACAACACTTAGTAATTTTGAAAGAGGTAATCGATGCTATAGTAAAGAGCTGTTTGCAATTGAGACTGTATAAGTGTCTGTTTGTTCAAAATTAAATTGTGTATTTGGGATACAAAATATCCAAATATGGGATTAGGCCAAATGGTAGTAACCTGAATTGCATCAAAATATTCCCAATGCCTTCGTGCACGAAAGATGTGCATAGTTTTGTCGGTCTGTGTTCTTATTTTCGTAAGTTCATAAAGAAATTTGCCAACCTAGAAAAGCCACTTTATGATCTTCTTAAAAAAGATGCACCATTTGTATCTGGAGTAAGAGAACTCGAAGCCTTCGAAGTTTTAAAAGAAAAACTTGTTACCTCGCCGGTATTGTCGATCTATAGTCCCCACAGTCCAACTGAACTACATTACGATGCAAGTAGTACTGGATTTGGAGCTGTTCTGATGCAAAAACAAAATGATGGTAGATTTCATCCGATTTCGTATTTCTCCAAACGTGCAACTGAAAGCGAAAGCAAGTTCCACAGTTTTGAATTGGAAACACTTTTTAAAATTTACTTAATCGGTATACCCTTCAAAATAGTTACGGATTGCTAGGCTTTAACTTTAACTTTGCAAAGAAATGTCTGAATCCACGTATTTTTCGTTGGGCCTTGGAACTCCAAAGCTTCGATTATAAAATAAAGAATAGAAAAGGCGATCGTATGCCGCACGTTGATGCGTTAAGCAGATCCTTTAATATTCTTTATGTTGAGGATGAGAATTTCGAATACGTGTTAGCTGACGCACAAAGACAGGACCCGAAAATATCTTTTATTGCTTTAGATTTAGTAAAAAACGAAAGAGCCTTCTTTGAAATGATCGATGGTTTCATATATCGAAAATCCAAGGATAACGTTTTTTTTTATGTTCCATCTAATATGGAGGATCAGGTGATACGTACACACCATGAAGCCATGTGGCATTTAGGGGTGGATACATGTTTTGAACACTTAGCTCAAAGATTGGTTTCCTGAAATGAAGCATAAAATCAAAAAATACATTAAAATGTGTCTAAAATGTATATACTTTGCACCTGATTCGGGTAAGTCTCAGAGAGTGTTGCATCATATTCCGAAACGGAATGTTCCTTTTGACACTCTACACATCGATCACCTTGGTCCTTTATCAAATTCGACATCAGGGAAAAAACACATTCTTGTTCTTATTATTGGTTTTTCTAAATTAACCAAACTCTACCCCGTGAAGACAACAAAAAGCGAAGAAGCTTTAGTTTGTTTGAGATCGTTCTTCGAGAATTATTCAAGACCCAACAGAATAGTCTCAGACTGAGGAACTTGCTTTACGTCCAAAGAATTTGGTGATTTTTTGAAAATGAATAATATTGAGCATAATAAGATCGCAACGCAAAGTCCCCAATCAAATGGCCAGGTTGAGCGCATCAATCGTATTATTATTCCAATGATAGCTAAAGAGTGTGATGCTAGCACAATGAGTGGATGCGACAAACACTTAGGCAAAGTAGAATTTGCCTTAAATAAAACTGTGAGCAGAAGTGCTGGTTTTCTCCAAGTGTATTACTGTTCGGTACAAGCCAAAAGTGCGAACTTTGCGATAATGTAATGGAGTATTTGGATAGGAACGTGGGAAGCAAAAATATGATCTTAGGGATATGAGGGCCAAAGTTGAGAGTAATATCAAAAAGAATCAGGAATAAAATACTGATAAGCATCATAAGACACCTGAAACTTACAGTGAAGGTGATTATGTAATGCTTAAAAAAAAACTCCTTGCTAAGTATCGAGGTCCTTATGTTGTTAAGAATGTTCTCTCTAAAGATCGATACCTTGTTACAGATATTGAAAATATGCAGATATCTAGATTTCCATACAAAGGACTATCGTCACCAACAATTATGAGACCGTTTTAATGCACCCCAGCAATGAATGCGATAAGGATGATACTGTGGACCGCAAAGAAGATAAAGAACTTGAAGAAATGTAGTGATTTAATACATGTGTCTTACTACTTCACACACTAACTTATCTCTTGCTTTCAATAAATAATAAATCTCTGAGAACTAATCTCACTTTAAATTTGTAACATTGCTCATAATGTTTCTATAAATATTAAGATCTTGAAAAAATATTTTGTATCTTAAAATTGTAACAATATATTTTTGAATTTTCTAATTTGGATTTTTTTAAAGAACTTATACTATTCTTTCGTTACTTTAATTACTTAAACTGATTTTTTGCCTTTTATATATTAATGTACTTTTGAGTTGTTATCGGGTCGATCACTCTGTCAGAATGGCCGAGCTGTAGACAAAATTAATAATAATATTTACTTTTGTTCGTTACTGTAATGTACGCTACATAATTGATACATTCTTATGATGTATATGTTTATATGAATAACATAGTCTATGAATTGCGCTACCTGATCGGCGGATTTTCTTGAAAACTCTACACTAGCAGTTCTCTTATAATCTATATAAGAATGTAAAATGCAGCAAATAAAGAATCGGTTACTGACCCCAAACGGAAAACTCTTCTTCTGTCTTTGCTTACGCGTCGTTCTCTTACAAGAGTTTCGTCGTTCCTGGGAAAGACGACGTGGCGTCCATCTGCCTGGAGGGTAGTGAGAAAATACCGAGAGGATCGGTGAAAGAGCTTCCTCCCCGCAAAGTCAAGTGGGAGGTTCGCGAGAACCCGCTTCGTCGGAATTTTGTGCGACAATACTATATAATAAATAGTTGACTCCACTTGATTGGTTGACTACAGTCGCAGCTTTTATCAGCTACCGAGTGTAATGGGAACTGATTTCGCTGCGCTTTTGCATTCTTGTTGAGTTGTCATCGATTCTGCTTTGTGCTCATTTTTCAACTTGAGAATTCGCTCTTTGAGCGAGCGATAAAAATGTTTCACTTAATTTTTTGATTGTCCGCTCGCTAGTTTTGTTGTTATTTTCTTTGTAAAACAGAAGTAAACATCTCTCTCATTGACGTCAACATGCAAACCCTCACTGGACACTTTGAGGATAATGGAGGTATCAGACAAGATGGGATTATTAGGAACGTTTAATTCTTCAATTATATTACCCAGAAATTATTGTTTTAGGCAACTTTGGACTCTGTCAAACAGCAGGGCGATTCGTTCTTCATACTCCCTATTTTTGCTAGGGAGAGCATCCAATTGTTTTTTGTTTGGTCTTGTGTTACTTTGATATGAAATATACCTCTGGAAATCAGAAAGTTGTAAGTGTAAGTGGTGTTGATGGTGGTGATGATGGTACATTCTCCGTGGCTGGTGTAGGAGATATTCTCCGTAAATTGCAAATATTTTTCCTCAATTTACTAATGTTCTAGTTGATGATGATGAGTCGGAATGAGACGGAACTGAAGTGACTGAAAAAACTGTTTCTAGTTTCTCTCAAATAATTCAAGTCAACTTCCCGCAAGTCATTGACTTACTGTTGCGATCTGTCTATTTCTTTTTGCAAACAGGGCACAACATTGTGAAGAAAATAAGAAACACGCAAGAGCAAACTCCAAGTACGTGGGACCTCCACTATCACAGCACACTATCCCCTATGTTTGTCAAACATGTATATCAATTTGCCTGTCATAAGTGTCTGTCATACTTTTCTGTCCACCAAATTCGTCAGACATGAATATCATACACGTCATGTCTGTCATATATATCTGTAAAGCATTTCTGTTATACATGTCTGTCACACATGTCTGTCAAACATGTCTATCACATATCTCTGTTAAACATGTATTTCTGTAGTAGTACATGTCTGTCAAACATGTCCGTCATATATATCTGTCATACATGTCTGTCAAACACGTCTGTCATACATGCCTGTCATACAGACATGTGTGTCATACATTTTTGTCAAACATGAATTTTATACACGTCTGTTATACATGTCTGTGAAATATATATGGTGAAAATGTCGTTCAAACATATCTATTGAGCATGCATATCAAACAAGTCTGTGAAAAATGTCTGCCACACATGTCTGTCTAAAATGTCTGTCATATTTATCTGTCAAACATGGCTGTCGTACATGCCTGTCACGCATGTAAGCAATACATCTCTGCTTCATTTTTTTATTATTCATATTTATATTCATATTCATGTTAATTCATTCATTGTCTTAGGACTAATTTACAATATATATAATGACACAAATTACAATAAGAAGATAAAATCATTCTGTACCTAATTACGTTAGTGTCGTGTGATGTGGTGACAAAGCAATTCAAACAAATGAGTATGGGGTGAAAACAAAAATGAACTGAATTGAACATATGGAAATCAAATGTTTTATTTTTAGTACACATACGGAGATATAGTTTCTACACTTATATAATTGATATTAAATAGCCAATTTTTTACTCTTTTTAAAAATTTAATGAAACTTGAAAATGTAATTTTATATGCGATTGGAAAATATACTAGCAATTTATTGTTTATACGTAGGTTGTGTTAGTATGATGTGCGTTTTGCAATAATACCACTACGTTTGTAGAATTCTTTAAGAACTTTAAAGATATACAGATTTTTTTAAGGAATGAGGCCATTAATTTAGTTTTTCACTAACAACTAGCTTGTGCAAGGCGAGCCACTATTGTATCTTATGAACATCTTCATTCATAAAAAGGAAGGTATGTGAGTGTAACTTTTCGGTAGTTACTGTGTAAGAATTACAATTGCAGGAATTGTTCGGTTTGGGGAAAATTTATTACAGCCCTCTTTCGAGTTGACAACACTCATAGAGTATTGTCTATGAAAAGCTTCTCAAAATCTGTCCGTTAGGAGTCAGCAAAAAACTGTTGCTCTCTTCTCCTCATGAGAGAACGGTAGCACGCACAACAAGACATGCAGTAGTTGAAAGTGGAAATATTAGAAAACGCAGAAACAATTTGACTTGCTATACGTGTGGAGAACTAATCTCAACTAATTGCACAAACAAAAATCAGTGAGGATCACATGAAGATTTCAACGTCGTTGTGGACACTACTGGACTCTGGGGGTCCAATCAGTTTTGTGCAATACCAGTTTCAACCAACATTCATGATCAGAAGACAAGACTTTAACGGACATAAATACTGTGGGGATAATGGAAGTCCGCTTAAAATTTTGGGAAGTATCGCTTGCAAAATTAAATATGATGATGTGTTAACTACTTTTGATCTCTTTATTGTAGAAGACTTTTCTATGAGTAACCCCATTATATTGGGTCGAAATTTTTAGAAAAGCATTGGATTGTTGCTGAAGAAGAAAGATCACTTTGCGGTCAACGAGGAAGTCACTCATCGCATTCAAAGGAACGTAGAAGAGGCTATTAATTAAATACTGAACATAGAGGTAGACCTGGAAAATCGTAAGTGTCAATTAAATTTTAATGAAGACTTACATCGTTATGCCTACACTTAATCTTGGAAAAAATAATTTCGCTCAGTCAGATTTTCAAATAAAGACAGTTTTATCCAAAGACGTGCCGTTCTTTTGTTCACCTAGGAGATTGAGCTATATGCATATGGTAGAGCTAAAGAAAATAATAGATAGCTTATTAAAAGATGGTATTATTCGTGAATCGCGGTCTGAATGGGCTTCTCCGATAGTTCTAGTACAAAAAAAAGGAATTTAGGCTTTGTATCGATTATCGAGAGTTCAATAAAATAACCCTTCGCCACAACTATCCTTTGCCGTTAATAGAAGATCATCTCGATCGACTAAAAGATAGAGTCTACTTCACATCTTTAGACCTTAAAAACGGCTTCCATCATATGCCTCTTAGTGAGGATTCAATTAAGTACACATCTTTTATCACACCCACTGGACTATTCGAATACGTTTGAATGCCATTTGGGCTTAAAAATGACCCATCCGTATTCGAAAGGTTTATGAAACATATGTTCGGGGAATTGATTTCAGAAGGCAAGGTGTTAACATTTTCGGATGATCTGCTCATCGCAACAGAAACACTAGAACAACACTTAGTTAATTTGAAAGAGGTAATCGATGCTATAGTGAAGAACTGTTTGCAATTGAGACTGTATAAGTGTCTGTTTGTTCAAAATGAAATTGTGTATTTGGGATACAAAATATCCAAATATGGGATTAGGCCAAATGGTAGTAACCTGAATTGCATCAAAATATTCCCAATGCCTTCGTGCACGAAAGATGTGCATAGTTTTGTTGGTCTGTGTTCTTATTTTCGCTAACCTACAAAAGCCACTTTATGATCTTCTTTTTAATTGGAAACACTTTTGATTTAATACGCTTTACGCAGGTTTAAAATTAACTTAATCGGTATACCCTTCAAAATAGTTACGGATTGCTAGGCTTTAACTTTAACTTTGCAAAGAAATGTCTGAATCCACGTATTATTCGTTGGGCCTTGGAACTCCAAAGCTTCGATTATAAAATAGAGAATAGAAAAGGCGATCGTATGCCGCACGTTGATGCGTTAAGCAGATCCTTTAATATTCTTTATGTTGAGGATGAGAATTTCGAGTACGTGTTAGCTGACGCACAAAGACAGGACCCGAAAATATCTTTGATTGCTTTAGATTTAGAAAAAAACGAAAGTGCCTTCTTTGAAATGATCGATGGTTTAATATATCGAAAATCCAAGGATAAAGTTCTTTTTTATGTTCTATCTAATATGGAGGATCAGGTGATACGTACACACCATGAAGCCATGTGGCATTTAGGGGTGGATACATGTTTTGAACACTTAGCTCAAAGATATTGGTTTCCAGAAATGAAGCATAAAATCAAAAAATACATTAAAATGTGTCTAAAATGTTTATACTTTTCACCTGTCTCAGGGAGTGTTGCATCCTATTCCGAAAAATGAATGTTCCTTTTGACACTCTACACATCGATCACATTGGTCCTTTATCAAATTCGACACCAGGGAAAAAACACATTCTTGTTCTTATTGATGGTTTTTCTAAATTTACCAAACTCTACCCTGTGAAGACAACAAAAAGCAAAGAAGCTCTAGTTTGTTTGAGATCGATCTTCGAGAATTATTCAAGACCAAACAGAATAGTCTCAGACTGAGGAACTTGCTTCACATCCAAAGATTTGGTGATTTTTTGAAAATGAATAATATTGAGCATATTAAGATCACAACTCACAGTCCCCAATCAAATGGCCAGGTTGAGCGCATCAATTGTATTATTATTCCAATGATAGCTAAAGAGTGTGATGCTAGCACAAAGAGTGGATGGGACAAACACTTAGGCAAAGTAGAATTTGCCTTAAATAAAACTATGAGCAGGAGTGCTGGTTTTCTCCAAGTGTATTTCTGTTCGGTACAAGCCAAAAGTGCGAACTTTACGATAATGTAATGGAGTATTTGGATAGGAACGTGGGAAGCAAAATATATAATCTTAGGGATATGAGAGCCAAAGCTGAGAGTAATATCAAAAAGAATCAGGAATAAAATAATGATAAGCATCATAAGACACCTGAAACTTACAGTGGAGGTGATTATTATTATTATTATTATTTAATGGCACTACAGCCCACAGGGGACCAGAGCCTAGCTTCTACAACAACTACTCGTGTTGTGCATGCTACTGTTCTTCACGAGTAGAAGGGACCTACAGTTTTTTGCCGACTCCGAACGGCGAGATTTGAGAAGGTTTCCATAGAAAATTAACACTCTTTGAGTGTTGTCAGCAACTCGAAAGAGGTGGTGCCGTGGAAAAATGCTAGGTGGGACGTCCGGGAATCGAACCCAGACTTTCTGCGCCGCGGTCAATGTACTTACCACTACGCCACGGCGACCACGAAGGTGAGTATGTAATGCTTAAAAACACACTTAGAAACTCCTTGCTAAGTATCGAGGTCCTTATGTTGTTAAGAATGTTCTCTCTGAAGATCGATACCTTGTTACAGATATTGAAAACATGCAGATATCTAGATTGCCATAAAAAGGAGTATCGTCACCAGCAATTTTAGACCGTTTTAATGCAACCCAGCAATGATTGCGATAAGGATGATACTGTGGACCGCAAAGAAGTTAAAGAACTTGAAGAAATATAGTGATTTAATACATGTGTCTTACTACTAACCTATCTCTTGCTTTCAATAAATAAAAATCTCTGAGAACTAGTCTCATTTTAAATTTGTAACGTTGCTCATAACGTTTCTATAAATATTAAGATCTCGAAAAAATATCGTTCTAGGAGATTTCAACGCTCAGCTGGGAAGAGAAGAAGTCTTTGCTAAAGTCATCGGAAGACACAGCCTGCACGCCAACACCTCCGGAAACGGACTCAGGCTAGTTGACTTCGCCTCGGGGCGAAATCTCTCTGTGGCCAGCACGCGGTTCCCACACCTCAACATTCATAAAGGGACCTGGCGATCACCTGATCAATCAACCGTCAACCAGATTGATCATGTTGCGATCGATGTCAGACACTCCTCCAGTATTCTCGATGTCCGAACATTCCGAGGTGCAAACATCGACCCGGATCATTTCCTTGCTGTAGCCAAGGTAAGAACCCGGATATCGAGAGAGCAACGGAGTCGAGACAGGCCAAAACGGTTTGACGTCGGAAAGCTACAATCGCAGCCGATCGCTAGAGCCTTTACCGATCGATTCTCCCTGAAACTGTCTCAAAGTTCGACGCTGCCTGCACAAACAATAGAAGACAAATGGAAACGTTATCAAGAAGCCATCAAAGAGGCCGCCACTGATGTGCTGGGTTTCAAGCCACCACCTAAGAGGAACCCATGGTTTGACGACGATGGGTGGATACATGTTTTGAACACTTAGCTCAAAGATATTGGTTTCCAGAAATGAAGCATAAAATCAAAAAATACATTAAAATGTGTCTAAAATGTTTATACTTTTCACCTGTCTCAGGCAGTGTTGCATCCTATTCCGAAAAATGAATGTTCCTTTTGACACTCTACACATCGATCACATTGGTCCTTTATCAAATTCGACACCAGGGAAAAAACACATTCTTGTTCTTATTGATGGTTTTTCTAAATTTACCAAACTCTACCCTGTGAAGACAACAAAAAGCAAAGAAGCTCTAGTTTGTTTGAGATCGATCTTCGAGAATTATTCAAGACCAAACAGAATAGTCTCAGACTGAGGAACTTGCTTCACATCCAAAGATTTGGTGATTTTTTGAAAATGAATAATATTGAGCATATTAAGATCACAACTCACAGTCCCCAATCAAATGGCCAGGTTGAGCGCATCAATTGTATTATTATTCCAATGATAGCTAAAGAGTGTGATGCTAGCACAAAGAGTGGATGGGACAAACACTTAGGCAAAGTAGAATTTAAATAAAACTATGAGCAGGAGTGCTGGTTTTCTCCAAGTGTATTTCTGTTCGGTACAAGCCAAAAGTGCGAACTTTACGATAATGTAATGGAGTATTTGGATAGGAACGTGGGAAGCAAAATATATGATCTTAGGGATATGAGGGCCAAAGCTGAGAGTAATCTCAAAAAGAATCAGGAATAAAATAATGATAAGCATCATAAGACACCTGAAACTTACAGTGAAGGTGATTATTATTATTATTATTATTTAATGGCACTACAGCCCACAGGGGACCAGAGCCTAGCTTCTACAACAACTACTCGTGTTGTGCATGCTACTGTTCTTCACGAGTAGAAGGGACCTACAGTTTTTTGCCGACTCCGAACGGCGAGATTTGAGAAGCTTTCCATAGAAAATTAACACTCTTTGAGTGTTGTCAGCAACTCGAAAGAGGTGGTGCCGTGGAAAAATGCTAGGTGGAACGTCCGGGAATCGAACCCAGACATTCTGCGCCGCGGTCAATGTACTTACCACTACGCCACGGCGACCACGAAGGTGAGTATGTAATGCTTAAAAACACACTTAGAAACTCCTTGCTAAGTATCGAGGTCCTTATGTTGTTAAGAATGTTGTCTCTGAAGATCGATACCTTGTTACAGATATTGAAAATATGCAGATATCTAGATTACCATAAAAAGGAGTATCGTCACCAGCAATTTTAGACCGTTTTAATGCAACCCAGCAATGATTGCGATAAGGATGATACTGTGGACCGCAAAGAAGTTAAAGAACTTGAAGAAATATAGTGATTTAATACATGTGTCTTACTACTAACCTATCTCTTGCTTTCAATAAATAAAAACTCTCTGAGAACTAGTCTCATTTTAAATTTGTAACATTGCTCATAACGTTTCTATAAATATTAAGATCTCGAAAAAATATCGTTCTAGGAGATTTCAACGCTCAGCTGGGAAGAGAAGAAGTCTTTGCTAAAGTCATCGGAAGACACAGCCTGCACGCCAACACCTCCGGAAACGGACTCAGGCTAGTTGACTTCGCCTCGGGGCGAAATCTCTCTGTGGCCAGCACGCGGTTCCCACACCTCAACATTCATAAAGGGACCTGGCGATCACCTGATCAATCAACCGTCAACCAGATTGATCATGTTGCGATCGATGTCAGACACTCCTCCAGTATTCTCGATGTCCGAACATTCCGAGGTGCAAACATCGACTCGGATCATTTCCTTGCTGTAGCCAAGGTAAGAACCCGGATATCGAGAGAGCAACGGAGTCGAGACAGGCCAAAACGGTTTGACGTCGGAAAGCTACAATCGCAGCCGATCGCTAGAGCCTTTACCGATCGATTCTCCCTGAAACTGTCTCAAAGTTCGACGCTGCCTGCACAAACAATAGAAGACAAATGGAAACGTTGTCAAGAAGCCATCAAAGAGCCCGCCACTGATGTGCTGGGTTTCAAGCCACCACCTAAGAGGAACCCATGGTTTGACGACGAGGGCAGGCAGGCGCATGCAGCCAAACAGGAAGCTTACAAGGCAACGCTGCATCGAACGACGAGAGCTGTTTGTGAGCTCTACAAACAGAGAAGAAGGGAAGAGAACCGGCTTCTCAGAAGAAAAAAGGAAGAGCACGAGAAGCGCGCGGTCGATGAAATGGAGAGGTGCTATGGCAGGAATGACGTCCGAAATTTTTACCGCAAGATAAAACAGCTATCTGGCGGTTACAAGCCTCGGACTGAAGCCTGCCGGGACCAAAATGGACAACTGGTGGTAGAGTCGCAGTCGGTGCTGAAAATCTGGAAGGATCATTTCTGCAGACTCCTAAACGGCGATGACGACACAAATCCCGCTGTTAGGCAGAATGTTCCACTCAATTTGGACGATGATGGACAAGAATTCCGTCCCCCCGACCTCGACGAGGTCAAGATAGCAATATCGAGACTGAAGTCGAACAAAGCTGCTGGCGCGGATGGACTATCCGCAGAGCTGTTCAAAGCGGCTGGGGATGAGCTGGTTGGGTGCATGCACCAGTTCTTCTGTGAGATATGGTCGGAGGAAAGCATGCCCGACGAGTGGAATCTCAGCATCGTATGTCCGGTCCACAAGAAAGGAGACCCCTTCGACTGCGCCAACTATCGAGGGATCAGTCTCCTCAATATCGCATATAAGATTCTCTCTGCCGTATTGTGTGAGCGCCTGAAACCGTTCGTCAAAAACCTGATAGGTCCTTATCAGTGTGGTTTCAGGCCAGGGAAGTCCACAATCGACCAGATCTTCACACTGCGGCAAATCCTGGAGAAGTCCCAAGAAGTACAAATCGACACCCACCATCTATTTGTCGATTTCAAGGCCGTGTATGACAGCGTGCATAGAGACGAGCTATACAGTGCCATGTCTAGTTTTGGCATCCCTACCAAACTCGTCAGATTGTGTAGGATGACGATGGAGAACTCTCGCTGCTCCGTCAAGGTCGGTAGCGAACTCACCGAGACCTTCGATGTCAAAAAAGGATTTAGACAAGGCGACGCGCTGTCATGCGACTTCTTTAACATCATTCTTGAGGGGATCGTGCGTAACTCACACGTCAACACCAGAGGCACGATCTTCCACAAGTCCGTTCAACTGCTAGCTTATGCGGATGACATTGACGTGATCGGCCGAACTCAGCTAGCCGTCAATGAGGCGTTTGCTAGCATCAAAGCGGAAGCGGCTAAAGTGGGACTGGTGGTAAACGAGGGCAAAACAAAGTATATGCTGTCATCAAAGAAGGACGCAGAACATCAACGTATCGGACAGAGCGTCACTATGGGCAGCAGACGTTTCGAGGTAGTCAAGGACTTCGTCTACCTCGGCTCCGCGGTGAATAGGGACAACAACATCAGTACCGAAATCAAGCGCAGAATCACTCTTGCCAATCGCTGTTTCTTTGGGCTTAAGAGGCAATTGAGTAATAAAGCCCTCTCCCGAACGACCAAAGTAACTTTGTACAACACCTTGATCATCCCAGTCCTGCTTTACGGCGCAGAAACCTGGACGTTACTAAAAGCGGATGAGGAAGCCCTTGGTCTGTTCGAGAGAAAAGTTCTGCGTGCGATTTTTGGTCCTGTTTGCGTTGATGGCATCTGGAGGAGAAGATTCAACCACGAACTGTATGGGCTATACGGCGACATGAACCTAGTCAAGCGTCTACGGATACAACGCTTAAGGTGGCTAGGCCATGTAGAGCGGATGGACAACACTGCTCCGGCCCGAAGAGTCTTCGAATCCGAGCCACAGGGACAACGCAACAGAGGACGTCCTAGACTGAGATGGCGCACACAAGTGGAAAAGGACCTCAACCAACTTGGAGTGCGCAACTGGAAGCAGCTGGCAAGAGATCGTACTAGCTGGAGAGGCATGTTGGTTGAGGCCCAGGTCCACCCCGGACTGTAGCGCCATCCGAAGAAGAAGAAAAAATATTTCGTATCTTAAAACTGTTATAATATATTTTTGAATTTTCTAATTTGGATTTGTTTAAAGAACTTATACTATTCTTTCGCTACTTTAATTTCTTAAACTGATTTTTTGCCTTTTATATATTAATGTACTTTTGAGTTGTTATCGGGTCGATCACTCTGTCAGAATGGCCGAGCTGTAGACAAAATTAATAATAATATTTACTTTTGTTCGTTACTGTAATGTACGCTACATAATTGATACATTCTTATGATGTATATGTTTATATGAATAACATAGTCTATGAATTGCGCTACCTGATCGGCTGATTTTCTTGAAAACCCTACACTAGCAGTTCTCTTATAATCTATATAAGAATGTAAATAAAACGGAAAACTGTTCTTCTGTCTTTTCTTCCGCGACGTTCTCTTACAAGAGTTTCGTTGTTCCTGGGAAAGACGACGTGGCGTCCATCTGCCTGGAGGGGAGTGAGAAAATACCGAGAGGATCGATGAAGGAACCCCCTCCCCGCAAAGTCAAGTGGGCTAGGAGATTCGCGAGAACCTGCTTCGTCGGAATTTTGTGCGACAATACTATATAATAAATATTTGACTCCTCTTGATTGCTTGACTACAGTCGCAGCTTTTATCGAGTGTAATGGGAACTGCTTTCGCTGCGCTTTTGCATTCTTGTTGATTCTTGTTGAGTTGTCATCGATTCTGCTTTGTGCTCATTTTTCAACTTGAGAATTCGCCCTTTTTTAGCGAGCGATAAAAAAGTTTTACTTAATTTTTTGATGGTCCGCTCGCTGGTTTTGTGGTTATTTTGTTTGTAAAACAGAAGTAAACGTCTCTGTCATTGACGTCAACATGCAAACCGTCACTGGACACCTTAAGGATAATGGAGGTAACAGACAAGATGGGATTATTAGGAACGTTTAATTCTTCAATTATTATTATTATTACCCAGAAATTATTGTTTTAGGCAACCTTGGACTCCGTCAAACAGCAGTGCGATTTCCATATTTTTGCTAGGGAGAGCATCCAATTGTTTTTTGTTTGGTCTTGTGTTACTTTGATATGAAATATATCTCTGGAAATCAGAAAGTTGTAAGTGTAAGTGGTGTTGATGGTGGTGATGATGGTACATTCTCCGTGGCTGGTGTAGGAGTTATTCTCCGTTAATTGCAAACGTTTTTCCTCAATTTACTAATGTTCTAGTTGATGATGATGAGTCGGAATGAGACGGAACTGAAGTGACTGAAAAAACTGTTTCTAGTTTCTCTCAAATAATTCAAGTCAACTTCCCGCTAGTCATCGCATAAAGCGCGAAGCAGTGATTTGAAATCAGAATAATTGACTTACTGTTGCGATCTGTCTATTTCTTTTTGCAAACAGTGCACAACATTGTGAAGAAAATAAGAAACACGCAAGAGCAAACTCCAAGTACGTGGGACCTCAACTATCACAACACACTATCCCCTATGTTTGTCAAACATGTATATCAATTTGCCTGTCATAAGTGTCTGTCATACTTTTCTGTCCACCAAATTCGTCAGACATGAATATCATACACGTCATGTCTGTCATACATATCTGTAAAGCATTTCTGTTATACATGTCTGTCACACGTGTCTGTCAAACATGTCTATTACATATCTCTGTTAAACATGTATTTCTGTAGTAGTACATGTCTGTCAAACATGTCCGTCATATATATCTGTCATACATGTCTGTCAAACACGTCTGTCATACATGCCTGTCATACAGACAAGTGTGTCATACATTTTTGTCAAACATGAATTTTATACACGTCTGTTATACATGTCTGTGAAATATATATGGTGAAAATGTCGTTCAAACATATCTATTGAGCATGCATATCAAACAAGTCTGTGAAAAATGTCTGCCACACATGTCTGTCTAAAATGTCTGTCATATTTATCTGTCAAACATGGCTGTCGTACATGCCTGTCACGCATGTAAGCAATACATCTCTGCTTCATTTTTTTATTATTCATATTTATATTCATATTCATGTTAATTCATTCATTGTCTTAGGACTAATTTACAATATATATAATGACACAAATTACAATAAGAAGATAAAATCATTCTGTACCTAATTACGTTAGTGTCGTGTGATGTGGTGACAAAGCAATTCAAACAAATGAGTATGGGGTGAAAACAAAAATGAACTGAATTGAACATATGGAAATCAAATGTTTTATTTTTAGTACACATACGGAGATATAGTTTCTACACTTATATAATTGATATTAAATAGCCAATTTTTTACTCTTTTTAAAAATTTAATGAAACTTGAAAATGTAATTTTATATGCGATTGGAAAATATACTAGCAATTTATTGTTTATACGTAGGTTGTGTTAGTATGATGTGCGTTTTGCAATAATACCACTACGTTTGTAGAATTCTTTAAGAACTTTAAAGATATACAGATTTTTTTAAGGAATGAGGCCATTAATTTAGTTTTTCACTAACAACTAGCTTGTGCAAGGCGAGCCACTATTGTATCTTATGAACATCTTCATTCATAAAAAGGAAGGTATGTGAGTGTAACTTTTCGGTAGTTACTGTGTAAGAATTACAATTGCAGGAATTGTTCGGTTTGGGGAACATTTTTTACGGCCCCACCTCTTTCGAGTTGACAACACTCATAGAGTTTGTCTATGAAAAGCTTCTCAAAATCTGTCCGTTAGGAGTCAGCAAAAAACTGTTGCTCTCTTCTCCTCATGAGAGAACGGTAGCACAACAAGACACGCAGTAGTTGAAAGTGGAAATATTAGAAATCGCAGAAACAATTTGACTTGCTATACGTGTGGAGAAGTGGGTCATATCTCAACTAATTGCACAAAAAATAAATCAGTGAGGATGCTACATAAACATCAAGAACAACGAAATGTAGATACATTCTCAAAAAATACAATCAACGCCGATGTAAATGAAAGTCCTGAAGAAAAGCTGCCAGAAAACAAATTCAACGAATTGGAGAAGTTGGTTGGTTATCAATTCGACGCAGATCACATGAAGATTTCAACGTCATTGTGGACACTACTGGACTGTGGGAGTCCAATCAGTTTTGTGCAATACCAACCAACATTCATGATCAGAAGACAAGACTTTCACGGACATAAATACTGTGGGGATAATGGAAGTCCGCTTAAAATTTTGGGAAGTATCGCATGCAAAATGAAATATGATGATGTGTTTATTAATTTTGATCTTTTCATTGTAGAAGACTTTTCCATGAGTAACCCCATTATATTGGGTCGAAATTTTTTGAAAAGCATTGGATTGGTGCTGAAGAAGGAAGATCACTTTGCGGTTAACGAAGAAGTCACTCTTCGCATTCAAAGGAACGTAGAAGAGGCTATTAATTAAATACTGAACATAGAGGTAGACCTGGAAAATCGTAAGTCTCAATTAAATTTTAATGAAGATTTACATCGTTATGCCTTCACTTAGTTTTATCCAAAGATGCGCCGTTCTTTTGTTCACCTGCCCTATATGCATATGGAAGAGTTAAAAAAAATAATAGATAGCTTATGGTATTATTCGTGAATCGCGGTCTGAATGCGCTTCTCCAATAGTTCTAGTGCAAAAAAAAAAAACAAGGAATTTAGGCCTTGTATCGATTATCGAGAGTTAAATAAAATAACCCTTCGCCACAACTATCCTTTGCCGTTAATAGAAGATCATCTCGATCGACTAAAAGACGGAGTCTACTTCACATCTTTAGACCTTAAAAACGGCTTCCATCATATGCCTCTTAGTGAGGATTCAATTAAGTACACATCTTTTATCACACCCACTGGACAATTCGAATACGTTTGAATGCCGTTTGGGCTTCAAAATGACCCATCCGTATTCGAAAGGTTTATGAAACATATGTTCGGGGAATTGATTTCAGAAGGCAAGGTGTTAACATTTTTGGATGATCTGCTCATCGCAACAGAAACACTAGAACAAGACTTGCATAGTAGTGCATAGTTTTGTCGGTCTGTGTTCTTATTTTCGTAAGTTCATAAAGAAATTTGCCAACCTAGAAAAGCCACTTTATGATCTTCTTAAAAAAGATGCACCATTTGTATCTGGAGTAAGAGAACTCGAAGCCTTCGAAGTTTTAAAAGAAAAACTTGTTACCTCCCCGGTATTGTCGATCTATAGTCCAACTGAACTACACTACGATGCAAGTAGTGATGGCTTTCGAGCTGTTCTGATGCAAGAACAAAATGATGGCAGATTTCATCCGATTTCGTATTTCTCCAAACGTGCAACTGAAAGCGAAAGCAAGTTCCACAGTTTTGAATTGGAAACACTTTTGATTTAATACGCTTTACGCAGGTTGAAAATTTACTTAATCGGTATACCCTTCAAAATAGTCAAAATGATCGATGGTTTAATATATCGAAAATCCAAGGATAAAGTTCTTTTTTATGTTCCATCTAATATGGAGGATCAGGTGATACGTACACACCATGAAGCCATGTGGCATTTAGGGGTGGATACATGTTTTGAACACTTAGCTCAAAGATATTGGTTTCCAGAAATGAAGCATAAAATCAAAAAATACATTAAAATGTGTCTAAAATGTATATACTTTGCACCTGTTTCGGGTAAGTCTCAGGGAGTGTTGCATCATATTCCGAAACGGAATGTTCCTTTTGACACTCTACACATCGATCACCTTGGTCCTTTATCAAATTCGACATCAGGGAAAAAACACATTCTTGTTCTTATTATTGGTTTTTCTAAATTAACCAAACTCTACCCCGTGAAGACAACAAAAAGCAAAGAAGCTCTAGTTTGTTTGAGATCGTTCTTCGAGAATTATTCAAGACCAAACAGAATAGTCTCAGACTGAGGAACTTGCTTCACGTCCAAAGAATTTGGTGATTTTTTGAAAATGAATAATATTGAGCATAATAAGATCGCAACGCAAAGTCCCCAATCAAATGGCCAGGTTGAGCGCATCAATCGTATTATTATTCCAATGATAGCTAAAGAGTGTGATGCTAGCACAATGAGTGGATGCGACAAACACTTAGGCAAAGTAGAATTTGCCTTAAATAAAACTGTGAGCAGGAGTGCTGGTTTTCTCCAAGTGTATTACTGTTCGGTACAAGCCAAAAGTGCGAACTTTGCGATAATGTAATGGAGTATTTGGATAGGAACGTGGGAAGCAAAAATATGATCTTAGGGATATGAGGGCCAAAGTTGAGAGTAATATCAAAAAGAATCAGGAAAAAAATAATGATAAGCATCATAAGACACCTGAAACTTACAGTGAAGGTGATTATGTAATGCTTAAAAACACAATTAGAAACTCCTTGCTAAGTATCGAGGTCCTTATGTTGTTAAGAATGTTCTCTCTAAAGATCGATACCTTGTTACAGATATTGAAAATATGCAGATATCTAGATTACCATACAAAGGAGTATCGTCACCAGCAATTATGAGACCGTTTTAATGCAACCCAGCAATGAATGCGATAAGGATGATACTGTGGACCGCAAAGAAGATAAAGAACTTGAAGAAATGTGGTGATTTAATACATGTGTCTTACTACTTCACACACTAACTTATCTCTTGCTTTCAATAAATAATAAATCTCTGAGAACTAATCTCACTTTAAATTTGTAACATTGCTCATAATGTTTCTATAAATATTAAGATCTTGAAAAAATATTTTGTATCTTAAAATTGTAACAATATATTTTTGAATTTTCTAATTTGGATTTGTTTAAAGAACTTATACTATTCTTTCGTTACTTTAATTACTTAAACTGATTTTTTGCCTTTTATATATTAATGTACTTTTGAGTTGTTATCGGGTCGATCACTCTGTCAGAATCGCCGAGCTGTAGACAAAATTAATAATAATATTTACTTTTGTTCGTTACTGTAATGTACGCTACATAATTGATACATTCTTATGATGTATATGTTTATATGAATAACATAGTCTATGAATTGCGCTACCTGATCGGCGGATATTCTTGAAAACTCTACACTAGCAGTTCTCTTATAATCTATATAAGAATGTAAAATGCAGCAAATAAAGAATCGGTTACTGACCCCAAACGGAAAACTCTTCTTCTGTCTTTGCTTACGCGTCGTTCTCTTACAAGAGTTTCGTCGTTCCTGGGAAAGACGACGTGGCGTCCATCTGCCTGGAGGGGAGTGAGAAAATACCGAGAGGATCGGTGAAAAAGCCTCCTCCCCGCAAAGTCAAGTGGGCTAGGAGGTTCGCGAGAACCCGCTTCGTCGGAATTTTGTGCGACAATACTATATAATAAATATTTGACTCCACTTGATTGGTTGACTACAGTCGCAGCTTTTATCAGCTACCGAGTGTAATGGGAACTGCTTTCGCTGCGCTTTTGCATTCTTGTTGATTCTTGTTGAGTTGTCATCGATTCTGCTTTGTGCTCATTTTTCAACTTGAGAATTCGCTCTTTGAGCGAGCGATAAAAATGTTTCACTTAATTTTTTGATTGTCCGCTCGCTAGTTTTGTGGTTATTTTCTTTGTAAAACAGAAGTAAACATCTGTCTCATTGACGTCAACATGCAAACCCTCACTGGACACTTTGAGGATAATGGAGGTATCAGACAAGATGGGATTATTAGGAACGTTTAATTCTTCAATTATATTACCCAGAAATTATTGTTTTAGGCAACTTTGGACTCTGTCAAACAGCAGGGCGATTCGTTCTTCATACTCCCTATTTTTGCTAGGGAGAGCATCCAATTGTTTTTTGTTTGGTCTTGTGTTACTTTGATATGAAATATATCTCTGGAAATCAGAAAGTTGTAAGTGTAAGTGGTGTTGATGGTGGTGATGATGGTACATTCTCCGTGGCTGGTGTAGGAGATATTCTCCGTTAATTGCAAACGTTTTTCCTCAATTTACTAATGTTCTAGTTGATGATGATGAGTCGGTATGAGACGGAACTGAAGTGACTGAAAAAACTGTTTCTAGTTTCTCTCAAATAATTCAAGTCAACTTCCCGCAAGTCATCGCATAAAGCGCGAAGCAGTGATTTGAAATCAGAATAATTGACTTACTGTCAACTGACTTACTGACTTACACAACATTGTGAAGAAAATACGAAACACGCAAGAGCAAACTCCAAGAGCAAACTCCAAACTCCACTATCACAACACACTATCCCCTATGTTTGTCAAACATGTATATCAATTTGCCTGTCATAAGTGTCTGTCATACTTTTCTGTCCACCAAATTCGTCAGAAATGAATATCATACACGTCATGTCTGTCATATATATCTGTAAAGCATTTCTGTTATACATGTCTGTCACACATGTCTGTCAAACATGTCTATCACATATCTCTGTTAAACATGTATTTCTGTAGTAGTACATGTCTGTCAAACATGTCCGTCATATATATCTGTCTTACATGTCTGTCATACATGTCTGTCAAACACGTCTGTCATACATGCCTGTCATACAGACATGTGTGTCATACATTTTTGTCAAACATGAATTTTATACACGTCTGTTATACATGTCTGTGAAATATATATGGTGAAAATGTCGTTCAAACATATCTATTGAGCATGCATATCAAACAAGTCTGTGAATGTAAATGTCTGCCACACATGTCTGCCTAAAATGTCTGTCATATTTATCTGTCAAACATGGCTGTCGTACATGCCTGTCACGCATGTTAGCAATACATCTCTGCTTTATTATTTTATTATTCATATTTATATTCATATTCATGTTAATTCATTCATTGTCTTAGGACTAATTTACAATATATATAATGACACAAATTACAATAAGAAGTTAAAATCATTCTGTACCTAATTACGTTAGTGTCGTGTGATGTGGTGACAAAGCAACTCAAACAAATGAGTATGGGGTGAAAGCAAAAATGAACTGAACTGAACATATGGAAATCAAATGTTTTATTTTTAGTACACATACGGAGAGATAGTCTCTACACTTATATAATTGATACTAAATAGCCAATTTTTTACTCTTTTTAAAAATATAATGAAAACTTGTCGTGTTCTCTTTAAGCAATTGGAATTTTTTTGAAACATATCTCAGCAGTATTGGCTTCAAAATTAGAAAATGTAATTTTATGTGCGATTGGAAAATATACTAGCAATTTATTGTTTATACGTAGGTTGTGTTAGTATGATGTGCTTTTTGCAATAATACCACTACGTTTGTAGAATTCTTTAAGAACTTTAAAGATATACAGATTTTTTTAAAGAATGAGGCCATTAATTTAATTTTTCACTAACAACTAGCTTGTGCAAGGCGAGCCACTATTGTATCTTATGAATATCTTCATACATAAAAAGGAAGGTATGTGAGTGTAACTTTTCGGTAGTTACTGTGTAAGAATTACAATTGCAGGAATTGTTCGGTTTGGGGAAAATTTTTTACTGCCCTCTTTCGAGTTGAAAACACTCATAGAGTATTGTCTATGAAAAGCTTCTCAAAATCTGTCCATTAGGAGTCAGCAAAAAACTGTTGCTCTCTTCTCCTCATAAGAGAACGGTAGCACAACAAGACACGCAGTAGTTGAAAGTGGAAATATTAGAAATCGCAGAAACAATTTGACTTGCTATACGTGTGGAGAAGTGGGTCATATCTCAACTAATTGCACAAAAAATAAATCAGTGAGGATGCTACATAAACATCAAGAACAACGAAATGTAGATACATTCTCAAAAAATACAATCAACGCCGATGTAAATGAAAGTCCTGAAGAAAAGCTGCCAGAAAACAAATTCAACGAATTGGAGAAGTGGGTTGATTATCAATTCGACGCAGATCACATGAAGATTTCAACGTCATTGTGGACACTACTGGACTGTGGGAGTCCAATCAGTTTTGTGCAATACCAACCAACACTCATGATCAGAAGACAAGACTTTCACGGACATAAGTACTGTGGGGATAATGGAAGTCCGCTTAAAATTTTGGGAAGTATCGCTTGCAAAATTAAATATGATGATGTGTTTACTAATTTTGATCTCTTTATTGTAGAAGACTTTTCTATGAGTAACCCCATTATATTGGGTCGAAATTTTTAGAAAAGCATTGGATTGTTGCTAAAGAAGGAAGATCACTTTGCGGTCAACGAGGAAGTCACTCATCGCATTCAAAGGAACGTAGAAGAGGCTATTAATTAAATACTGAACATAGAGGTAGACCTGAAAAATCGTAAGTGTCAATTAAATTTTAATGAAAACTTACATCGTTATGCCTACACTTAATCTTGGAAAAAATAATTTCGCTCAGTCAGATTTTCAAATAAAGACAGTTTTATCCAAAGACGTGCCGTTCTTTTGTTCACCTAGGAGATTGCCCCATATGCATATGGTAGAGCTAAAGAAAATAATAAATAGCTTATTAAAAGATGGTATTATTCGTGAATCGCGGTCTGAATGGGCTTCTCCGATAGTTCTAGTGCAAAAAAAAAAGGAATTTAGGCTTTGTATCGATTATCGAGAGTTCAATAAAATAACCCTTCGCCACAACTATCCTTTGCCGTTAATAGAAGATCATCTCGATCGACTAAAAGACAGAGTCTACTTCACATCTTTAGACCTTAAAAACGGCTTCCATCATATGCCTCTTAGTGAGGATTCAATTAAGTACACATCTTTTATGACACCCACTGGACTATTCGAATACGTTTGAATGCCATTTGGGCTTAAAAATGACCCATCCGTATTCGAAAGGTTTATGAAACATATGTTCGGGGAATTGATTTCAGAAGGCAAGGTGTTAACATTTTCGGATGATCTGCTCATCGCAACAGAAACACTAGAACAACACTTAGTTAATTTGAAAGAGGTAATCGATGCTATAGTGAAGAACTGTTTGCAATTGAGACTGTATAAGTGTCTGTTTGTTCAAAATGAAATTGTGTCTTTGGACTACAAAATATCCAAATATGGCATTGGGCCAAATGGTAGTAACCTGAATTGCATCAAAATATTCCCAATGCCTTCGTGCACGAAAGATGTGCATAGTTTTGTCGGTCTGTGTTCTTATTTTCGCTAACCTACAAAAGCCACTTTATGATCTTCTTTTTAATTGGAAACACTTTTGATTTAATACGCTTTACGCAGGTTTAAAATTTACTTAATCGGTATACCCTTCAAAATAGTTACGGATTGCTAGGCTTTAACTTTAACTTTGCAAAGAAATGTCTGAATCCACGTATTATTCGTTGGGCCTTGGAACTCCAAAGCTTCGATTATAAAATAGAGAATAGAAAAGGCGATCGTATGCCGCACGTTGATGCGTTAAGCAGATCCTTTAATATTCTTTATGTTGAGGATGAGAATTTCGAGTACGTGTTAGCTGACGCACAAAGACAGGACCCAAAAATATCTTTGATTGCTTTAGATTTAGAAAAAAACGAAAGTGCCTTCTTTGAAATGATCGATGGTTTAATATATCGAAAATCCAAGGATAAAGTTCTTTTTTATGTTCTATCTAATATGGAGGATCAGGTGATACGTACACACCATGAAGCCATGTGGCATTTAGGGGTGGATACATGTTTTGAACACTTAACTCAAAGATATTGGTTTCCAGAAATGAAGCATAAAATCAATAAAATCAATACATTAAAATGTGTCTAAAATGTTTATACTTTTCACCTGTCTCAGGGAGTGTTGCATCCTATTCCGAAAAATGAATGTTCCTTTTGACACTCTACACATCGATCACATTGGTCCTTTATCAAATTCGACACCAGGGAAAAAACACATTCTTGTTCTTATTGATGGTTTTTCTAAATTTACCAAACTCTACCCCGTGAAGACAACAAAAAGCAAAGAAGCTCTAGTTTGTTTGAGATCGTTCTTCGAGAATTATTCAAGACCAAACAGAATAGTTTCAGACTGAGGAACTTGCTTCACATCCAAAGATTTGGTGATTTTTTGAAAATGAATAATATTGAGCATATTAAGATCACAACTCACAGTCCCCAATCAAATGGCCAGGTTGAGCGCATCAATTGTATTATTATTCCAATGATAGCTAAAGAGTGTGATGCTAGCACAAAGAGTGGATGGGACAAACACTTAGGCAAAGTAGAATTTGCCTTAAATAAAACTATGAGCAGGAGTGCTGGTTTTCTCCAAGTGTATTTCTGTTCGGTACAAGCCAAAAGTGCGAACTTTACGATAATGTAATGGAGTATTTGGATAGGAACGTGGGAAGCAAAATATATAATCTTAGGGATATGAGAGCCAAAGCTGAGAGTAATATCAAAAAGAATCAGGAATAAAATAATGATAAGCATCATAAGACACCTGAAACTTACAGTGGAGGTGATTATTATTATTATTATTATTTAATGGCACTACAGCCCACAGGGGACCAGAGCCTAGCTTCTACAACAACTACTCGTGTTGTGCATGCTACTGTTCTTCACGAGTAGAAGGGACCTACAGTTTTTTGCCGACTCCGAACGGCGAGATTTGAGAAGGTTTCCATAGAAAATTAACACTCTTTGAGTGTTGTCAGCAACTCGAAAGAGGTGGTGCCGTGGAAAAATGCTAGGTGGGACGTCCGGGAATCGAACCCAGACTTTCTGCGCCGCGGTCAATGTACTTACCACTACGCCACGGCGACCACGAAGGTGAGTATGTAATGCTTAAAAACACAATTAGAAACTCCTTGCTAAGTATCGAGGTCCTTATGTTGTTAAGAATGTTCTCTCTGAAGATCGATACCTTGTTACAGATATTGAAAATATGCAGATATCTAGATTACCATACAAAGGAGTATCGTCACCAGCAATTTTAGACCGTTTTAATGCAACCCAGCAATGATTGCGATAAGGATGATACTGTGGACCGCAAAGAAGTTAAAGAACTTGAAGAAATATAGTGATTTAATACATGTGTCTTACTACTAACCTATCTCTTGCTTTCAATAAATAAAAAATCTCTGAGAACTAGTCTCATTTTAAATTTGTAACATTGCTCATAACGTTTCTATAAATATTAAGATCTTGAAAAAATATTTCGTATCTTAAAACTGTTATAATATATTTTTGAATTTTCTAATTTGGATTTGTTTAAAGAACTTATACTATTCTTTCGTTACTTTAATTGCGTAAACTGATTTTTTGCCTATTATATATTAATGTACTTTTGAGTTGTTATCGGGTCGATCACTCTGTCAGAATGGCCGAGCTGTAGACAAAATTAAAAATAATATTTACTTTTGTTCGTTACTGTAGTGTACGGATACATTCTTATGTTGTATATTATAATAGGAATAAAAATACAAATTAATTTAAAACATTTAAACTTTATTTTCACTTGCAACTTTATTTCCACACGTCTTATCTATCTGACTGTTCACCAACGAATCCATGTTCTCTCCTATTCCTATCCGGTAGGAGAAAAGCGTTTGAATCCAGAGCATACTGCGATCCATATTTCAAATATGAACAGTTGAATTTCAGAGCCTACTACAACTCGGCCCTCCTGACTCCAAATCGTCCCGATTTCCTTGAAAATTTCGTTTTGTTTAAATACCCCATGGATTCATATTTGCGAGTTTTGCTGAAAGCTTCCATCAACTGATGCTTTGTGCAGAAACATTGCATCTTCGCCTATGAACGAATGAACAATTCCGCCTCTTCCGAGAATTCTGCCAGCAAATCTTTGATATTGGTGAAATTCTCTACGATCCTGCTACTGCTGTCGTTTTATTCAAATTCATTCTCTTGACTTTTTCTATGTTACCATTTATTCTCCCTTTTGAGGAGATTGTTCTCACGTTTACGCAAATCCAATTCCTTGCGCATTATTTCCAGCTCTCTCTTCATAAGTTTCCACTCATCATTTTTCTTTTCACCACTCATCTTTACACTCGTCATACGATCTTAATTTTTTTCTTCATCATCTAGTTCCTCATCGTCCTCGCTTATGCTGCCGTCATCTTCTCGCTCGTCATCTTCTTCCTCTTTATCTTCTCGCTCTTCATCTTCTCGCTCTTCATCTTCTCGCTCATCATCCTCACCATCGTCATCTTCTCGCTCGTTATCCTGGGGTTCCCCGTCTACTGTCGGCACATCGGAGACACCACCATTGCACATTTCGGGGAAATTACCTCGTTCCATATAATAGACGCAGCAACACCTCTCTTTTGTTGCCTGTTGTTTTTCTATTCAACTTAGCAAGCCATAATTTAAGTTGTAGCGCCGTGTAAACTTTATATTTTCCAATATAAGCCATCGTAATCCCACTTCTGAAGTTATAATAGGAATAAAAATACAAAGTAATTTAAAACTTTAAAACTTTATTTTCACTTGCAACTTTATTTCCACACGTCTTATCTATCTGACTGTTCACCAACGAATCCATGTTCTCTCCTATTCCTATCCGGTAGGAGAAAAGCGTTTGAATCCAGAGCATACTGCGATCCATATTTCAAATATGAACAGTTGAATTTCAGAGCCTACTACAATATGTTTATGTGAATAACATAGTCTATGAATTGCGCTACCTGATCGGCTGATTTTCTTGAAAACTCTACACTAGCAGTCTTCTTATAATCTATACAAGAATGTAAAATGTAGCAAACAAAGAATCGGTTACTGACCCCCAAACGGAAAACTGTTCTTCTGTCTTTTCTTCCGCGACGTTCTCTTACAAGAGTTTCGTCGTTCCTAGGAAAGACGACGTGGCGTCCATCTGCCTGGAGGGGAGTGAGAAAATACCGAGAGGATCGGTGAAGGAACCCCCTCCCCGCAAAGTCAAGTGGGCTAGGAGGTTTGCGAGAACCCGCTTCGTCGGAATTTTGTGCGACAATACTATATAATAAATATTTGACTCCACTTGATTGGTTGACTACAGTCGCAGCTTTTATCAGCTACCGAGTGTAATGGGAACTGCTTTCGCTGCGCTTTTGCATTCTTGTTGATTCTTGTTGAGTTGTCATCGATTCTGCTTTGTGCTCATTTTTCAACTTGAGAATTCGCTCTTTGAGCGAGCGATAAAAATGTTTCACTTAATTTTTTGATGGTCCGCTCGCTAGTTTTGTGGTTATTTTCTTTGTAAAACAGAAGTAAACGTCTCTCTCATTGACGTCAACATGCAAACCCTCACTGGACACTTTGAGGATAATGGAGGTATCAGACAAGATGGGATTATTAGGAACGTTTAATTCTTCAATTATATTACCCAGAAATTATTGTTTTAGGCAACTTTTGACTCTGTCAAACAGCAGGGCGATTCGTTCTTCATACACATGCTAGGGAGAGCATCCAATTGTTTTCTGTTTGGTCTTGTGTTACTTTGATATGAAATATATCTCTGGAAATCAGAAAGTTGTAAGTGTAAGTGGTGTTGATGGTGGTGATGATGGTACATTCTAGGTGGCTGGTGTAGGAGATATTCTCCGTAAATTGCAAACGTTTTTCCTCAATTTACTAATGTTCTAGTTGATGATGAATCTGATGATGACTGAAAGAGAGAACTGTTTCTAGTTTCTCTCAAATAATTAAAGTCAACTTCCCGCAAGTCATCGCATAAAGCGCGAAGCAGTGATTTGAAATCAGAATAATTGACTTACTGTTGCGATCTGTCTATTTCTTTTTGCAAACAGTGCACAATATTGGGAAGAAAATAAGAAACACGCAAGAGCAAACTCCAAGTACGTGTCAAACATGTATATCAATTTGCCTGTCATATGTGTCTGTCATACTTTTCTGTCCACCAAATTTGTCATGACGTGTAGGATATTCATGTCGGTCATACATACCTGTAAAGCATTTCTGTTATACATGTCTGTCAAATATGTCTATCACATATCTCTGTTAAACATGTATTTCTGTAGTACATGTCTGTCAAACATGTCCGTCATATATATCTGTCATACATGTCTGTCAAACACGTCTGTCATACATGCCTGTCATACAGACATGTGTGTCATACATTTTTGTCAAACATGAATTTTATACACGTCTGTTATACATGTCTGTGAAATATATATGGTGAAAATGTCGCTCAAACATATCTGTTGAGCATGCATATCAAGCAAGTCTGTCAAAAATGTCTGCCACACATGTCTGTCTAAAATGTCTGTCATATTTATCTGTCAAACATGTCTGTCGTACATGCCTGTCACGCATGTAAGCAATATATCTCTGCTTCATTATTTTATTATTCATATTCATGTTTATTCATTCATTGTCTTAGGACTAATTTACAATATATATAATGGCACAAATTACAATAAGAAGATAAAATCATTCTGTACCTAATTACGTTAGTGTCGTGTGATGTGGTGACACAGCAATTCAAACAAATGAGTATGGGGTGAAAACAAAAATGAACTGAACTGAACATATGGAAATCAAATATTTTATTTTTAATACACACACGGAGGGATAGTCTCTACACTTATATAATTGATATTAAATAGCCAATTCTTTACTCTTTTTAAAAAATTAATGAAAACTTGTCGTGTTCTCTTTAAGCAATTGGAATTTTTTTGAAACATATCTCAGCAGTATTGGCTAAAAAATTAGAAAATGTAATTTTATGTGCGATTGGAAAATATACTAGCAATTTATTGTTTATACGTAGGTTGTGTTAGTATGATGTGCTTTTTGCAATAATAACACTACGTTTGTAGAATTCTTTAAGAACTTTTAAGATACCTATACAGAATTTTTTAAGGAATGAGGCCATTAATTTAGTTTTCCACTAACAACTAGCTTGTGCAAGGCGAGCCACTATTGTATCTTATGAACATCTTCATTCATAAAAAGGAAGCTATGTGAGTGTAACTTTTCGGTAGTTACTGTGTAAGAATAACAATTGCAGGAATTGTTCGGTTGGGGAAATTTTTTTACGGCCCCACCTCTTTCGAGTTGACAACACTCAAAGAGTATTGTCTATGAAAAACTTCTCAAAATCTGTCCGTTAGGAGTCAGCAAAAAACTGTTGCTCTCTTCTCCTCATGAGAGAACGGAAGCACGCACAACAAGACACGCAGTAGTTGAAAGTGGAAATATTAGAAATCGCAGAAACAATTTGACTTGCTATACGTGTGGAGAAGTGGGTCATATTTCAACTAATTGCACAAAAAATAAATCAGTGAGGATGCTACATAAACATCAAGAACAACGAAATGTAGAAACATTCTCAAAAAATACAATCAACGCCGATGTAAATGAAAGTCCTGAAGAAAAGATGCCAGAAAACAAATTCAACGAATTGGAGAAGTTGGTTGATTATCAATTCGACGCAGATCACATGAAGATTTCAACGTCGTTGTGGACACTACTGGACTCTGGGAGTCCAATCAGTTTTGTGCAATACCAGTTTCAACCAACAATCATGATCAGAAGACAAGACTTTCACGGACATAAATACTGTGGGGATAATGGAAGTCCGCTTAAAATTTTTGGAAGTATCGCTTGCAAAATTAAATATGATGATGTGTTTATTAATTTTGATCTCTTTATTGTAGAAGACTTTTCTATGAGTAACCCCATTATATTGGATCGAAATTTTTTGAAGAGCATTGGATTGGTGCTGAAGAAGGAAGATAACTTTGCTGTTAACGAAGAAGTCACTCATCGCATTCAAAGGAACGTAGAAGAGGCTATTAATTAAATACTGAACATAGAGGTAGACCTCGAAAATCGTAAGTCTCAATTAAATTTTAATGAAGATTTACATCGTTATGCCTTCACTTAGTTTTATCCAAAGACGTGCCGTTCTTTTGTTCACCTAGGAGATTGCCCTATATGCATATGGAAGAGCTAAAAAAAAATAATAGATAGCTTATTAAAAGATGGTATTATTCGTGAATCGCGGTCTGAATGCGCTTCTCCGATAGATCTAGTGCAAAAAAAAAACAAGGAATTTAGGCCTTGTATCGATTATCGAGAGCTAAATAAAATAACCCTTCGCCACAACTATCCTTTGCCGTTAATAGAAGATCATCTCGATCGACTAAAAGACAGAGTCTACTTCACATCTTTAGACCTTAAAAACGGCTTCCATCATATGCCTCTTAATAAGGATTCAATTAAGTAAACATTTTTTATCACACCCACTGGACAATTCGAATACGTTTGAATGCCGTTTGGGCTTCAAAATGACCCATCCGTATTCGAAAGGTTTATGAAACATATGTTCAGGGAATTGATTTCAGAAGGCAATGTGTTAACATTTTTGGATGATCTGCTCATCGCAAGAGAAACACTAGAACAACACTTAGTTATTTTGAAAGAGGTAATCGATGCTATAGTGAAGAACTGTTTTAAATTGAGACTGTCTGTTTGTTCAAAATGAAATTGTGTATTTGGGATACAAAATATCCAAATATGGGATTAGGCCAAATGGTAGTAACCTGAATTGCATCAATTGTCGGTCTGAATTGCATAGTTTTGTCGGTCTGTGTTCTTATTTTCGTAAGTTCATAAAGAACTTTGCTAACTAAGCAAAGCCACTTTATGATCTTCTTAAAAAAGATGCACCATTTGTATTTGGAGTAAGAGAACTCGAAGCCTTCGAAGTTTTAAAAGAAAAACTTGTTACCTCCCCGGTATTGTCGATCTATAGTCCCCACAGTCCAACTGAACTACACTACGATGCAAGTAGTGATGGCTTTCGAGCTGTTCTGATGCAGGAACAAAATGATGGTAGATTTCATCCGATTTCGTATTTCTCCAAACGTGCAACTGAAAGCGAAAGCAAGTTCCACAGTTTTGAATTGGAAACACTTTTGATTTAATACGCTTTACGCAGGTTTAAAATTTACTTAATCGGTATACCCTTCAAAATAGTTACGGATTGCTAGGCTTTAACTTTAACTTTGCAAAGAAATGTCTGAATCCACGTATTATTCGTTGGACCTTGGAACTCCAAAGCTTCGATTATAAAATAGAGAATAGAAAAGGCGATCGTATGCCGCACGTTGATGCGTTAAGCAGATCCTTTAATATTCTTTATGTTGAGGATGAGAATTTCGAGTACGTGTTAGCTGACGCACAAAGACAGGACCCAAAAATATCTTTGATTGCTTTAGATTTAGTAAAAAACGAAAGTGCCTTCTTTGAAATGATCAATGGTTTAATATATCGAAAATCCAAGGATAACGTTCTTTTTTATGTTCCATCTAATATGGAGGATCAGGTGATACGTACACACCATGAAGCCATGTGGCATTTGGGGGTGGATACATGTTTTGAACACTTAGCTCAAAGATATTGGTTTCCAGAAATGAAGCATAAAACCAAAAAATACATTAAAATGTGTCTAAAATGTATATACTTTGCACCTGATTCGGGTAAGTCTCAGGGAGTGTTGCATCATATTCCGAAAAGGAATGTTCCTTTTGACACTCTACACATCGATCACCTTGGTCCTTTATCAAATTCGACATCAGGGAAAAAACACATTCTTGTTCTTATTAATGGTTTTTCTAAATTAACCAAACTCTACCCCGTGAAGACAACAAAAAGCAAAGAAGCTAGTTTGTTTGAGATCGTTCTTCGAGAATTATTCAAGACCAAACAGAATAGTCTCAGACTGAGGAACTTGCTTCACGTCCAAAGAATTTGGTGATTTTTTGAAAATGAATAATATTGAGCATATTAAGATCGCAACGCAAAGTCCCCAATCAAATGGCCAGGTTGAGCGCATCAATCGTATAATTATTCCAATGATAGCTAAAGAGTGTGATGCTAGCACAATGAGTGGATGCGACAAACACTTAGGCAAAGTAGAATTTGCCTTAAATAAAACTATGAGCAGGAGTGCTGGTTTTCTCCAAGTGTAGTACTGTTCGGTACAAGCAAAAAGTGCGAACTTTGCGATAATGTAATGGAGTATTTGGATAGGAACGTGGGAAGCAAAATATATGATCTTAGGTATATGAAGGCCAAAGCTGAGAGTAATATCAAAAAGAATCAGGAAAAAAATAATGATAAGCATCATAAGACACCTGAAACTTACAGTGATTATGTATGTGATTATATTATGTAATGCTTAAAAACACAATTAGAAACTCCTTGCTAAGTATCGAGGTCCTTATGTTGTTAAGAATGTTCTCTCTAAAGATCGATACCTTGTTACAGATATTGAAAATATGCAGATATCTAGATTACCATACAAAGGAGTATCGTCACCAGCAATTATGAGACCGTTTTAATGCAACCCAGCAATGAATGCGATAAGGATGATACTGTGGACCGCAAAGAAGATAAAGAACTTGAAGAAATGTAGTGATTTAATACATGTGTCTTACTACTTCAATAAATAATAAATCTCTGAGAACTAATCTCATTTTAAATTTGTAACATTGCTCATAATGTTTCTATAAATATTAAGATCTTGAAAAAATATATTGTATCTTAAAATTGTAACAATATATTTTTGAATTTTCTAATTTGGATTTGTTTAAAGAACTTATACTATTCTTTCCTTACTTTAATTACTTAAACTGATTTTTTTGCCTTTTATATATTAATGTACTTTTGAGTTGTTATCGGGTCGATCACTCTGTCAGAATGGCCGAGCTGTAGACAAAATTAATAATAATATTTACTTTTGTTCGTTACTGTAATGTACGCTACATAATTGATACATTCTTATGTTGTATATGTTTACATGAATAACATAGTCTATGAATTGCGCTACCTGATCGGCTCATTTTCTTGAAAACTCTACACTAGCAGTTCTCTTATAATCTATATAAGAATGTAAGATGCAGCAAGTAAAGAATCGGCTACTGACCCCAAACGGAAAACTCTTCTTCTGTTTTTTAAGTTTAAAAAAGTATTTTTTTAATTTTGAGTTTCATTTGCATTAAATCTAGATATAAAATACTTAAACTAGCTATAATAACTTTTATTTTAATTTAAACTATCTTACTGGCTCCATGCGAGCACTCTAAGTTAATCTATGAATTTTTTATAATTGCCTTTCAGCTTCTGTGTTTGGTTTTGTATGTATATTCAAGTAAAGAACTAAACTCTTCTTCTGTCTTTGCTTACGCGACGTTCTCTTACAAGAGTTTCGTCGTTCCTGGGAAAGACGACGTGGCGTCCATCTGCCTGGAGGGGAGTGAGAAAATACCGAGAGGATCGGTGAAAGAGCCTCCTCCCCGCAAAGTCAAGTGGGCTAGGAGGTTCGCGATAACCCGCTTCGTCGGAACTTTGTGCGACAATACTATATAATAAATATTTGACTCCACTTGATTGCTTGACTACATTCGCAGCTTTTATCAGCTACCGAGTGTAATGGGAACTGCTTTCGCTGCGCTTTTGCATTCTTGTTGATTCTTGTTGAGTTGTCATCGATTCTGCTTTGTGCTCATTTTTCAACTTGAGAATTCGCTCTTTGAGCGAGCGATAAAAATGTTTCACTTAATTTTTTGATGGTCCGCTCGCTAGTTTTGTGGTTATTTTCTTTGTAAAACAGAAGTAAACGTCTCTCTCATTGACGTCAACATGCAAACCCTCACTGGACACTTTGAGGATAATGGAGGTATCAGACAAGATGGGATTATTAGGAACGTTTAATTCTTCAATTATATTACCCAGAAATTATTGTTTTAGGCAACTTTGGACTCTGTCAAACAGCAGGGCGATTCGTTCTTCATACTCCCTATTTTTGCTTGGGAGAGCATCCAATTGTTTTTTGTTTGGTCTTGTGTTACTTTGATATGAAATATATCTCTGGAAATCAGAAAGTTGTAAGTGTAAGTGGTGTTGATGGTGGTGATGATGGTACATTCTCCGTGGCTGGTGTAGGAGATATTCTCCGTAAATTGCAAACGTTTTTCCTCAATTTACTAATGTTCTAGTTGATGATGATGAGTCGGAATGAGACGGAACTGAAGTGACTGAAAAAACTTTTTCTAGTTTCTCTCAAATAATTCAAGTCATCTTTCCGCAGGTCATCGCATAAAGCGCGAAGCAGTGATTTGAAATCAGAATAATTGACTTACTGTTGCGATCTGTCTATTTCTTTTTGCAAACAGTGCACAACATTGTGAAGAAAATAAGAAACACGCAAGAGCAAACTCCAAGTACGTGGAACCTCCACTATCACAACACACTATCCCCTGTGTTTGTCAAACATGTATATCAACTTGCCTGTCATAAGTGTCTGTCATACTTTTCTGTCCACCAAATTCATCAGACGTGAATATCATACACGTCATGTCTGTCATACATATCTGTAAAGCATTGTTGTCACACATGTCTGTCAAACATGTCTATCACATATCTCTGTTAAACATGTATTTCTGAAGAACATCTCTGTCAAACATGTCCGTCATATATATCTGTCATACATGTCTGTCAAACACGTCTGTCATACATGCCTGTCATACAGACATGTGTGTCATACATTTTTGTCAAACATGAATTTTATACACGTCTGTTATACATGTCTGTGAAATATATATGGTGAAAATGTCGTTCAAACATATCTATTGAGCATGCATATCAAACAAGTCTGTGAAAAATGTCTGCCACACATGTCTGTCTAAAATGTCTGTCATATTTATCTGTCAAACATGGCTGTCGTACATGCCTGTCACGCATGTAAGCAATACATCTCTGCTTTATTATTTTATTATTCATATTTATATTCATATTCATGTTAATTCATTCATTGTCTTAGGACTAATTTACAATATATATAATGGCACAAATTACAATGAGAAGATAAAATCATTCTGTACCTAATTACGTTAGTGTCGTGTGATGTGGTGACAAAGCAATTCAAACAAATGAGTGTGGGGTGAAAACAAAAATGAACTGAACTGAACATATGGAAATCAAATGTTTTATTTTTAGTACACATACGGAGAGATAGTCTCTACACTTATATAATTGATATTAAATAGCCAATTTTTTACTCTTTTAAAAAAATTAATGAAAACTTGTCGTGTTCTCTTTAAGCAATTGGAATTTTTTTGAAACATATCTCAGCAGTATTGGCTTAAAAATTAGAAAATGTAATTTTATGTGCGATTGAAAAATATACTAGCAATTTATTGTTTATACGTAGGTTGTGTTAGTATGATGTGCTTTTTGCAATAATACCACTACGTTTGTAGAATTCTTTAAGAACTTTTAAGATATGCAGAATTTTTTAAGGAATGAGGCCATTAATTTAGTTTTTCACTAACAACTAGCTTGTGCAAGGCGAGCCACTATTGTATCTTATGAACATCTTCATTCATAAAAAGGAAGGTATGTGAGTGTAACTTTTCGGTAGTTACTGTGTAAGAATTACAATTGCAGGAATTGTTCGGTTTGGGGAAAATTTTTTACGGCCCTCTTTCGAGTTGACAACACTCATAGAGTATTGTCTATGAAAAGCTTCTCAAAATCTGTCCGTTAGGAGTCAGCAGAAAACTGTTGCTCTCTTCTCCTCATGAGAGAACGGTAGCACGCACAACAAGACACGCAGTAGTTGAAAGTGGAAATATTAGAAATCGCAGAAACAATTTGACTTGCTATACGTGCGGAGAAGTGGGGCATATCTCAACTAATTGCACAAACAAAAATCAGTGAGGATCACATGAAGATTTTAACGTCGTTGTGGACACTACTGGACTCTGGGGGTCCAATCAGTTTTGTGCAATACCAGTTTCAACCAACATTCATGATCAGAAGACAAGACTTTCACGGACATAAATACTGTGGGGATAATGGAAGTCCGCTTAAAATTTTGGGAAGTATCGCATGCAAAATGAAATATGATGATGTGTTTATTAATTTTGATCTCTTTATTGTAGACGATTTTTCTATGAGTTACCCCATTATATTGGGTCGAAATTTTTTGAAAAGCATTGGATTGGTGCTGAAGAAGGAAGATCACTTTGCGGTCAACGAGGAAGTCACTCATCGCTTTCAAAGGAACGTAGAAGAGGCTATTAATTAAATACTGAACATAGAGATAGACCTGGAAAATCGTAAGTCTCAATTAAGGTTTAATGAAGATTTACATCGTTATGCCTACACTTAATCTTGGAAAAAATAATTTCGCTCAGTCAGATTTTCAAATAAAGACAGTTTTATCCAAAGACGTGCCGTTCTTTTGTTCACCTAGAAGATTGCCCTATATGCATATGGTAGAGCTAAAGAAAATAATAGATAGCTTATTAAAAGATGGTATTATTCGTGAATCGCGGTCTGAATGCGCTTCTCTGATAGTTCTAGTGCAAAAAAAAGGAATTTAGGCTTTGTATCGATTATCGAGAGTTCAATAAATTAACCCTTCGCCACAACTATCCTTTGCCGTTAATAGAAAATTATCTCGATCGACTAAAAGACAGAGTCTTCTTCACATCTTTAGACCTAAAAACGGCTTCCATCATATGCCTCTTAGTGAGGATTCAATTAAGTACACATCTTTTATCACACCCACTGGATTATTCGAATACGTTTGAATGCCATTTGGGCTTAAAAATGACCCATCCATATTCGAAAGGTTTATGAAACATATGTTCGGGGAATTGATTTCAGAAGGCAAGGTGTTAACATTTTTGGATGCTGCTCATCGCAACAGAAACACTAGAACAACACTTAGTAATTTTGAAAGAGGTAATCGATGTTATAGTGAAGAACTGTTTGCAATTGAGACTGTATAAGTGTCTGTTTGTTCAAAATGAAATTGTGTATTTGGGATACAAAATATCCAAATATGGGATTGGGCCAAATGGTAGTAATCTGAATTGCATCAAAATATTCCCAATGCCTTCGTGCACGAAAGATGTGCATAGTTTTGTCGGTCTGTGTTCTTATTTTCGTAAGTTCATAAAGAAAGTTGCTAACCTACAAAAGCCACTTTATGATCTTCTTCTTAATTGGAAACACTTTTGATTTAATACGCTTTACGCAGGTTTAAAATTTATTTAATCGGTGTACCCTTCAAAATAGTTAACTTTAACTTTGCAAAGAAATGTCTGAATCCACGTATTATTCGTTGGGCCTTGGAACTCCAAAGCTTCGATTATAAAATAGAGAATAGAAAAGGCGATAGTATGCCGCACGTTGGTGCGTTAAGCAGATCCTTTAATATTCTTTATGTTGAGGATGGGAATTTCGAGTACGTGTTAGCTGACGCAGACTGAGAGGGCGCACACAACCAACTTGGAGTGCGCAACTGGAGGCAGCTGGCAAGAGATCGTACTAGCTGGAGAGGCATGCTGGTTGAGGCCCAGGTCCACCCCGGACTGTAGCGCCATCCGAAGAAGAAGAAGAAGAAGAAGAGTTAGCTGACGCACAAAGACAGGACCCAAAAATATCTTTGATTGCTTTAGATTTAGAAAAAAACGAAAGTGCTGTCTTTGAAATGATCGATGGTTTAATATATCGAAAATCCAAGGATAAAGTTCTTTTTTATGTTCTATCTAATATGGAGGATCAGGTGATACGTACACACCATGAAGCCATGTGGCATTTAGGGGTGGATACATGTTTTGAACACTTAGCTCAGAGATATTGGTTTCCAGAAATGAAGCATAAAATCAAAAAATACATTAAAATGTGTTTAAAATGTTTATACTTTTCACCTGTCTCAGGGAGTGTTGCATCCTATTCCGAAATCGATCAATCACATTGGTCCTTTATCAAATTCGACAACAGGGAAAAAACACATTCTTGTTCTTATTGATGGTTCTTCTAAATTTACCAAACTCTACCCCGTGAAGACAACAAAAAGCAAAGAAGCTCTAGTTTGTTTGAGATCGTTCTTCGAGAATTATTCAAGACCAAACAGAATAGTCTCAGACTGAGGAACTTGCTTCACATCCAAAGATTTGGTGATTATTTGAAAATGAATAATATTGAGCATATTAACATCACAACTCACAGTCCCCAATCAAATGGCCAGGTTGAGCGCAACAATTGTATTATTATTCCAATGATAGCTAAAGAGTGGGATGCTAGCACAAAGAGTGGATGGGACAAACACTTAGGCAAAGTAGAATTTGCCTTAAATAAAACTGTGAGCAGGACTGCTGGTTTTCTCCAAGTGTATTTCTGTTCGGTACAAGCCAAAAGTGCGAACTTTACGATAATGTAATGGAGTATTTGGATAGGAATGTGGGAAGCAAAATATATGATCTTAGGGATATGAGGGCCAAAGCTGAGAGTAATATCAAAGAGAATCAGGAATAAAATAATGATAAGCATCATAAGACACCTGAAACTTACAGTGAAGGTGATTATTATTATTATTATTATTTAATGGCACTACAGCCCACAGGGAACCAGAGCCTAGCTTCTACAACAACTACTCGTGTTGTGCATGCTACTGTTCTTCACGAGTAGAAGGGACCTACAGTTTTTTGCCGAACTCCGAACGGCGAGATTTGAGAAGCTTTCCATAGAAAATTAACACTCTTTGACTGTCGTCAGCAACTCGAAAGAGGTGGTGCCGTGGAAAAATGCTAGGTGGGACGTCCGGTAAACGAACCCAGACTTTCTGCGCCGCGGTCAATGCACTTACCACTACGCCACGGCGACCACGAAGGTGTTTATGTAATGCTTAAAAATACAATTAGAAACTCCTTGCTAAGTATCGAGGTCCTTATGTTGTTAAGAATGTTCTCTCTAAAGATCGATACCTTGTTACAGATATTGAAAATATGCAGATATCTAGATTACCAAACAAAGGAGTATCGTCACCAGCAATTATGAGACCGTTTTAATGCAACCCAGCAATGAATGCGATAAGGATGATACTGTGGACCGCAAAGAAGTTAAAGAACTTGAAGAAATATAGTGATTTAATACATGTTGTCTTACTCTCTTGCTTTCAATAAATAATAAATCTCTGAGAACTAGTCTCATTTTAAATTTGTAACATTGCTCATAACGTTTCTATAAATATTAAGATCTTGAAAAAATATTTCGTATCTTAAAATTGTTATAATATATTTTTGAATTTTCTAATTTGGATTTGTTTAAAGAACTTATACTATTCTTTCGTTACTTTAATTTCTTAAACTGATTTTTTGCCTTTTATATATTAATGTTCTTTTGAGAATGGCCGAGCTGTAGACAAAATTAAAAATAATATTTACTTTTGTTCGTTACTGTAGTGTACGGATACATTCTTATGTTGTATATGTTTATGTGAATAACATAGTCTATGAATTGCGCTACCTGATCGGCTGATTTTCTTGAAAACTCTACACTAGCAGTCTTCTTATAATCTATACAAGAATGTAAAATGTAGCAAACAAAGAATCGGTTACTGACCCCCAAACGGAAAACTGTTCTTCTGTCTTTTCTTCCGCGACGTTCTCTTACAAGAGTTTCGTCGTTCCTAGGAAAGACGACGTGGCGTCCATCTGCCTGGAGGGGAGTGAGAAAATACCGAGAGGATCGGTGAAGGAACCCCCTCCCCGCAAAGTCAAGTGGGCTAGGAGGTTTGCGAGAACCCGCTTCGTCGGAATTTTGTGCGACAATACTATATAATAAATATTTGACTCCACTTGATTGGTTGACTACAGTCGCAGCTTTTATCAGCTACCGAGTGTAATGGGAACTGCTTTCGCTGCGCTTTTGCATTCTTGTTGATTCTTGTTGAGTTGTCATCGATTCTGCTTTGTGCTCATTTTTCAACTTGAGAATTCGCTCTTTGAGCGAGCGATAAAAATGTTTCACTTAATTTTTTGATGGTCCGCTCGCTAGTTTTGTGGTTATTTTCTTTGTAAAACAGAAGTAAACGTCTCTCTCATTGACGTCAACATGCAAACCCTCACTGGACACTTTGAGGATAATGGAGGTATCAGACAAGATGGGATTATTAGGAACGTTTAATTCTTCAATTATATTACCCAGAAATTATTGTTTTAGGCAACTTTGGACTCTGTCAAACAGCAGGGCGATTCGTTCTTCATACACATGCTAGGGAGAGCATCCAATTGTTTTCTGTTTGGTCTTGTGTTACTTTGATATGAAATATATCTCTGGAAATCAGAAAGTTGTAAGTGTAAGTGGTGTTGATGGTGGTGATGATGGTACATTCTAGGTGGCTGGTGTAGGAGATATTCTCCGTAAATTGCAAACGTTTTTCCTCAATTTACTAATGTTCTAGTTGATGATGATGAGTCGGAATGAGATAGAACTGAAGTGA
Source organism: Eristalinus sepulchralis (assembly GCA_944738645.1). Classification (NCBI taxonomy): domain Eukaryota; kingdom Metazoa; phylum Arthropoda; class Insecta; order Diptera; family Syrphidae; genus Eristalinus; species Eristalinus sepulchralis. The sequence goes on from OX122884.1 coordinate 11,144,104, forward strand.
CTGAAAAAGAGAACTGTTTCTAGTTTCTCTCAAATAATTCAAGTCAACTTCCCGCAAGTCATCGCATAAAGCGCGAAGCAGTGATTTGAAATCAGAATAATTGACTTACTGTCAACTGACTTACTGACTTACACAACATTGTGAAGAAAATACGAAACACGCAAGAGCAAACTCCAAGTACGTGGGACCTCCACTATCACAACACACTATCCCCTATGTTTGTCAAACATGTATATCAATTTGCCTGTCATAAGTGTCTGTCATACTTTTCTGTCCACCAAATTTGTCATGACGTGTAGGATATTCATGTCGGTCATACATATCTGTAAAGCATTTTTGTTATACATGTCTGTCACACATGTCTGTCAAACATGTCTATCACATATCTCTGTCAAACATGTATTTCTGTAGTACATGTCTGTCAAACATTTTTGTCATACATGCCTGTCATACAGACATGTGTATCATACATTTTTGTCAAACATGAATTTTATACACGTCTGTTATACATGTCTGTGAAATATATATGGTGAAAATGTCGCTCAAACATATCTATTGAGCATGCATATCAAGCAAGTCTGTCAAAAATGTCTGCCACACATGTCTGTCTAAAATGTCTGTCATATTTATCTGTCAAACATGTCTGTCGTACATGCCTGTCACGCATGTAAGCAATATATCTCTGTTTCATTATTTTATTATTCATATTCATGTTTATTCATTCATTGTCTTAGGACTAATTTACAATATATATAATGGCACAAATTACAATAAGAAGATAAAATCATTCTGTACCTAATTACGTTAGTGTCGTGTGATGTGGTGACACAGCAATTCAAACAAATGAGTATGGGGTGAAAACAAAAATGAACTGAACTGAACATATGGAAACCAAATATTTTATTTTTAATACACACACGGAGGGATAGTCTCTACACTTATATAATTGATATTAAATAGCCAATTCTTTACTCTTTTTAAAAAATTAATGAAAACTTGTCGTGTTCTCTTTAAGCAATTGGAATTTTTTTGAAACATATCTCAGCAGTATTGGCTAAAAAATTAGAAAATGTAATTTTATGTGCGATTGGAAAATATACTAGCAATTTATTGTTTTTACGTAGGTTGTGTTAGTATGATGTGCTTTTTGCAATAATACCACTATGTTTGTAGAATTCTTTAAGAACTTTAAAGATATACAGATTTTTTTTATGGAATGAGGCCATTAATTTAGTTTTTCACTAACAACTAGCTTGTGCAAGTCGAGCCACTATTGTATCTTATGAACATCTTCATTCATAAAAAGGAAGGTATGTGAGTGTAACTTTTCGGTAGTTGTGTAAGAATTACAATTGCAGGAATTGTTCGGTTTGGGGAAATTTTTTTACGGCCCCACCGCTTTCGAATTGACAACACTCAAAGAGTATTGTCTATGAAAAACTTCTCAAAATCTGTCCGTTAGGAGTCAGCAAAAAACTGTTGCTCTCTTCTCCTCATGAGAGAACGGTAGCACGCACAACAAGACACTCAGTAGTTGTTGCAGAAGCTAGGTCCTGGTCTCTTGTGGGCTGTAGTGCCACTCAATGAATATTATTACTTATATCGCTTTTTTATTCTAGGCTCTAATTGCTTACATTTTTGTTTAATGAACAATGAGTAGACAGAGAAGTGCAGTTAGTTATGTGGTAAGCAACCGAAGGGTTTTTCACAAATCTCGTACTTAAGATGTTCATTAATGCGGTTCGCGACCTGATCAAGTCTTAAAGCAAGCATTTGGTTATCCGAAATTTGTAGTCCAATACATCACATTATTTTTCTTATGTAGTCACATTACAAGTTTTTGAGGTTTTAACAACACGGGTTGGCTCATTAACAAAACTTTTGAGATTATGGTTACCATTAAGAGTAAATAATTTTCTGTATCCAATCCAACATAAATTATTATATCTCCTACCCCAATAAGATTATTAGCTTGCAATAAAAACACAACTACGAAATACATGTAACCTGTATATGAACTGTATAAAATAGTTTTCATAATCATACATAAGTGATAGCGTTGCTATGTCTGCGCTAGGTATATTGATTAATGTGCAATCACACATAAAAATTTCACATAAACTTCCCTGTCAAGGGTGTGTGTATTTATTTGCTTATTTATAAATGTACAGAAACAAGCTTGAGCAGATCAAATTATCCGATCAAGTCTGATAAACAGTGCGATAAGTTTGATTTCTTTTCAAGTAAGCCACTTCACTCCCATCACCATATATACATTCTCTTAAAATAATCGTTTTTCACACCAATTTGCCCCTTTCTCAATCTCCCCTCTACCACCCACCGACAAACAAGCTGTATTGTAGATTGTTGTATTTAAAAACAAGTTAAATTTGTACATCTTTGAGGATCGAGAAACAGGGTTGACTTTGAATATATTAATTTTCCTTGGTGATCTGTTCGCTGGTTTTGTGGCTATTTTTTTTTTTCGTACAACAGAAGTCAATGTATCTGTCATTGACGTCCAAATACAAGCCGTCACATCACATTCTCCACAGCACACTATGCTCTATGTCTGTCAAACACGTATTCCAACACGTCTGTCATAAGTGTCTGTCATACTTGTCTGTCAACCATATTTGTCTGTATGTGATACATGTCATGTCTGTCATACATATCTGTAAAACATTTCTGTCAAACATGTCTGTCAAACATGTTTGTCAAACATTTATGTCAAAAATGTGTGAACTTAAATACTCGTATACATAAGTTAAATGTGTATACGACACATGTAGATTATTCGGGCAACGAATACAAATAATTCGATTTGTTAAAAATGAATCTACTTCTTTGTTACCCACATATCCTAATTATAAATTTGATAACGTGCATAACATAATTGAGAAGTATTATAAAGATCGTAGTACAAGATGTAAGGTATTTATTTCGTAAGGTATTTATACTTCGCGAATACACAAACCATTCTAAAGGCAGCTACAATGGATCATGCATATTACCGCCAAAATGTATGCAATAGAAACATCAAAAATGTTTGAAGAAAGATATACTCGTATTTCTAAGAATTCGTGCGTTTTTTATGTATGGACTTCAGTTTCAGATTTTAAAGACGAATAATGCCTAAACTGATCTGATTAGAAATTACAATTTTACTAGGCGAAGAATAAATAAAAAAACAAATTTTATTTTTCTTCTTGGTCTCGAAGTGACCGTCTTTATTGAGTATCTTCTTAGAACTAAACTTACAAAAATATTATACAGCTTGACAATGCTTTTGCAAAGGTGCATACCTTGCACGAGTGATCGTTCGAATTCTTGGAATTGATTTCAATACTTTGCAAAGGTGCATCGCTTACACAGGTGATCGTTCGAGTTCATGGAATTTAATTGTGCCGGATGTTCGCCAGACGCTTTCGTTGCATTTATGCTCTTCAGCACTTTTGCTGGTTTCGTATGTTTTCGTGTCAAGTACCTCGGTCGATCACGCGTGCATTACATATTATCTTATATTATGTTCTTAACTGTAACTCCCCCATTGCTCCGACGAAATTTATAATGTCTTAGTATTAAGTTTATGATTCACAAAAATTACTATGAATATTACTATGATTATAACAATGATGATATCGGTGCTGAGGCTTAATATATTTGTATTTTTATTTTTTTAGAAAAATTCAATTGCGTTTTCCTCGAGTTTTGTTTGTTTTAGTAACAATGTTTCTAGTTTAATATTCTCAAATGATTTATTTGTCTTAATATTAGTCATATAATTAGGTAATACAAGTTTATCGTGGATTTTAATGAAAGGGTTTACATATTTTTTATTACTCATTTCTATATTACAATTTTGGAGTTTTACAATAAAGGTTCCTTTATTCTTAATTTTAAGCTTATTACAATTATGCCTTATCGTTTCATTATAGCAATTTTTACATATTACCAGACCTTGTGAAATTTCTTGTACTTCTTTGCCGAAAAATGGTTTAACATCACAACTAGCTTCTTCCGAATGAAATATATTTTCTAAACAGTCATTGTGCAATCTTTTAAGGTTTTTCTCAAAGTTATTTCTTGCAAATGTATCGGATATGTTATTTTTGTCATCAGTCAATACTTCCTTAATGGTAGTATATAAACAATTATTTTCTTTGTTAGGGATTGGCTCAATAAGAATCTTTGACAGGATTTGATCTGAGTATTGGGGAATTAGTAGGATAATGAAAATGTTTTCTTCTTGAAACGTTACGGCTACCTTTATGTTTGAATAGGTATCTACATCATTAATTAAATCTAGCTCTTTAGGAGACAAAATATCGCTCGGAATGATGCCTAATTTTCCTGAAAAAATTATGTGTCCGATATTATCAATATGGGTTTGTAGTAAATCTATATCGTTATTGATTTGGTAAATATGCTTTAAGAATGTTATCTCGTCTTCCATTGTGTTAATTCTACTTCGTACGGTATTTCTAAATTTGTTTAAGTAATCTTCAACTGTTTTTTGTTGTTTATTAATGTGGCTAGTAATATTTTGGATTTGGGAAGAAATAATATTGTTGATCACTATAAGTCTGTTCGTTTTATCTGTTAATAATTGTTGGTCTTTCGTCAAGTTGTCAATAGCGTTCGTTACTTGTATCTCATCGTCGCTGTCCATGGTACCGGCAATGTACTTTAAACCTTTTCCCATCACATTCACTAGGCCTCGTTTTCGTTAATGTTTTGGGATTAAGTTTTCTAACTTTGTTTTAACCAAAAGGAAGTTTTTATTTATAGAGTTCAAGAGAGTTTTTGAATTAGTATTTGAAGTATGTAGAATGTTTATATTTTGTTGGATGATTTCCATGGATTGCTCGTATTCTGTGGTATTAATAAAATGGATAATTTTCGTATTATACTAAATTAATTTAACTGTTCCTAATTTTATTAAAACGTATCCTTGATTGTTAGTTATGTCTTGTATAGTCAGCTCTTGTGATTTAGTTATTGAAGTTGTTGTTATGACTAGGAGTATTACCAAAAATGTTGTCATCTGTAATAGAGGTACATTTTAGTCAAAATTTTTATTAATTTTGTGTCTTTCTAGTTTTAACGTGATATCTATAATATATGTTTTGGTTCTTAGTATCTCTAAGGTGGTCTTCATCGATTTTTTCAGCAAGGATGTGTCTATATTTTGAGTGATTTTTCCCTCCTCTGACTTCCTTTATAAAATTTGGACCTGCTTCTAACGGTTCATCAGTTCTATTTTTATTGATTTTGTTGAGTGTATTCTGTTTTTTCTTTAATATTGCATTATGGATATCTCGATATTCGCTTTCGTGAATTTTGCCGTTAATAAAGTCTATTGGTTTTCGGTCGGTGATTGAATGGATTGTGTTATTGTAGTAAGTTATTATTTTAAGGATTTTATCTTGTATAGTTCCTTGGTTATTGATTTCGTCATGCTTAAGTAATCTTATATGCTCATTTATCGTGTTATGGAGTCTCTCTACGTCTGAGTTAGAGGTATGATTGCTATTAGAGGTGAAGTGTACTTGAATGTTTGAATCTATTAAAAATTCCTTTAGAGATACAATTCTAACCAGCTTCTGTTTAAAATTTTAATAGCACATGCATGGTTCGAGAATTTATCTATAAAAGTAAGGAATAGAGTCTTTTCTAAACTATAAAACACATCAATATGAACGATTTCTCGGGGTTTTGAAGGTGTTTCAGTTAGTTTAAACAATGGTTTTGGGGGGTTCCTAACGTATTTCTCAGAGTTGCAAATAGTACAGTTATTAATGAATCTAGTAATGCGATCTTTTAAGTTGGGGCTAAAATAGTTTAATGTTAATTCTTTGAAGACTTCGTCTATACCTCTGTGATTATTTTTAAAATGCTCTTTTTCTAAGAGAGGCTAGTTTTTCCTCGTCAGTTATGTCTTCTAACAACTTGAAGCATCTAACAATTTTAAATTTGCCATTGTTCATGAATTTTTTAGTGAAGACGTCTTTAATGGTTTGAAAGAAAATTTCATCCTCTACTAGAATTGCATTTAATGCATTCGGATTGAAATGGGTTTTTAAAAGGGTTATCATCTAAAGTTTTGACATATATTGTTGTACGATTTCTGTTAAAAATTCTTGTCTTTTTTATTCTGAGTGAACCTGAATGAGATTTATAAATGACAATTTGAGTTTTAAACACATTTAAAGATGACTTACTGATTGGAATAGTTTTATTCTCTGCTAAATTTATTTCGGTGTTTGGTATGCGTGAGATTACGTCTGCACTCATATTTTTTGTGCCTTTTTTGTATCTTATTTCATAATCGAACTCTGATAATTTGAGTCTCCATTTTAGTATCTTTTTTGAGGAAATTTGTTATAGGTTTTGCAATCTTCGAATAATCCTGGATAAACTTCCAGTAAGACCTAAAAATCGTTTAATTTCTTTAGTCGTTTTCGGTATTTGATAATTTTTTATACATTCTATTTTTCTTGGATTCGGCTTTATGCCGTCGGGTGTAGCAATATGGCCAAGGAACTCCGTTTCTTTCTTAAGAAATTCGGACTTGTCCAATTGTACCTTTAAATTGACTTCGCTAAGTCTTTTAAATATCTTTGCAAGTGAGACTAAATGCTCCTGTAGTGAAGTAGAGAATATAATAATATCGTCCATGTAAACAAGACAAATGACGTTGATATATTCTTTGAGTACGTTGTTCATAAGGCGTTGAAAGGTCGCCGGGGCTGTCTTTAGTCCGAACGGCATACGAAGAAATTCGGAATGACCGTTTTCAATGCTAAAAGCGGTCTTATAAACATCATTTTCATCAATTTCGATTTGGTGGAATCCTTTGTCTAAATCTAGGGCAGTGAAGTATTGACACCTTCCTAGTTTATCAAGGATTTCGTCTATGCAGGGAATGGGGTATTTATCATCAATGGTTACCTCATTTAATTTGCGGTAATCCACTACGAGCCTCCATTTCGTTTTACCGCTAGCATCGGCCTTCTTAGGCACGATCCAAATTGGTGCCGAATAAGGAGAATTGCTGTGTCGTATAATCTTATTCTTCAACATTTCCTGAATCTGCTCTTTGACCTCTTCCTTGTGTATGTACGGATATCGATAATGTTTTGATTGGATAGGGATATTGTTAGTAGTTCTTATTTTGTGTTTGATAGCATTCGTAAAGGAGAGATCTGTATTTTCTTGATAAAATATGTGTTTATACCTATTTATAACATTAATTAGTTCCGATTCTTCTTCATTATTTAAGTGGTTAAGTCGAAGTTGTTCAAACAATGGTGGTTTCTTTGAGACTTCGATTATATTGAAATTCTGACAATCAATGGGTTGAGTTGTAATTTTATTAAATTTAGGGGTTTTGTTCTTTATATTGCATTGCTTTCTATTAAAGTCTACTTCTGCTAGTACTTTATGATCTGCTACTTCGTATATACCTTCTTTAATAGTTGCATTACCGTCTATTGACCTTTGCTCTGGCAAATAGGCTAGACTCCGCGTTAAAGTATTGGAATGGCAACTTCGCTAGAAGATATTACTTTTTCAAATTTAATCTCGTGCTCAAAATGAATTTGAACATGTTTATTTTCCAATGATAAAACGTTGTTCTCTAAATCTATTTTAGACTTAAGCGGTATAAGAATGTTGTTTCCTATAAGACCGTCAAATTGGTTATGAAAAGAATAAATGTACATCTCAACTTTGGTTTGAGGGTCTCCTAGTTCTTTAAACAATGGTATGATCGCCTTATTTTTAATTTCTACGTTCTGGCTGAGAGTTTTAACTTTGATTGGGTTTTGAATAGACTTTATTTTTTCTGGAGAGCAAGGACCTGGATTAATAATCGAGTGAGTTGCTCCAGTATCGATTACAAATTTTAGAGGTCTTATTTTTCCTTGAACTATTATGTGTGGTAAGTTGCTTGTGAGGCCTCTGAAAGAAAATTTTCTTCATTGATCTCACTATCGATACATTGGTCTCTAGTTTGTTGCGTAGGCTTTCTCTGGGGTTGGTATCTATTCTGATTGTTAAAGGATGAATTTTGATTATTTTGGTATTGAGGTCTACTCTGGTTATTGTAATTGTTTTGTTGTTGAGAGTGATTACTTCTAACATTACGGTTAGGGTAATTAGAACGATGGTTTTTATTTCTTTGTAACATATCAATTTCCATGGGTTGTGGAGGAGGTTGGTAGTTAAAATTTGAGTTAAAAGGTTGCTGAAATGGTTGTTGGTATTGATTGGAAAATCTTCCTGTATGATTGAAAGGGGGTTTTATATGGACTTTATTTTGGGAGATATTAGTCATATTTCTACTGCTCTTTCCAGGGTTGTAATATGCATAACCGCATTCATGCAAAATTTGCATTGCTGCTTCTAAACTGCTGGGGTTTCTACAATAAAGCAATGATCGCATTGGTTCGGGCAGTTTATTTTTGAATATAACAAGGGCAGATGTTTTGTTGTTTTCCATGTTGGGGTTGGCTAATGCAGAGTTTTCTATTACTTGCTTTGTTTTCGTATTTAATCTACGTAAGACTGTTTTTACCTCGTTATAAAAATCTGCGCTATTAGTTTTGCATTTTGTAGCCCTTAACTCATCAAAGAGTTCTCCTAAAGTGAGCCTATCAGCAAAATTGTTAATAAGGGTAGTCTTTATTTCTGACCAGTTGGTAATATGTGCATTAATTTCGATAATTTCCCTAGCTTTTCCTTTTAATTTTGCTTTGATACAATCGGAAAAAATAGCTTGAGATAATGGGTCGTATTTGACAAGGATTGGATGAACTTTATCGACTAAATCGATGAAGTTCTGGAGGTCTCTAAGATCTCCATTGAATTCGGGGAGTTGGGCAATATTTTTCAAAGGGTCGATATTTAGGGTGAGCATACTTATTTCGTTATTACTTGCACGAATATTATTCACAATATCGGTAATTTGTTTCGATTGCTCTCTAAGAATACTTATCTGTTCTTCTATTGTAGACATGAAGTGAGTCTAGTTTTATGGTTAATCATAAACTAAATGATTTATTTATCATGTGCTTCTGTAATATGTTCTACTTAGTATTTAATTAATTTACTTAATTTAATAATTCTGGCTGTGCTGACCTTTGTCGCTGTGGTGCAGATTCCTTTCCGGGGTTGTTGTCACGATGGAAATAGGTAGATAGATGATTGATGATGGAGTTCTCTATACCACTTTTCAAGATGTTCACGCACTTTGATTTGAAATTTGAGCTTTTTGATTTTGTTCTCACTTGTTTACAGGTATTTGTGAGTTATGGGTGATGATGGATAATTCACTGTTTTTAACAAGGCTTTGCTTTTTCTTTTTTTCCAACATTCCTACGTTTCAGTAGGAATGTTATTATCAGCAACGAGAAATAATCTTTTATTTCCACTAGTTACACGTTTCAGTATGAATGTTATTATTAGCAGCGAGAAATAATCTTTTATTTCCTTTAGTTACACGGATACATGGTTAAGTGTTAAAACACAATATACTGCGCGAAAAATAATCTTTTATTTTACTCGAACAGAATACCTGGTATCCTACCGACTGCGCCAATTACAATTTTACTAGGCGAAGAATAAATAAAAAAACAAATTTTATTTTTCTTCTTGGTCTCGAAGTGACCGTCTTTATTGAGTATCTTCTTAGAACTAAACTTACAAAAATATTATACAGCTTGACAATGCTTTTGCAAAGGTGCATACCTTGCACGAGTGATCGTTCGAATTCTTGGAATTGATTTCAATACTTTGCAAAGGTGCATCGCTTGCACAGGTGATCGTTCGAGTTCATGGAATTTAATTGTGCCGGATGTTCGCCAGACGCTTTCGTTGCATTTATGCTCTTCAGCACTTTTGCTGGTTTCGTATGTTTTCGTGTCAAGTACCTCGGTCGATCACGCGTGCATTACATATTATCTTATATTATGTTCTTAACTGTAACTATTAGACCCGCCCCACTCATAAAGTTTTTCTTCGTTTCGTCAAGATCTACTAAACTGCATCACTCAATTGAGGGCCGCGAGTATCGGAATAATGCCGAGGATATAACATATGTACAAGTCAATTGACGCCTTTGTGAAAGCAGATAGATTACCCAACTTAATTTTTAAATTCACTTGATCTACCAAGAATGCCGGCACACATTTTGAAATTGAAAATAGGTGTAATAATTATTGTGCTGCGGAATATAATTCAGCCAAAAATCTTCAACGGCTCACGGTAAGAATTAGTAAACGTAGTTAAAACAGCTATATTAACAGCACTTTTTAAAGGTGAAGATTTCTTTATTCCTAGAGTTCCCATTATCCCGATTGATACACAGTTTCAATTCAAAAGATTGCACTTTCCCATTTTGCTGGCATTTGCAATTCCAATTTTCAAATTCAAGGTCATTTTTTGGTACTGTATTGTTTGATTTAAATGCAGATTGGTTTTGTCGTGTCGGTGCACTAGATAGCATTTATATTAACATAGAAAATGGAGAAACGCAAAATATTGCATACCCAGAAGTACTTGAAAATTAAACGTATTTAAAACTTACGCATGGCAGGCTACAGCTAGTATAAAATTCAATGCCTAATGTTGTCCGATTTAAATATTCGATGATCAGTTACTTTATTTTTGTAGATTAAGCCTTTCCGTTTATTATATATAAAATGTACATTGAATGTTCTCATCTCATCATCCCGACTTAATCTTCTTTCAATTGAATTTGGAACTGGAAACAAATTTTCCATTCTGACACCGATAGCTGACTTATCAAATTTGCATCCGCTTCGATTAAGGTTGACTGAAACCGAATGTTCAGTCCCAAGACATGAACTGCTACTATTTGAGGTACTTCGAATTACACACTATTTTACCTCCCAAATAAGGAACACTATTTCACCTCCCAAATAAGTTTTCAATACCAATACTGAAGCCTGTTCCCGTATGTTCGGGTACAGCATAACTGCATAGAGGTGATTTTATCCAATTTTTTTAACTTCATAAATTCATAAATAATTATATAAAGCTTAAGGAAAAAAATTTGTTTGATTGATATTTGAGAGGAATTTTTGTTAAATATCAACTATCTTGTTACTAGTTAATTTTCATATTAAAGTGAGCTTTCAGACCGGGCAGACCTTGACCAACATGCCTAGCATAGGTGCTCATTATGCGACTTTTTGTTAAACCTTCATTGATATCAACAAATTTTTATACTGGCAATGTTCATGTTTACATTTAACTACATAATCGGCTTCTATTTCACAACTGCTGTAGCAACACTGCTTAAAGTGTACGTACCAATACAAATTTCATATTTATATGTGGCACGTTACGTTACATATTTGTAAAGCATTTTGTCTTTCTTAATAGTTTAAGACCTACACATTAATGACATACATGAAAGGTTATGTGTATTTGTATATACTTCCTTTTTCGTGGATTTGATTATATTTTATTATTTATATTTTGACAATAATAACCGTTTACACTTTATATTGTTTGTATATTGTCGGTAGTAATCAAAGCTTAGTATAATGGTCCAGGTTCACGAAACTCTTCAATCGTTGATAGCAGGCTCTCTTTTTATATTATGATAACATTCGTCAGGTTATTTCCCCTGTTTGAGCTCTCTTCTCTCTCTCTTCAGGAGGATTTTTTTTCACTTTAACACCATACCAGTTACCATAGGAAACACCTCAGAGACAGTTTTCCTCTTATTATATGGCAAAGTAGTCGATAGTCTGTGACTGCGAACGTATTGTTTTTTTTTACATTTTCTCTTTATCCGGTTGTACCTACAGCATTTGGTCCTTAACCATTTAAAGTGTCAACTTATAATCTAAATTATGAAATATATGGAGTTTGTGGTGTACCAGCAAATAGTGCGGCCGATCAAGTATTGTAACATATAATTTTTAACTACAGTCCTATAACAAATTTAAGATGCAAGCAAGCACCATGAAAAATAAAATAAAAGTTCAGTGTGTGAGTGGAGGTTAAAGTGAAGTGAATATTCAAAATTAGGTTTTCAATCTGATTAAATTTCTAATAAAACAGTAAAACGGTTGAGAATATTGTGTTTATTCTCTTACATCCCTTACAAGTACAATTTTCAGACGACGGGCAATGGTATCATAATCACTTAACTGTAAGTGAAACTAATTTTAATCATCTGTCAGCTGTTTGTGTATAAAACGTAGATTATTCCAACATATTTTAACAAATCGCAAAAATTGAGGTACATAGCTGAAGAGTGCAGGTTTATATTCAGCTTTAGTTTCGATGTAATTTTTGCGTCCTCATTTCGATTTTTCTTCAGTGTCTCTTTCTGTATTATATTACACAAATTGTCAACTACTCCCATTTGGTGAGCTGTAAACTAAGTTGGGTTCGGCTTCTGAATTTCTGTGCTATACTCTCTGATAACAGTAATTTTCCTTTATTGTTGTTTACACTGGCAGTATGGATTTCTCTTTAAATAAATTAAAAGAGAAACTCTCTTCCGCACTCAATGAATTTTATATTCATATGTTAGCTGATATAAAAGAATATCGAAATTATAATCAACTTCCTTAGGGGTGGATAACTTTGTTTCGAAACCCAAGAACAATCTCTATGTATCACTTGTTGTCGATTTTAAGAGAGATTGTTAAGGGTGCTTACCAGCAGTGTAAACGTGTGCATGTAGTCCACTCATAGACTCCTTTTAACCGTGGAGGTTATACATATATATGGGTCATTCATACATTCTTATTTACTTCGTGAATGTGTTAATTTTTAGGTTAAAACCAACCGCCTCTCAAACTTAATCTTGCTCTCTTTTCTAGTCTATTATTATATTAGTTATCTTCCTCGACCTACGTAAAGCATATTTTCTTTTATGTATAGCATTTCTCAATGTTAATCTCTACATCGTATTTTATTAATTTTCGTCAAAATTGATCCGAACGTGTTAAAAATATGATAATGCACAACGTTATACGCGAAGTCCTGATCGAATTTATTTAATTTAATTCAACAAGTTCTTGTGTACTCTCGATTGAATTTGAGTACATTCTCTTACTAGAGCTTCCCATGGTGACTCTATATATGTATATGTTATCATATATCATATGTTATCGGGTGTTTTCTTATGTGCCTGCCCAAATGTTCCCTTAGATAATTTAATAATAATTGAGGGCCTCGCGTGTACAACAACTACTCGTGTTGTGCGTGCTACTGTGGTCTAAAAAGTACAAGGGACCTACAGTTTATTGAGGAACCCGAACGGCGAGATTTGAGAAACTTTTAATAGACAATTGATACACTTTGAGTGTTGGCAGCAACCCCAAAGAGGTAGTCCCGTAAAAAAATGTGAGGTGTCCCGTCCGGCAATCGTACATAGACTTTCTGCATGTGGATCGACGCAGAAATACCCTATGCCATGCTGATTGGTGAGCACGATCCAGTTGCTTTGGTGTACTATACAGCAGCAATATCTGTTGGGAATTTTGGTGGAGGTGTAAATAAAAGACGCGACTGAAACGATTTGATCGAGCAATCGACCCTATTAAAAATGCTTTTAAATTTTCATAGTTCCGTGCAGTTCTTATTTATCTCTCATTGAAAAAATTTAAAAATTAACATTTCTTTGGAATTATCTACAGTATACAACAACATAAATATCTTAAATAGTATGATGAACAATTTAATGCATAGTATTATTAACATACAAGATAAAACTATTTTCACAAAGTTCATACCTACTTGTTGTCGCCGTGGCGTAGTGGTAAGTGCCTCGACCACCGCGCAGAAAAGTCTGGGTTCGATTCCCGGACGGGACACCTCTTCTTTTTTCACGGTACTACCTCTTTCGAGTTGCTCACAACACTCAGAGAGTATCAATTGTCTATGAAAAGCTTCTTAAATCTCGCCGTTCGGGGTCGGCAAAAAACTGTAGGTCTCTTCTACTTGTGAGAGAACAAAAGCACCCACAACACAAGTGGTTGTTGTAGAAGCTAGGCCCTGGTCCATTGTGGGCTGGAGTGCCACTCAATTATTTTAATTATTATCATAGATACTTAGAAAAAAATGGAAGGGCTTTCTTTCATTCACTTTTGTTATCTCTGGATAAATCAAAATCTCGACATTCCCCCTCGTCTTCAAGAACTTCCAAGCTAGATGTTAAAAAGAGTTGAAAAGCTGGTGAAGAAATTTCTTTATTTGGCAGCCATGTTAATTGCAGACCGTCGAAATGCTTTATTATTATGCTATTTGATATAACCTTCTCTACTTCAAATGGTCCCTTATATTTTGCAAATAGTTTTTGTTTATACCAGGAGCATTTTTAACGTTCTTTATAAGAACGTAGTCCCCCTATTTGTATATATGAGGCTTATGACGTTTATCGAAATACCTTTTATTTGAAATTTGATACTTTGCTATGTTTCTGCAGGCATGACTTCCTATGTCTTCAAAATTTACTCAAATTTACAAATTTACTTACCCGATTTATTCTTGACCCTTGGTTTGAAGTGAGTGTGTTGCCACTTGAATGTGTTGAACGTTGCTCAAACTTAAGAACTCCTGAAATTCGTTTGAGATGAAACAAGTTCCACGGTTGGATACAATGCGTTTTGGCCTGGAATTGTTGATAAAGTAGGACTGTATGCAGTTAATAGCCTCTTTTGTTTGGGTGGACTTTACAGAATAGAGAAACTTAGTCAATCCGTCTATTACGCAAAAGAGGTGTTCCTTTATTCCACTTTATTAAGGCCGTGGTGGTCAATATGGAGTGTATCGAAGGGCATACTACCTTTTGGTATAGAACGTAACACGCCTTGTGATTTACCTGAATCAGGAAAGAAATTTAAAAAAAAAATTTATATAGTCCCTTATTTTGTGCTTTATCTTAGGGAACTAGCAGCTACCGGAAATATGTTGGAAACACTTTTTGACCTGTAGGTGACACATCGGCTCGTATGACCTCGATGTCCATGTTTGATGAAACGTAAAACAAAACCAGTTCCTTAACTTTGTGGTAAATTAGTCCATCTATCATCTGATTTTCTGACTCCAATTCTTTCACTATAGGTCTTGTAACTGCGCTGACGCCAAAACAAATTGAAATAATTCATCATCCACTTGAAGGATGGTGAATGATCTGCTAAACGCATTAACAAGAATCCTCATTGTCCCCTTGTAATGCTCCACGGTGAAGTCAAAGCTTTGGAACTCCAATGCCCAACGGGATAAATGCAGAATAAGGGTTTTTTCTATAGAGTCAAAGTCAGTGCCTGAAAGTCAGTGATTATTCGGAAAGATATTCCAATAAAAGGTATATTGTGAATCTCCTTAAGGCATATACCAGTACTTTATAAAGGGTTTCCAGCTCATAGCTCTGATACCTGCTTTTAGCTTCGGTTGCTCTTTTGAAGTTATAAAAGGCAGGATGGAACTCATTATCTGTTTGGTGCTTCTGTTAGTTTAACAGATTAAAAGCTTCATGTTCTTTTAAACCGAAGACGAATAGTGTATTCTTTTTTAAAAGCTCGTATAAGGGTTTCACTGTATTTGAGACATTTTGAATAAATTTTCGAAAATGGAAACATAGTCCTATATAACTATGTACTTCCTTTGAGCTGTTGGGGAAAGGAAAGTTTTTTATGGTTTATGCTTGTATCATTTGGCCATACACAACTTTCATCTATCTTTTATACAAGGTCTTGGATTTCTGCCTGTAAAAACAAACATTTATAAAACCGATGATGTAAGCCATTTTGGGCCAAAATCATAACAACATCCTTTAAAATTTCCAAATTTTCAACAACAGTTTCAGTTGCAACTAAAGAGTCATCTAAGAAACTGAGAAGTTTTCCCATTCAAATCACTTCATTAAATATATGCTTAATGAGTCGCTCGAAAACGGGCAGACCATTTTTCAGTCCGAATGAACGTATATGAACGACGTAAAGGACGTCGTACGTATATGTACTTAAGTGACTAATTATATCTATAACGTCACTTCCTTTCGGTAGGGGCTAGACGTCCCGCCCCCTTTCGCCATTGGCAAAGATGAGCATTCACAAGTCACTTCCCACTTCACATACTCTATTCGTCAACTAGTGAAACTTGTTAAAGTTCGCATAAAAGCAAAAATCGTCACAAATAAATTTCGCACAAGAACACGAACGTCGTTACGCTCAATCAAGAAATACGACAAGTCAAAGTTTAAGAGCAATATATATAAACCTATGGTTGAAGTACACAAAAGTAAGTACGAATATTGGTACACAAATAAATTTAGGTCCTTTAAGGGATTAGTGTGTGGATTCATTGAAAGATATTCTGCCAAATTATAGTTGTACAAAAATAAATGTTAATCAACTGAAAGATTAGTGAGCAAAAGCTAAAAACTAACAAAATTATTTTATTAATAAAATTTATCAACACACTAATTCTGAATAAACTAAAAAAGTCGCTCCTTTTTGATCAACATACGAAGAAGACGACATCAACACCACCAACATCAACAGCAGCAGCAGCAAAAGCAGCTCAGCATATGATAACTCCTCTATCATAAACACTAGTTCCTGAATATCTGAATAAACTTCCACATTATGACGGAAGTAGTGAGAACGTGTTCAATTTTACAGATTTTGTTGATAGAATCTATCCCACGTTACCAAAATTTAACGAACAGAGTCAATTGATTATCTTTCACATAATTTAGAGTAGGCTTACAAGCAGAGCACGCGAAGCGATAGAGATAAAGAATTCAGTTAAAATTTTTGGAGAAGTTAAGCAATTATTTTTCCAATACTTTGGTGACAGGAAATCTGTAGAACAATTATATGACGATTTTAGAGCCACCCCATTTAGCACACTTTGCCAAGATTTTCGACATCAAAGCGACATTAATAATAATAATAATTGAGTGGCAGCTTCTCAAATCTCGCAGTTCGGAGTCGGCAAAAACCTGTAGGTCCCTTCTCCTCGTGAGAGAACAGTGGCACACACAACACGAGTAGTTGTAAGAGAAGCTAGGCCCTGGTCCGTTGTGGGCTGTAGTGCCACTCAATTATTATTATGATTAATTGAGTGGTATTACTAATGGTCCGAGTCCATGTTGGCACCTCAGAATGTTCGGACATCGAGAATGTTGGAGGAGGGCCTGACGTCGATCGCAACTTGATCAGTCCGGTTGACGGTTAATTGATTAGGGGATCGCCAGGTTCCTTTATGGATGTTGATATGTGTGAACCGCGTACTACTCATAGAGAGGTTCCGTACCTCGGCGAAGTCTAACAGCCTTAATCCATTTCCGCAAGCTGTGTCGTGCAAAGCTGAGTTTCCCGATTACCCCAGTAAAGATGTCCTCTTTTCATAGCTGAGTGCTGAAATCTCCTAGGTTGATCTTGGTGTCATAGTATGTTCTTTCTAGGAGATCATAGAAATCATCCTTGCTGTTGTCATCCCTCGTGAGCGCAAATCAGGCTGATATTCCTGAATTTAGCCTTAATGCGGATTGTCATGAGGCGTTCGCTTACGATCCCGACTTCTTGCCTTCTTGCCTTTACCTAAGTCTTCCTCGAACAACAAATCCGCATCCGAATGAGTGCTGCCTCGCCATGTTAAGTGCGATCAACGATATTGCCTCGTGACCACATGCCCGTGCTCCCCCTCCCTCAAAACAATAGGCAACATAAAGTTTCATTACATTCAGATAGATGTGTGTGAGCTTCACAGAATAGATCAAACAACCTTAGATAAAACAACAACAGGACGAATAACCTCTTTTACCGGACAGTAAAGTACAGGTTCAATAATAACGGTTTAAATAATCAAGCAAATCATAGTGAAAACCGAAGAATCGGCAATAACGATGTTGAACCGATGGATACTTTAGCGTTTTTGTCTAGGCAAGTAAACACGTTATAAAACAGGTCGGATTTTCGGCAAGGAAACAGTGCAGTTGATTGCACTATATAGTCGTGAAGACAAAAAATTATAAATTTAGACTTTACCACTAGAAGCAATTCTCGATTACAAGAGGAAAGTTGAAAAAAAGGAAAGTTGAAAGTTCTTATTGTCAATAACAAAGAAATTCCAATTCACTTCAATCAAGACCAAGAACTGATAAGAATTGAAAACTATGAGAAAGCTTTACCACCACTAGAGACATATGTACTTTAAAAAAACCTGCAATGATCCGATATTGATACAAATAAGATGCAATCACTTAAATACCGAGGAAAAAAAAAACTTACAATTTTGCGTCAGTACCGTACAATATTTTATCAAGAAGGAACTGACCTGTCATTCACTAATGAGATTAAGCAAACATTTAAGATGGTGAACGAAATTCCCATATACACTAGGAATTATAGGTATCCAAAAATACATAAAAAAGGATAAAATCACAAATTAAAGAGATGCTACATTAGGGCATCATAAGACCCAGTGACTCACGCTCCTGTCTGGATCGTCCCTAAAAAGAATGACGCATCGACTACCGAAAACTGAACCAAGTTTCGATAGACGATAAATCTCCGATACTTAATTTTGAAGTCATTTTCGAAAAGCTCGGTAAATCGATGCTTTTTACCACACTCGATCTGGCCTAAAGCTTCTACCAAATCAAAATTGCAGAAGAAGTGATAAAATCTGCATTTTAAAACGATAGCGGGTATTACGAGTTTGTTCGTATGCCATTCGGTCTTAAAAATGTGCCTGCGACATTGCAGCGCTCAATGAATTCCGTATTTCCTGAATTCATGGGTAGAATATGTGTAATGTACATGGACGACATAATTGTTTTCTTCACCAGCTTAGAAGAACAAATATCTTCATTAACAACGATTTTTAAGAAACTCAAAGAAGTAAATCTTAAAGTACAATTGGACAAATGCGAGTTTCTGGCTTACATGGCTTACTAAAGCTTATCAAGTGCAGTAATTTTTTAGGAGAAATTGAAGACGAAAAAAATAACAGTAGTTATCAATGAAACCCATAAACTTTTGAATTCGCGGCAATAAAAGACGTTTATTATGCACCTAAATTAAAAGAAAAAATACAAACATATAGAAATATTTGTGAAATATGCAACAAATCAATATATGAAAGGCTACCTTATAAAATTCCATTGAAAATCACAGAAACTCCAACCAAACTAAACCAAATACTTCATCTTGATATTTGGTACATAAACATATGTAAACCGTTACAATTATTGATAAATTTACTGACAACGTAACCGTACACGAAATAATGCATAGGACGTGGATAGCTCTATCCAATACATTGAAATATAGACTATATACAGAACTAGGTATTCCAAATAGTATATTAACGGACGGCGAGACAGGATTTTCTTCAATCATTATTAAAGAATTTTGGAAAGAAAATGATATCGAACTTTATATCACAACACCCTATCATTAGACTGGAAATTCCAAAATTGAGAGGCTCCCTTCTACTCTCAATGAACATATCAAAATATTTACCGTTGATGACAGGAATAGAGATTCGTTGCGTAATAAAGTTTTAAAAGCCGTAATGATATACACTGAAGAGCAAAAGTGTAACAATGTTACAGGATTTAAATAAAACACGCATAGTGCTCATAGTTTGTTGAAAAAATATCTATTATTTATTTTTTTTAACAAAGTGCAAGGAATTCTCTACCTAGTCGAGTAGGTTTTTTGCATTTACAGCTAACTGTACAAAAATGATGAAGATACGAGTTCAACGAATGCTTTGTTACAATTTTGCACCCGTGCAAAAGATTAGCTTATCTTTTTGTGTGTCGCTTGTTGATCATTTTGTGGTGTAATTTTGAAGTCACTGGCAGTGTAAGTGCAACATTTTACCAAAATGAGAAATATAAAGAATGATATCAAAAAAGAGCTCTGGATTTGTTGAAGGACGGAAAAACTACTAGGAAAATCGCATAAGCATTAAAACTAAGCCATATGTCTGTGCCGAGAATAAAAAAGTCAAGCAATCTCGATGGATGCAACACAAACAAAGGAGGCAGGTTTTTTGATGATTTGAGGATGTATTACGCCTAATGACATCGTCCCAGTGGTACAAATTTGAAGGCGTAATGAAAAAGGAGTATCTTGCACGAAAATTTGCCTGTTGCAGTGGAGGAGGAAGATTGGATAATTTTCCAACACGACAATGGTCAGAAGCATTCATCCAAAATTGTCAAAAATTAGCTTAAAAGTCAACTTTTTGACAATATGCATTGACCTGCACAGAGTCCAGACATGAATTCCCAACGAAAACCGTTGGGCTTATTGGGCTATATGACTATGTGCCAAAAGGAACGACGGAGTTATGGGATCGAATGCAAGAAGAATGGTACGCTATTCCATCGGAAATCGTACTAAAATTATACGATGTTATTCCACGTAGACTTAATGCGTTAAAAAAGTCCAATGGACTGTGGACTGATTATTAAAAATTTAATTTTTATTTTTTTTTTGCTATGGTGCAAAACTGTAACAACGCATCTTTTACATTCTTTTATTTTTGATTTTAGTACAGTTAGCTGTAAATCCAAAAAACTTTCGCGACTAGATAGAGAATTTCTTGCACTTTGTTAAAAAAAATAAATAGTAGATATTGTTTAACGAACTATGAGCACTATTTGAACACGCATAGTGCTCATAGTAACATTGTTACACTCTTGCTCTTCAGTGTATAAACGATCCACTGGGCAACAAATAAAGTACCTATTGACTTTATCCATGGAAACATATCGAACGGAGATTACCCTAATATCGTAGAGCGAGCCAGAAAAAATAAAGAATAACACAAAAACAAGTATAATGAAGATAAAAATGATGTAGATTTAACAAAAAAATTAACATTACATAAGGAATAGGAAAAAGAGTACATTTAAACCCATTCACAAAAAAGAATCTGTGGAAATTCTAGATAGAGACCATGTTAAAGATAGTCAAGAAAGGAAATTTTATAAAACACAAATTAAATTTATTTATAAATATGAAAACACATATATTATATTTACTTCTTCTTTCCTAATAGACGTTATTTCGACAAGTGTTACTAGCTATAGTAACAAACGGACAAAAGGACATGGTACATTCCAATTTAAGATAAAAGGGTTCCTGTATTATAAGTTATACGAAAATACCATAAATATCATAAATTGGAAATAAACAATTTAGACAACATAAAATTTCTATTGCTTGTCTGAAGCAATAGGAAAATTATTAGAAAATCATCATAATCGAAAAATAGGACTAGTTATTGCCATATGAGAAGGATTTAAGTATTTAACAGAAACAATGGACTATGACGACGACCAGGAAATTATAAGAAAATCTTAAGATAACAGAAAAAACATTGGAAATCTAATTGACGAACTTAGCAACCAAATTAAGACAAATCACCATTTCAATGATCCTATTAATAATATAGCGAAGCATATAAATGAGCAACAACAATTATTAGATATCACCAACTGTGTAAACAAAGAATTTTCAAGGATAAGCAGTATGCAACAAGCATCTCAAATCGACTAAGATATCAATCTTTTAAGAGAACAAGTTAGGAAAGTAAAAGAAAATTGCTAGTATACTAGGAATTCTATGGAAAGGCATTCTATCTAACAAAGAAGTAACAGACTTCAACATAACAATTAATAAATTATATAATATCAAAAGTTCAGTTATAATATATGATAATATTCATTTTACTTATTACAAATTATTCAGATGAAATTATTTACAAAGTTTTAATTGCACAAATCCCTAATACAAATAGCATCTAAAAATAGCATCATACTATCAATTATATATATATATATATATAATACACACTAGCATTGTCATAAGTAAGAACTTTCCGTCCACAGTAGTTCAACATAATTGTAATAATTTTACTCTAAATATTATAGGCAATAATTTATTAAAGTTGGAAAATTGTAAACTAGAAATAAATAACGAAATATGAAATCTTTCTAACCTATAATAACATCATTATTTCTTATCATTGCAATGCAACGATGCACAAAATTTTACCGAATCATTCCACAGAAGAAATTCATGTAAGATGTGTCTAAAAACGCAACTTGTTAAAGAAATAAAATTCTACACCTCTACAAACGAATATATACATTTTGCAGCAAAATTAATAATAACTTTATTGGCTATCACATTTATACTCAAATGTTAAGATAACATACGAATTATTATAAAACATATAGATTTTTCGGAGCAGAATTTTAAGAATGAGGAATTACGTCGGTAACGCCTCTTCTCTTGGGTAGAGGTAGACGTCTCGCCCCCGCTCGCCATTGGCAAAGGTGAATATTCACAAGTTCCTCCCCACTTCACTTTCTCTATCCGTCAATCTGACTAATGCATGTGTCATCGGACTCCAATAACCAAACGCGTATCCGCTTTGCTATATGAAGTTTCAGAACATGCGCATAAAATGACACTTCCACAAACAAGCTGTATTTTTCTCCCAAGGGAAAGACTGGGGTACTGCAGAATCAGCAAAATGTAAACCTTAGATCTACACCTGTGGAAAAAATTTGAATGAAGCAGTTATAGTTTCGGTTCCGCAATGATAAGTTCACTCAATAAATAAATAAATTAAACGATTCTTTTTCTTAACGTAACTTTCTTGAGCTCAAGGGTAAGCTTTATCACCCCATATTTCTTCTTTACAAGAACAATATGTGACGCAAACGAGGATGTTGATTCACGTATTCTACCCTTTTTTAACAATTCATTCAAAATCTTTTGCAACTCTAATCAACGGCAATCTCCTAGGAGCGAGTTACCTTCGTGGTGTCAACTCTATATATCTATCCTATGTCACGTGATCCTCTGTTCTGTCGTCCACGTGTCACCTGATTCTATGTCCATTAAATTATCCCATGTTTTTGTAACTATTTACATGTGTCACGTTCTATTTGTCTAGCTTGTTTATGTCTTTCGTCCAATCACCTGATCCATTGTTTGTCTAACCATTCATACATACATATGTCACCCGATTATTTGCTTTCGTGTTGTCACTATAAAATGAGATTAAATGTAAGGATAAGTTTAAGTTAGTTTAAGGGACTCGCGAAATCCACTATCATATAAGGGTGTTTTTAAGTAGTAAAAGTACTCTGGTGTTTTCTTGAAAATAGTAATATAACTGGCGCAGTCGCATTACGAACCTAAGTAAATTTATGAAAAGTTTGTAAAATAAAATTGATCTTTAAAAGAAATTTTTTACATGGAAAAATGTATGTATGGATTAGAGTGAATTAAATAATTCAATTGTACTCGTATGTGTATTAACAACACAAGTTACATGCGAAGTTCAAGTTACTTAAAAGTAGACACAATTGCAAACAATCCATAACATTCGATCCGTAGGTTCTCTAGCTGTTAAATCGGAAACATTAATAAAATCCGATCACGTACTTTAATGTGCGCCGACTATCTCCTGCGCCCAAATCGCGTCAGGCAGAAAGCTTGCAGTGCAGACCGTGCCAAAGTTTGTCCCGGCCACAGCGCCAAAACAGCCCACGGCAGATCCTACTTTAAAGGATGTACTGTCCACCATCTAGTCAATGCAAGCGGAGATGATCGCTGAAACAGATGGTGCATTTACAGACCAGTTTCTTTCAGCAAACGGCCTGAGTAGACGTCATCTATAATGCGCTGTTTAACAAGCCAAACGCACAGCAGATATCATGGGCTCGCATGCAGCAGGAACCCTTAAGATCCTAGCAGTGAATGACATTTCGCTGCAAACCCACAATCCTGACGTGTAGAAGAGATCGGCCCCAATTTACTCGATGATGGTTATTCTAGCCGGAGATTTGAACGCCAAACATAGTGAATGGGGCAATATTGTTCCAAATGAGAGAGGAAATGCCCTCTTAGAGTGGAAGGAACAGAACAGTATCGAGTGCAGGTAAGATTTGTTTGCAACCGATAAACCATTCATTCATTCCTAGAAGCGGGTCCTATGTGGATGTGATGTGAATCGACAGACGATTGACGGTACTTAACGTGGAGCGGCGCACGAGGAAATGTTAAACTACGGTCGAGTATGACAGTGATCGCTGTGGTTTCGCCGCTGTAATACGGCTACCGAACGAACTAGTGGAACTAGAGGAATATATATTCAAGCGCATCCTTAAAATTATAATAAGGCGCGCTGGCCACGTTTTTCTAGTGCCTTAGCCAGAGAAATAAGTTCACGTGTGATCAATCCTCCTACGAACCGAAACCTAACGAACGAAGAGGTTGACGGGTACCTCATACAAGTAGACGAGGTCATTAAACGTACAATGGACAAGACGATTCCGAAGGTGTTACAAACCGATTATGGTGACATCTATCGGAATTTTGAAATCGATGGACTTCACGTGCAAAAAAGTTGACTCCTGTCAAGACTAAAACTTTCGAACAGGCAGTTGCAGGTAAACAGAATGCAGAAATTCGCTCTCGGAAGTCACAGATCAGAGTACTCCAACAGTTAATTCGCCAAAATTACAGTCTAGCTGTAAGCTTGCATTATGGTTATAGGGCTGTAACATCTTACAACCCGAGCATGTTCCCGCAAGTAAATAAAATCTTTCATATGAGAGATCATGATGACCGCGGCCGATGATGGAAACAACTCCATCCTTATTTCGAAGGATGAACTTCAGGGTATATCGAATATTGTTCTGGGCTATCTGCCCTCTATGGCGGTGGATGCATACCTAACACTGTTCAACAATGCGCAAAGTAATGGCTACTACCCGGCACATTGAAAGATAGCTGTGGTGCAGCCCATTCCGAAACGGGACAAAGATACCTCCATCCCGACAATTCTCCGGTCCATTTCTAATTCGGCTTTAGGGCAGGGCATGATACCATACATATTGCGTCCAAATTGGTCTCCGATATTCAGTGGAACAAGAACAAGACCCAATGCACAGGTGCTTGGCTGATAGACATGGCGGTCAACACCGTTTGGTTAGAAAGCCTCTTTCATAAGTTATTCAAACCAGCCATACATAAAACACTGCTGTATATGATCTATGATATGATTACAGGTAGGAAGTTCGTTGTGAAGAATGGCAATGTAGCCTCAACCACAGTATTTCACATAAAAATGGGTTGCAACAACGGGATGCCGATTCGCTGACTCTGTTTGCTTTATATACTAGCGACACTATAGGTTCCATACCGCATTTAATAGCGTACGCCGATGATCTGCTAGTGTACAGATCAGATGCGAAAGTCGATGTAACCAACAAGTTGATGCAGCGTGACTTCGACAAAATTCAGCGATTTTGCAACGACTGGAAATTGAAAATCAATTTTCGGAAGTGTACAACTATTCTCTTTAGAACCCCGCTATCCAGGGCCTTGAGGGACATGAAAAGAAACTGGCGACCATTCATATGTCACCCGATTTCTTGCTTTCGTGTTGTCACTATAAAATGAGATTAAGTGTAAGGATAAGTTTAAGTTAGTTTAAGGGACTCGCGAAATCCACTATCATATAAGGGTGTTTTTAAAAGTACTCTGGTGTTTTCTTGAAAATAGTAATATAACTGGCGCAGTCGCATTACGAACCTAAGTAAATTTATGAAAAGTTTGTAAAATAAAATTGATCTTTAAAAGAAATTTTTTACATGGAAAAATGTATGTATGGATTAGAGTGAATTAAATAATTCAATTGTACTAGTATGTGTATTAACAACACAAATTACATGCGAAGTTAAAGTCACTTAAAAGTGGATACAATTACAAACAATCCATAACATTCGATCCGTAGGTTCTCTAGCTGTTAAATCGGAAACATTAAGAAAATCCGATCACGTACTTCAATGTGCGCCGACTATCTCCTACGCCCAAATCGCGTCAGGCAGAAAGCTTGCAGTGCAGACCGTGCCAAAGTTTGTCCCGGCCACAGCGCCAAAACAGCCCACGGCAGATCCTACATTAAAGGATGTACTGTCCACCATCTAGTCAATGCAAGCGCAGATGATCGCTGAAACAGATGGTGCATTTACAGACCAGTTTCTTTCAGCAAACGGCCTGAGTAGACGTCATCTATAATGCGCTGTTTAACAAGCCAAACGCACAGCAGATATCATGGGCTCGCATGCAGCAGGAATCCTTAAGATCCTAGCAGTGAATGACATTTCGCTGATAAGGATCGAACGAAAAATACAGCTTTTTTACTTCTTGCAAACCCACAATCCTGACGTGTAGAAGAGATCGGCCCCAATTTACTCGATGATGGTTATTCTAGCCGGAGATTTGAATGCCAAACATAGTGAATGGGGCAATATTGTTCCAAATGAGAGAGGAAACGCCCTCTTAGAGTGGATGGAACAGAACAGTATCGAGTTCAGGTAAGATTTGTTTGCAACCGATAAACCATTCATTCATTCCTAGAAGCGGGTCCTATGTGGATGTGATGTGAATCGACGGATGATTGACGGTACTTAACGTGGAGCGGCGCACGAGGAAATGTTAAACTACGGTCGAGTATGACAGTGATCGCTGTGGTCTCGCCGCGGTAATACGGCTACCGAACGAACTAGTGGAACTAGAGGAATATATATTCAAGCGCATCCTTATAATTATAATAAGGCGCGCTGGCCACGTTTTTCTAGTGCCTTAGCCAGAGAAATAAGTTCACGTGTGATCAATCCTCCTACGAACCGAAACCTAACGAACGAAGAGGTTGACGGGTACCTCACACAAGTAGACGAGGTCATTAAACGTACAATGGACAAGACGATTCCGAAGGTGTCACAAACCGATTATGGTGACATCTATCGGAATTCTGAAATCGATGGACTTCACGTGCAAAAAAGTTGACTCCTGTCAAGACTAAAACTTTCGAACAGGCAGTTGCAGGCAAACAGAGTGCAGAAATTCGCTCTCGGAAGTCACAGATCAGAGTACTCCAACAGTTAATTCGCCAAAATTACAGTCTAGCTGTAAGCTTGCATTATGGTAATAGGGCTGTAACATCTTACAACCCGAGCATGTTCCCGCAAGTAAATAAAATCTTTCGGAGGAGAGATCATGATGACCGCGGCCGATGATGGAAACAACTCCATCCTTATTTTGAAGGATGGACTTCAGGGTATATCGAATATTGATCTGGGCTATCTGCCCTCTATGGCGGTGGATGCATACCTAACACTGTTCAACAGTGCGCAAAGTAATGGCTACTACCCGGCACATTGAAAGATAGCTGTGGTGCAGCCCATTCCGAAACGGGACAAAGATACCTCCATCCCGACAATTCTCCGGTCCATTTCTAATTCGGCTTTAGGGCAGGGCATGATACCACACATATTGCGTCCAAATTGGTCTCCGATATTCAGTGGAACAAGAACAAGACCCAATGCACAGGTGCTTGGCTGATAGACATGGCGGTCAACACCATTTGGTTAGATGGCCTCTTTCATAAGTTATTCAAACCAGCCATACATAAAACACTGCTGTATATGATCTACGATATGATTACAGGTTGGAAGTTCGTTGTGAAGAATGACAATGTAGCCTCAACCACAGTATTTCACATAAAAATGGGTTGCAACAACGGGATGCCCATTCGCCGACTCTGTTTGCTTTATATACTAGCGACACTATAGGTTCCATACCGCATTTAATAGCGTACGCCGATGATCTGCTAGTGTACAGATCAGATGCGAAAGTCGATGTAACCAACAAGTTGATGCAGCGTGACTTCGACAAAATTCAGCGATTTTGCAACGACTGGAAATTGAAAATCAATTTTCGGAAGTGTACAACTATTCCCTTTAGAACCCCGCTATCCAGGGCCTTGAGGGACACGAAAAGAAACTGGCGCAAGTTCGGTCTAGTTGATCCACAGGGTCAGCCGTTATCTGTTAAAAATGTTAAATATCTTCAAATTTGCTTGAACCAATATCTGTGCTGCAGGAAGCATGCAACTACAGCTCTGATAAAAGCTAAGAAGGCCTTTGCTGCGGCAAGTCGGTTGTTTTACAGCAGCTTACTTGATTTCAGTGTGAAGGTGATCTGCTACATGGCCCTCATCCGGCCAATTATGACGTACGTTTGTCTGGTGTGGTTCAACTTGAGTCCTTCCCAGATGGAACAGATGAGGGTGTTTAAGAGTCTTCGGGACTCCCTCTGGTTGTATCTTACACCTGAATCCAATTACAAGAATTACTATTCCAGCGAGGTTTTGTACAACATAATCAGGATAGATAGTTTTATTAATAATCTGATCCGAGGGCACATTGCACGAGCGATGATTTCGTCCAACAGTCTGGTTTTTGGGACGTACGTTGAATAACTTGCATGCGTCGATAAATTTCTTTTTCTCTTTTCGCAGTTGCACTGTTGTAAATATTTTTGTCATCATAGCAATAATTTAGTATAAATATGAGAAAACTAAACTTTTGCATTCATTATGAATACTTAAGCGAACTAAGCCTTTTCTTGTGATCCTAATTTCAGGTTGCATTAGGAGTTTGAAAAAAAAAAATTCTAAATCAGAGAACTTTTCATGGTCCTTTGAGCCGGATATCCGAAAGTGTTGTGTAGTATCAAGTACAAAGTGACAAGTCAAGTGTCAAGTGTAAAGTACAGCAGTACATCGTACAAAAAAAATTAAAATGAAAAATATCGATGAAATTGCGTTAAGTTAAACGCGAATTTCCGAAGAACTTCACAGATTTTAGACTAAATTCAAAAATGATGGAGAGTCACAATACTCAGTGGAGTAACTGCTTCAAAGAATAGAAGGGCTAGAGGAGTATTGGGTCGACTTTCAAGTAAATAACCTCTACTTGTCAGTCTGTAGGTTGTGCGTGGGGCTAACTCCCTCACCACACAAAAATAACCGAGTACAGGAACAAGAACATGCCTCGGATATGAACGGATCCAATGTTGACGACCCCAGCAGACGAACAAAGGACAACAATTTTTGGTTCTGCACGTGGAATGTGAGGTCCCTTAACAGACCACGTGCAGCCGAACAACTTGCGGAGGCCCTTGACTTCTACAAAGTAGATATCACCGCCATCCAGTAAGTGCGGTGGGATGGGCCGGGCAGAAAGAAGATGAAGAACTGCGACATCTAATACAGCGACTGCTACAGGGAGAGAAGGCAGAGCTTATTTGGATGCGGATTTGTTGTTCGAGGCAGACTTAGGCAAAAAGTTTTAAGCTACGATCCCGTAAGCGAACACCTCATAACAATCCGCATTAAGTCGGGAACATCAGCCTGATTTGCGCTCACGCGCCGACAGAAGAGAAGGATGACAACAGCAAGGATGAATTCTATGATCTCCTAGAAAGAATATACGATCGATTGCCCAGCTATGACACCAAGATCGTTCTATGAGATTTCAATGCACAACTGGTAAAATAGGACATCTTTACTGGCGTCATCGGGAAACACAGCCTGCACGACACCACCTCTGGAAATGGACTCAGGCTCTTGGAGTTCGCCGCGGGGCGGAACCTCTCAGAAGGAAAGAGTGAGATCATGAGAAGCTCGCGGTCGAAGAGATGGAGAGGTGTTATGGCAGGAATAACGTCCGAAAGTTTTACCGAAAGGTGAAACAGCTATCCGGTGGATATAGGGTTCGGACCGAAGCCTGCCGGGACCAAAACGGAAACCTCGTAGTAAAGTCGCAATCGATGCTGAGAATGTGGAAAAATAATTTCTGCAGAATTTTAAACGGCGATGACGGCCCAAATCCCACTGTTAGGCATCATTTTTGTCCACTCAATTTGGACGATGGTAGGCAAGATTTCCGCGCCCCCGACTTAGACGAGGTTAAGATAGCGATATCGATGCTGGAGTCGATCAAAGCTGCTGGAGCGGGTGGACTGTCCGTAGAACTGCCTAAAGCAGGTGGAGATGACCCGGTTGGGCGCATGCACCAGCTCGTCTGTAACATATGGTCGGTGAAAAGCATGCCCGATGAGTGGGATCCTGGAAAAGACCCAAGAAGTGCAAATCGACACTCACCACCTTATCGTCGATTTCAAGGCCGCATATGACAGTGACTACCAATCTCGTCAGATTGTGTAGGATGACGATGGAGAACTCTCGCTGTTCCGTCAAAGTCGGCAACGAACTCATTGAATGTCAAAAAGGTTTTAGACAGGACGACGCACTGTCATATGACTTCCTTAACATCAGTCCTAAGAAGATCGTGCGTAATTCACAAGTCTAGGTTACGCCGATGACATTGACGTGATTGGACGAACACAGCGAGCCATCAATGAGACGTTTGCTAGTGTTTAAGCAGAAGCGGCTAAAATGGGTCTGGTGGTTATGAGGGCAAAACGAAGTACATGCTGTCATCAAGGAAGGACACACAACATCGGCGTCTCAGACAGAGCGCTACGCTAGACAGCAGAAACTTTGAGGTAGTCAAGGTCTTCGTCTACCTCAGCTCCGCGGTTAATAATGACAACAACACCAGTACCGATATCAAACGCAGAATCGCCCTTGCCAATCACTGTTTCTTTGGGTTCAAGAGGAAATTGAGTAATAATGCCCTCTCTCGAAGGACTAAGATTGCTTTATATAACAGCTTGATCATCCCAGTCCTACTTTACGGCGCAGAAACCTGGACATTATTAAAAACGGATGAGGAAGTCCTTTGTCTTTTCGAGAGAAAAGTTTTGCGTGTGATTTTTGGTCCTGTTTGCGTTGATGGCATCTGGAGGAGAAGATTTAGAGACGAACTCTATGGGCTGTACAGCGACATAGAGACCTAGTCAAGCGTCTTTGGATACAACGCTTAAGATGGCTCCGGCCCGAAAAGTGTTCGAATCTCAGTCATTGGGACAACGGAACAGAGGACGGCCCAGGCTAAGGCGACGCACACAAGTGGAGAAGGACCTCAACCAACTTAGAGTGCAACTGGCGCAGCTAGCGAAAGACCGTGCTGGTTGTAGAGGCATGTTGGTTGTGGCCCAGATCAACCCCAGATTATAGCGCCACAAGAAGAAGAAGAAGACAATTTTGGGACCTGTAATGGCTGGCCATTAAATTAATCGGACGCCCTACGCAAGATTACTGATATCGTTGCAAGGTCCAGTGGTTCCAAGCATGACTCTAGCATATGGAATAGTTGGAACTTAAAATATAAACTGGAATCAACTGTAAATAGTCGTCAATGTATTTTGCTTGGTGATGCAGGCTACCCTTGTTCAAATATTTTGCTAACTCCAGTCAGAATTCCTTCCAACCGGAAAGAAAAACTGTACAACAATAGCCTTTCAGCAGCAAGAACTAAAATTGCCTAAACGGACAATTGAAGTTGAAATTTCGGTCAATTTTAGAAAGACGTAGATTTAAACACTGCGAAGAACGTGATTGCTGCTGTTGCAGTTCTGCACAACATTGTCAAGGAGCGTAATATTTCTTTCGTCGTAAATGAAGAAGTACTCACTCCCCGCAGCAACAACCGCACTCTGAAAATATCAACGAAATTGTTGAAATAAATGGAAGATCATTCAGAAATGATTTCATAAATAGATTTTTTTGAATTTTTTTCACGGAATAATTAACATAATTAGAATAATAAACAAACATTGAAATAACAATCAATATCACGTCCTTTCCTTTTTTTCCAATAATTCTTCATGGAGTTCCAGCAACAACCACACTCTGAAAATATCAACGAAATTGTTGAAATAAATGGAAGATTATTCAGAAATGATTTCATAAATAGATTTCTTTGAATTCATTTCACAGAATAATTAACATAATTAGAATAATAAACAAACATTGAAATAACAATCAATATCACATTTTTTTCCCTTTTTTCCATTAATTCTTTATGGAGTTCACGCTGGTGTGCAATTTGGTCTTCTTATAGATTAATTCGCAAAGAGTGCAGTTGTTTATGATGCTACAACTCTGATAAATGAAGCTTGCCGCGCTGACATCACATCATGTTTTGATGTTTGCGGTTTCGGCAATTTCCTTAATTTTTCTATTATATTTTGCTTCGACCTGGAAGGAATTGGCCTGTCAGCGGTGACGTTAACTACAGCATTCGCACGTATTCCAATATCTTCAAAGGTTACCGGCGTTTTTGGGACTTATTACCGCGGCAGTTTGTGGAATACTTGATTCAAATGCAACGACGGCAGGAGATCTTAAAGCGCCAATTGTATCGCTATATGTGCAGGAAATATCCTCATCGACAACAATACCATAGTCATCAGCAATCATGGCTTGTACAAAGACATCTAAAGCATCGATAACTGGTACGGCAACGCAGTTTCCAGTAGCGATCATTTTCATTCGCACCCATTGCTGCTTCAATTTATCTATGCTTCTTTGATAGCCAGCAGCACACATATTTGTAGCAATTGACTCTCAGGTAGCTGATTTTCTCTGTAACATTTTTATAACGTTGCCTCTGTTTTCAACCACCTCCAAATTCTGTTCCACAAATTGCCGCAGCATTTCCCTTTCTATGGGATCCCAGTAATGCGATCTGTCTCGTTTTGTCTGTCTATACAGTCTTATTTATAATAAATCATATATGAGTATATAATAAATCATAATAATAAACCCGTAATACTTTTTCCGTTCTATTGATTTCATTTACTTTTTTTTTGGGAATGAATTTGCGTGAAATATTGTATCAATTGGGTTTGTTCGATGAAATCACTTTACAATAACGCTTTTAAGCAGATACTAGATATGCCCAGGCATAAATATGGGTATGAATAACGAAAAGATAAAGTCGGCTTTTTGATTTAGATTCGGCTATAACTAAAGTCGACTTTAGGCACTATTAATGAGCTGACTTTCAGCTCTTCAAAGAGGCAATCTTTCCATAAACATTTTCACTTTGCAAACGGATATAAGCATATTTATGTGGTATCGGGAGCCAAACAAACTGACCTTACCCTACAATGACATAGAAATCACGCGTCGAAACAACAGTTTGGGATAAGGCGACTAAACAGTAAGACAAAATCATACGAAGGCTTACATACAAAACTGACGAACACGGACGTTCACACACATTCTCTTCACAAACGTTCAATCTACGGAGGATAGCAAAAAAAGAAGGAGTAGTAGTAGTCGAGCCGTCAATAACACCAGTCGTGACCAAACGCAATTAAATTACCATTAAATCAATAATAATATTTTGAATTCGAATTTGAATCTGAGTTCTATTTTCCGAAACCTACAAATTGGGGGATCGTTTGGGATCTTCTTCTTCTTCAGATGGCGCTACAGTCCGGGGTGGACCTGGGCCTCAACCAGCATGCCTCTCCAGCTAGCACGATATTTTGCCAGCTGCTTCCAATTGCGCACTCCAAGTTGGTTGAGGTCCTTTTCCACTTGTGTGCGCCATCTCAGTCTAGGACGTCCTCTGTTGCGTTGTCCTTGTGGTTCGGATTCGAAGACTCTTCGGGCCGGAGCAGTGTTGTCCATCCGCTCTAAATGCCCTAGACACCTTAAGGGTTGTATCCGTAGACGCTTGACTAGGTTCATGCCACCGTACAGCCCATACAGTTCGTGGTTGAATCTTCTCCTCCAGATGCCATCAACGCAAACAGGACCAAAAATCGGCCGCAGAATTTTTCTCTCGGCGGCTTTCTCATCCGCTTTTAGTAGCATCCAGGTTTCTGCGCCGTAAAGCAGGTGTTGCACAAAGTCACTTTGGTCGTTCGGAAGAGGGCTTTATTACTCAATTGCCTTTTAAGCCCAAAGAAACAGCGATTGGTAAGAGTGATTCTGCGTTTGATTTCGGTACTAATGTTGTTGTCCGTATTCACCGCGGAGCTGAGGTAGACGAAGTCCTTGACTACCTCTAAACGTCTGCTGGCCATAGTGACGCTCTGTCCGAGACAATGATGTTCTGCGTCCTTCTTCGATGACAGCATGTACTTCGTTTTGCCCTCGTTTGCCACCAGTCCCACTTTAGCCGCTTCTGCTTCGATGCTAGCAAATGCCTCATGGACGGCTCGCTGTGTGTGGCTAGCAGTTGAACGGACTTGTGAAAGATCGTGCCTCTGATGTTGACGTGTGAGTTACGCACGATCCCCCCAAGAATGTTATTAAAGAAGTCGCATGACAGCACGTCGCCTTATCTAAATCTTTTTTTGACATCGTCTCGGTGAGTTCGCTACCGACCTTGACGGAGCAGCGAGAGTTCTCCATCGTCATCGTACACAATCTGACGAGTTTGGTAGGAATGCCAAAACTAGACATTGCACTGTATAGCTCGTCTCTGTGCACGCTGTCATACGCGTCATATTGACAAATAGATGGTGGGTGTCGATTTGTACTTCTTGGGACCTCACCAGGATTTGACACAGTGTGAAGATTTGGTCGAATGTGGACTTCCCTGGCCGGAAACCACACTGATAAGGACCTATCAGGTTGTTGACGAACGGTTTCATGCGCTCACACAATACGGCAGAAAAAATCTTATATGCAATGTTAAGGAGACTGATCCCTCGGTAGTTGGCGCAGTCGAAGGGGTCTCCTTTCTTGTAGACCGGACATACGATGCTGAGTTTCCACTCACCGGGCATGCTTTCCTTCGACCATATCCCACAGATGAGCTAGATGATGCGCCCAACCAGCTCATCCCTAGCCGCTTTGAACAGCTCTGCGCCAGCAGCTTTGTTCGACTTCAGTCTCGATATTGCTATTGTTCACAGCAGCAATAGCCATCACGTGTAGATCTCTACACTCAAATCGCGATCGCGAATAAATATTGTTCTCTTTCTTCGAGTGTTTTTTCTTCATTTCGAACAATAGGTGGGGCAAATCAGCACCTCCTCAAAACAGCTATCTTGGCCTCGTCGAAGTCAGGGGGACGGAATTCTTTTCCATCGTCGTCCAAATTGAGTGGACCATTCTGCCTAACAGCGGGATTTGTGTCGTCATCGCCGCTTAGGAGTCTGCAGAAATGATCCTTCCAGATTCTCAGCACCGACTGCGACTCTACCACAAGTTGTCCATTTTGGTCCCGCCGGATAACTATCTTGCGGTAGAAATTTCGGACGTCATTCCTGCCATAGCACCTCTCCATTTCCTCGACCGCGCGCTTCTCGTGCTCTTTCTTTTTTCTTCCGAGAAGCCGGTTCTGTTCCCTTCTTCTCTGTTTGTAGAGCTCACAAACACACCTCTGGCAGCATGCGCCTGCCTGCACTCGTCGTCAAACCATGGGTTCCTCTTAGGTGGTGGCGTGAAACCCAGCACATCAGTGGCGGCCTCTTTGATGGCTTCTTTCCATTTGTCTTCTATTGTTTGTGCAGGCAGCGTCGAACTTTGAGACAGTTTCAGGGTGAATCGATCGGTAAAGTTTGTAGCGATCGGCTGCGATTGTAGCTTTCCGACGTCAAACCGTTTTGGTGTGTCTCGACTCCGTTGCTCTCTCGATATCCGGGTTCTTACCTTGGCTACAACAAGGAAGTGACCCGAGTCGATGTTTGCACCTCGGAAGGTTCGGACGTCGAGAATACTGGAGGAGTCTCTGACGTCGATCGCAACATGATCAATCTTGTTGACGGTCGATTGATCAGTTGATCGCCAGGTCCCTTTATGAATGTTAAGGTGTGGGAACCGCTTGCTGGCCACAGAGAGATTTTGCCCCGAGGTGAGTCAACTAGCCTCAGTCCGTTTTCGGAGGTGTTGGCGTGCAGGCTGTGTCTTCCGATGACTTTACCAAAGACTTCTTCTCTTCCCAGCTGAGCGTTAAAATCTTCTAGAACGATCTTGGTGTCTTAGCTGTGTCGATTGTATGTCCTTTGGAGGTGATAGGTGATTTTTGCCTAAGTCTGCCTCGAACAACAAAACCGCATCCAAATAAGCGTTTCCCTGTCTCCCTGTAGCAATCGCCGTGGTATATGTCGCAATTTCTCACTCTTCTCTTGCCCGGCCCATCCCACCGCATTTCCTGAATTGCGATAATGTCTGCTTTATAGCAGTCCAGGGCGTTGATCACCAAAATTTAATTACATCTGAAAAATTTAAATTCATATTTCTGTTTGTTAATACTTAAAAGTAAAAGCTTATATTTCTCCATTGACAATATTATATTGTATATAATATTGTCTATGAAAAGCTTCTCAAATCTCGCTGTTCGAAGTCGGCGAAAAACTGTAGGTCCCTTCTACTCGTGAGAAAATAGTGGCACGCACAACACGAGCAGTTGTTGTAGAAGCTAGGCCCTGGTCCCTTGTGGGCTGTAGTGCCACACAATTATTATTATTATTATTATTTCCATAAAAGAAACTGTTAATATCTTTTAAAATTTAAATTTCTTATTTAATTTCTTAAAATATTGCATTATATGAAAATAAGATTAAGATGGATGTAAACCAAATTGTGTCGTTGACGGTCGACTGACTGAAAGAAAGACTAGGGCAACATAACTTATCAACGACAGGACTTAAGAGCGTACTTCAGGACAGGGTACTGGAACACTAAGGCTTATCCCGAGTCCCTGATGGAGAAGAACCTGTGGATAGACAAAGTGTTGCGTTTCATGACGAGGATGAAGAGGTGGTCAGCACTATAGTCTCCGGCGGAGTGCAAGACAGAAGTCTTTTCAGACTACGCGACATAGATGACTCCATGATGGCATACGATAGAACTGGATATCCGGACATTAATCTGTGAATCCAAGAGTTTGAGGAGAACGCCATGGCCGGAAATCGGAATGATTTACAAAAATTTATCTACGCGAAACAACTCCTGAAGGACCAGCAAAATTGTTTATTCCGTTGAAGAAAGCTTTAAGCAAAGAATTTGGAAGCAAGTTGTCAACAGCCGAAGTACACTACCTGCTGCAGAACCGACGGAAGAAGCACACAGAGAGCTTGCAAGAATATTTAAGTCAGCTAATGAAGATCAGAAGTCAAATGACACTTGACGAAGAAAGATAAATTCAGTATTTCGTAGACGGAATGTCGGATTCAACGCAAAACAAGGCAGTTCTGTATAATGCACTTGATATTCAAATCATTGATATTCAATGACTTAAAGGTACGAGAAACTTCGAGAACTCAGACAGAAGTCGTCAAACTCAAGAGGGCACCAGCGTCCTTCAACATCTGGACAAACAACACCAAAACCGGAAAAAAACAGAGATGAAGTGTTTTAGTTGCAGAAAGACGGATCACATAAACAGGGACTGTCCAGCGAAGACAAAATGTCTTAAATGTAGTCATCTGATCATCGATGATTTGCGTGTAGGGCACCAGCGAATACGATACAAAATCAACATAGAAGAGGAGGTGCACCAAAAAACAATATTTTTTTCTGGCGAGTGGCACTAACCGCGGCTTCAAGTACATAATCGTCAAAGAGCAGAATTTATATATATTTAATGTTAGGTAGCTTTGAGGAAACAGGCTGATGGAATAGAAGTAAAAGTAAGATTTCATGTAGTAGGTGAGAAGGACATGCAGTATGCGGCAGTCATCGGAAACGACGTATTGAAGAAAGTTGATCTCAGTATCACAGAAGCTGGTGTGGAATGAAGAATTCCAAAGTACAGCGGAAGTGAATGAAATGAAGATTATTCTGTCCGACGAAATTTCAGTTTCCGGAGGCCACGACGTCTTTCTAATGTTGACCCGGCAACGGTTCGGAAGCAGATAAGCAAAATTCAACCTAGTACATCTAAGTATGCTGCACCCATAGTACTAAAGGGTGATTTTTTAAAAGCTATAGTCGATAGTACGGTCCATATAATTTAATGTTTAAAGAGTATTTCATGTTAATGTTGACCTTGACTGCGCCCTAAACGGTCCATCCGCTTAGTCCCATTTTGGCATATTCTTTCCAACATTTCGGCCAGTAACTCACGAATAAATGCTTCAATATTGTCTTCCAACGCGTCAATTGAAGCGGGCTTGTCCGTATAGACATGAGCTTTAACAAAGCCCAACAAAAAATAGTCTAAAGGCGTTAAATCGCACGATCTAGGCGGTCAATTGACCGATCCCGAACGTGAAATAAAATGTTCACCGAACTCGCCTCTCAATAAGGTCATTGTTGCGGTTGCTGTGTGGCATGTGGCACCGTCTTGTTAAAATCACATGTCATGCAAGTAAAGCTCTTGCATTTGGGGCAGAAGGAAGGTGGATATCATCCGGTAGCGCTCACCATACACAGTTACGTTACGATTTGCATCATATTTGAAGAAGTACGGTCCAATGATGCCACCAGCCCATAAACCGCACCAAACTGCAACTTTTTTTGGATGCATTAGTAGCTCTTGAAATGCTTCTGGCTGATATTCGCTCCAAAATCGTCAATTCTGCTTTTTTACGTACCCATCGAGCCAAAAATGAGCTTCGTCACTGAATACAACGATGCGCGCGATAAACTTTCTTAACAGAGCACGCATTTTGATAATAAAATTCAATAATTTGTAAGCGTTGTTTGTCTGTAAGACTATTCATGGTTAGATTATAGACCGAACTGAAGATGTTTGACGGTGAAACAAAAAACGAAACGTGCGTCAGCTTTTTAAAAAGATAATACCTAAAAAAACACCCTCTAGTTTCAAAGACTCGTTAGAACACCGACGTAATGTCGCGTGTCTATCACTGTTTTATCGCTATTTTAATAAGTAATGCTCAAACGAATTAGCCAGCTGCATTCCTCCCCTTCAAGAATTCACCCGCAATGCACGCCTCGCTAGGAATGCTCATCAGTTCACCCTTAAGCCCACCTTGGGACGTACAGTTAAGTATAGAGACTCGTTCTTTAGCCGCACCACACGAATATGGAATGCTCTTCCCAGCTCAATATACCCCTCTCATTACAATCCATAGACATTTAAAATCAATATGCACCGGTTCCTTCTCTCCCTCTCTTCCTCTATACCTTCGGCCCGTGCTGTGACTTAAATCCGGTCACTTAAGGGTGGTCGTAACCCCTTTGGCGCGCGCCAAATATAAAAAAAAAAATGGTGGTAAGAGGATATGCTGCAAATACAGATGGTCGAACAAGAAGATTGTAAGGGACAACTTCTCGATGGTGTTGGACGACGACGTTGTTGAGGGACTTCAGAGAGCATTTGTTTACACGACAGTGGACTTAGAAAATGGATTTTTCCACCTTCCCGTAGAACCAAGCTCTCGAAATTATACAGCATTTATCACGCCTGATGGTCAACATCAATTTGTGTACGTACCGTTTGGAATAAGTAATTCTCCTGCAGTGTTCAGTCGATTCATTTTCGCCATTTTTCGTGGGTAGTGGTGTATGTGGATGACCTCACAGTACCAACACAGAACGAACGAGAAGGTATACAGAAATTTAAGTGGATCCTAGAAGTGCAGCACATGGATTACGCATCAAATGGTCTAGGTGTCAAATTCTAGTGAGGAGAATCGATTTCCTTGGGCATAAGGTTAAAGGATGTTACGGACTGTAACGCTTTCGCGATGACAATGCGTAAGGCGGTAACACCAGTCAGGACTTCTCAATGGGCAATGTTTCTTCAAGAATTTGAATATGGGATCGAGCACCGTCCCGCTCATCAACAAGGTCATTTCGCAACAAAGAAGACAAAGGAGTTAGTTTAAAGAATATTGTACGAGGATGAGTAAAATGTCTCGTTTCAGAATCCAAGGCCAGCAAAAAGGAAAGATATCTCGTTCCAATAGACAAGAAATGGTACAGAACCAAAAGCAATAAAACCATCTACTGGTAGTGGCGGATATTTTCTCTAAGTTTGTGTGGTTTTACCCAACGAAAAGTACTGGGGTCGACAAATTGATCAAGAAGTTCCGAAAACAATCCGCCGTATTTAGTAATCCGAAAAGCATTCAGTGAGTACTGTTAAAGGGAAGGAATTAGTTATCTTGCAGTACAGAAGTACCAAGAGGAAACGGGCAGGTGTAGAGAATTCATCGGATAGTTATTCCAATAATATCAAAAGCTTGCAGGGAAAACGACAAAAATTGGCATAAGCACGTAGACTGAATACAACAGATTTTGAAAAGTACCCCACCACGAAGTGCGAAGTTGAGTCCATTCAGGATACTAACAGGGTTGGACACACACACACATTCTCTTTACAAACGGTCAATCTAGGGAGAAAAGCAAGGAGAGAAGGAGTAATTGTAGTCGAGCCGTCAATAACTCCAGTCGTCGCCAAACGCAGTTAAATTACCATTAAATAAATAATAATATTTTGAATTCGAATATAAATCTCGAATTCTACATTTGTATGTACATTTGTTTGTATGTGGAACTACAGTTTACTTTTTGTCTTTCGATTGAAGTAGCAAATTTTACTAATGGACTGAATACCTCATGCTTTTTTTCGAATTACATAAACTACTATTCATTGTTCATTATTTCTAATATGTTTTCTGATAAGTTTATTTTATATCAATAGAAATGTATTTTGTACAGTTCAAAACTTAAACCACAAGTATTACATAGTTCTTGTATTATAATATTATAGAACTAAAATTCTGAAGTAGTTTTAAGCTTCCGATTTTCGTCAAATGTGAAATTCGCTCTTAGTGGGGGGGGGGGGGGGGGGGGGGGAAGGAATTACATTCGTGGTGGCAACTCTACCGGATCTGTCCTCATATCCTCCTACGTCTCATTTCTTTACATTCCATGGATCATCCTCTGTTCTATCGTCCTCTATCACCTGATTCTATGTCCGTTAAATCACGCGATCGTAATTCTATTTATGTAGCTTGTCTATCGTCGAATTACCTAATCCATTGTTTGTCTAACCGCTGATATGTCGAGGTTAAATGTAAGAATTATTTTAAGTTTGTTTAAGGGACTTGTGGAGTCCACTTCCAAATAAAGGAAAAGTGTTCTCTAGTGTTTTCTTAAAAATAGTAATATAACTCGGGCAATGAACAGGAATTTCTTTCGATAAAGTTATTTGCATTTTAAAATCATGGACTTCGCGATTAACCACTGCATTAACCACGTCTTTTTTAATGCACTCAGGTAAGTTTTCATTAACCTTAATATTGTAGGAATTTTCTTTAAAAATAAAACGACATTGTTCACACTTCAACTCTATGGACAGATAATCAGCAATTTATTTTTCAACTTCCTTTTATACATTCGGTAGTTACTTACGGTAGTGGTCGCTGGGCGTAGTGGTAAGTGCATCGACCGCGGCGCAGAAAGTCTGGGTTCGATTCCCAGACGGGACACCTAGCATTTTTTCACGGCACCACCTCTTCCGAGTTGCTGAAAACACTCAAAGAGTATTAATTGTCTATGGAAATCTTCTCAAATCTTGCCGTTCGGAATCAGCAAAAAACTGTAGGTCCCTTCTACTCGTGAAGAACAGTAGCATGCACAACACGAGTAGTTATTGTAGAAGCTAGGCCCTGGTCCGTTGTGGGCTGTAGTGCTACTCAATTATTATATACATATAAATATATACTTAACAAAACGAGGCATTTTAGGATTCCATATGTTCATCAAATTCACGAAAAGATAACTTTGCAATAAGATAATCTAATATCTTTTGTAACTCAATCTTATTAGCTTACGGAAATCTTCGCGGTGTGCAGTGAAATGGGGTGTCTTTAATCAAAACAATCTAAATTTCGAAATGAGTTTTTGGCTTAAATGAGTTTTTAAAAAAAGGAGTTTAAAAAAAATTAACAGAATGTACTATTTCCCTGACTTTTGATTGGACACATTTACTCAGATTTTCCTTGACTTTTATTTGTAACTCACTGATATCGTGGCCGATATCGATATTCAAAATTTCCTGAACAAAATCATTGTTGTCGCTGCAGAACGTTTGTTGAAGTTGTATGCCGTCGAGTGTTTCACGAGTTTCTTGATTCATTTCAATGCCTTGACTAATTGGAGCCTCCAACGAATTTATTTCAAAAAAAATCGCGCCATAAAATGACGGGATAATTCATAGAGTTATCTTTTACAACTTTGATCTTCAAATAGATGATCGTTGACTCCATAAAAAGACTGCGTCGTACATTTTAATGCTGGTTTTCCACACTTGAAGCATGTGTTGTTTGACATTTCTTTCGCGTCGGTTGTTTAGCTCTGTGTTATTGTTGGACGCTATTTCTGCTGTTTTTGATTTTATTGTGACAATTCGTTGACCTGATCGACCAGTTGTTGTTTTGACATTTTCTCTGAACTATTTTGATGCGTGTTCTGTTTTTGCTGTTGATATTTTCGCAGAGCACTTTTAAGTTCCGAGAGGTTTTCGGCATTGTACAAGATGGTTTTGTTGTGTGGGATGTCTGGGATGCATCTTATTATAAACTGCACCAAGTCTATTTCATCTACCTCGTTATGTGGAGCGATTCCTTGCATATGCAACAGATATTGCTACATGGTTTCTTCTCGTCGTTTCCTTCTATTACGAAGTTCACAGTAAAAGTCTAATTTCGTAACAATTTTTCCAAATTTATTTTTGAAAACAATTTTCAATTCAGACCAATTCTTTGAATTGATTGTTCGAATGTACAATTTTTCTGTACCAGTCAAAAGTCGTTTTCCATAAAGGTACTTAGCTCTTTCGTCCAATCCGAATATTTCTGCGCAATCCTTGAATTGCTGGATCCATCTCTCAACAGGGTAATTATCATTACGGCTGAATGGAGTAATGGAATCATCCGAGTCAACGTAAGGATCTGTCACAGCCTCATCGGATAGAATTGAGTTATCAGTTTCACCAACAAAAGTCCATGTGGTGTTGTCGTGCATTAACTTTCGAAGGTCTTCATCCTCCAAATCCTGCACTGCTTCAAGTAATCGAACTTTCAGCTCCGCCTTAGTTCCCGTAGTCTGAAACTTTAACGTCTGTAGGACTTTCTTTAATTCCACGACAGTGGCTGATTCCAAGATATTCGTCCACTACTCGGATTTTTTTTTTTTTAAATTACACTCGGTGCACTTGATTGAGTAAAGAAACTAGCTATTAAGCAGAATATCATAATCAAAAATTTATTTTTCAACTTCCTTTTAAACATTCGGTAGTTACTGCATTGTGAGAGTTTTCAGCATAATCACCTCATAATATGGCGTGTGCAGATAAGGTTATTTGTAATAGAATAAGTTGGAATTTAAGCGTGCAAGTATATATACACTGTAGTACACAAAAATAACTTAATTGAAATAAAAAAAATGTTTGTTGCTAATTTTTGTCTACAATATCTAATATAGCTGGAGCCTCTTGGATGTCAGATGAAATGTGAAGATCTTGTTGAAATCCTGTTGAAACTTTTGCTTTCTGTTGTTGCAACACCAAACCATTTTGTCCATGAAATCTCTGCGTAAAATTAAGAGATGTCTCATTAAATAATTTTTAACAACTAACTTTTTTATTTAATAAACCTAAAACCCGATTTAAATAAAACTAACTAATTTTAGTGATATGTCACTAGCTAAACGATAACTGATATCTTTCACAAATTCGTTGCTGTTTATTGATTCTGTAACCTGTTTTGGTAAATTGTTTCAATTCCGCTGCTCGACCATTCATATAAAAAGACGTCAGTGAATTCTTGGCAGTACAGGCGATATATATATATTTTATATATATATAATAGACTACGAATTACAAATAACATGACTAGTTATTCATGGTTTTTAAGATGAGAAATAATCTTTAATTTAAAAAATTTCTGGAGCAAATTTCCAAAAAAATCTATCTAGCTAAGTTAGCCAAGCGAGTACAACGCGATAATGGCTCGTTTTTGTATAAAATTTGTGTGATGAATATTTATTCGAAACAGAAGACGATTACGTGAATTTGTTGTTGGGGTATAAAAATGTATCCGGCTCAATAGGAGAGAATAATCAATTCGAGAGGTATGAATGAACATTAATGATAAATATTTACTGAGATAATGGGGAATTAAATAGAAAACATCTTGTCCTATATGTTGTCATTTTCATATTCTAACGGAGTTTATGGCCCAAATCCCGCTGTTAGGCAGAATGTTCCACTTAATTTGGACGATGATAGACAAGAATTCCGTCCCCCCGACTTAGACGAGGTCAAGATAGCAATATCGAGACTGAAGTCAAATAAAGCTGCTGGAGCGGATGGACTGTCCGCAGAACTGTTTAAAGCAGCTGGGGATGACCTGGTTGGGCGCATGCACCAGCTCATCTGTAAGATATGGTCGGAGGAAAGCATGCCCGATGAGTGGAATCTCAGCGTTGTCTGTCCGGTCCACAAGAAAGGAGACCCCTTCGACT
This sequence comes from Eristalinus sepulchralis, assembly GCA_944738645.1. Lineage (NCBI taxonomy): Eukaryota > Metazoa > Arthropoda > Insecta > Diptera > Syrphidae > Eristalinus > Eristalinus sepulchralis. Next base: position 11,188,366 of record OX122884.1, read on the forward strand.
GCGCCAACTATCGAGGGAAAAGTCTCCTTAATATCGCATACAAGATCCTTTCTGCCGTATTGTGTGAACGCCTGAAACCGTTTGTCAACAACCTGATTGGTCCTTATCAGTGTAGTTTCAGGCCAGGGAAGTCCACCATCGACCAAATCTTCACACTACGGCAGATCCTGGAAAAGACCCAAGAAATGCAAATCGACACTCACCACCTATTCGTCGATTTCAAGGCCGCATATGACAGTGTGCATAGAGACGAGCTATACAGTGCCATGTCTAGTTTTGACATTCCTACCAAACTCGTCAGATTGTGTAGGATGACGATGGAGGTCTCTCGCTGCTCCGTCAAGGTCGGGAACGAACTCACCGAGACCTTCAATGTCAAAAAAGGTTTTAGACAAGGCGACGCACTGTCATGTGACTTTTTTAACATCATCCTTGAGAAGATCGTTCGTAACTCAGAAGTCAACACCAGAGGTACGATCTTCCAAAAGTCAGCTCAATTGCTAGCTTACGCCGACGACGTTGACGTGATTGGTCGAACACAGCGAGCCGTCAATGATGCATTTGCTGGCATTGAAGCGGAAGCGGCTAAAATGGGTCTGGTGGTAAATGAGGGCAAAACGAAGTACATGTTGTCATCAAGGAAGGACACACAACATCGGCGTCTCGGACAGAGCGTCACACTAGGCAGCAGAAACTTCGAGGTAGTCAAGGACTTCGTCTACCTCGGCTCCGCGGTAAACAGGGACAATAACACCAGTACCGAAATCAAACGCAGAATTACTCTTGCCAATCGCTGTTTCTTTGGGCTCAAGAGGCAATTGAGTAATAAAGACCTCTCTCGAAAGACTAAGCTTGCTTTATATAACACCTTAATCATCCCAGTCCTACTTTATGGCGCAGACACTACTAAAAGCGGATGAGGATGCCCTTGATCTCTTCGAGAGAAAAGTTCTGCGCGCGATTTTTGGTCCTGTTTGGGTTGATGGCATCTGGAGGAGAAGATTCAACCACGAACTGTATGGGCTGTACAGCGGCATGAGCCTAGTCAAGCGTCTACGGATACAACACTTAAGATGGCTAGGCCATGTAGAGCGTATGGACACCACTGCTCCGGCCCGAAAAGTCTTCGAATCTGAGCCATTGGGACAACGCAACAGAGGACGGCCCAGGATAAGGTGGCGCACACAAGTGGAGAAGGACCTCAACCAACTTGGAGTGCGCAACTGGCGGCAGCTGGGGAAAGATCGTGCTGGCTGGAGAGGCATGTTGGTTGAGGCCCAGGTCCACCACGGACTGTAGCGCCATAAGAAGAAGAAGAATTCGTATTTGTATAATTTAATTTCATACTTAATGCTTAGCTCGTACGAACTAGAATAACAATAAAATTTAACTGTGACACTTAATCCGCAGCTGTTTCCCTTTTCTTTGCTCCACTTCGAAAGCTGCTCCGAGAAAAAAAACATGCACTGGCGTGTGCTCGTTTCTGCGGCATAATGCGTGTATGAATGTTATGCTGTGAGTTGTGTGGTATATTATCAGAGTAAATATCTGGGCAGTTGTGTTTTTATTTCTCATATTTTCGCAGTGCTAATTTTAATTCAGTTAAGTTATTTGCACTGTACAAAATTGTCTTTTTGATTTCTGTATAAACAATGCCTTTAATTATAAACTGAATTAGATATTCTTCTTCAATAGATCCTTTCGAAGCAATTTCTAGAATGGCAAGAATATATTACTGATAGGTTTCGTATCTTCGTTTCTTCGTTGTACAAAACTGTTCGTTCGTTATACAAAACTGTTTTAGTCACATTTCTTTTAAATTCGCTTAATAAACACTTTTTTTAAATTTTGCATTTGGTGTAACTGTTCTTATATTCAACTTAGCTGTACCAGTCAATAGTCGCTTTCTATTAAGAAACTTACTTTTCTCGTCTTGGCGCAAAATTTCGGAGAATTCTTCAGTCCGTAGTCAATTTGGTGTTGCTGGTTTCTGCGTCCTCCAACTGAAATTCCCCAAACTGACGTTTGAGCTTGGCAATTTCATCCTTCTTTTGGTAAATCCTACGAAGCTTTAACTATTCTTTGTCTAGAATTTCCTCGACTTTAGGTACTTCTTGACTCTGAACTTGATTTGTTAGAACTCTGGCGCATAAGTTTTTGCAAATCCGATACAATGAAATTGAAGTTTCGGCAATCTCAATACAAACTTAAAAACAACGGCAGTTGATGAGTTCAAAAATAAATGCCACGCTTCAAACATTTTACTTTTTTTACCCCACATAAACATAATAATTGAAAATCGCACGAATACTGCAGGAACGGAGGAACAACAGTTTAGCATAATGAAGTAATATATTTCTCTACTTTCACGCGGTATTCGCAAGCGGTATCCCACTTTTGACAGTTTGTTGGGAATTTCGACGGGGATGTAAATGAAAGACGCGATTGATACGAGGGCTGTTTATTGCTTTACTAGTTTCTTACATTTTACTTAAAACAAAGAATTAATGAACGGTGCAAGTGCACAGCAATGAAGGTTTGATCACTCGATCGCTAGTGCCAATGACAATTTGAGTAACAGATACTATATATATATTGAAGTAAATTATGTATTTGAGATACTGAATGTACAGTTTATGTTGAAATTAGACGTACCAATCTAAAAATGATTACACTCGGAAAACCCATATTTCTGAAAGATACATTTTTTGCACTCTTGTTTCCAAATTCTCCTTTAGTATGTTTAGGTATCCGCTCTTATCCATTGTCGTTTTATCAACTTAAAATTGTTAATACCTGCGTTTAGGTCTGAACTTGCTTCTGCTGCTGGATTCTGTCCACTTGGAGTGGAAATCAAACCCTTTATTAACCAGCCTAAGATAAAGTGGGAGTAGAGAAACCAGAACTAATTTAACTTCTCGCTTAAATAAAATATCGCTTAATGTCTATTACCAAAATGTAGGTGGTCTGAGAACCAAATTAGATTCCCTTCATTATACGGTTATTTATATTTATAACTTGCATTTTAATAATGAAAACCTTTCTAACTCTAAGCATGTATTCAGGAGATTTCAACTTAAGTACTGTTAAATGGCAATTTAACCTTAGAAGAAAAATACCTCATTCCTAAAAATATATATTCGGATATTGAAATATTTGTATCCGACTTTTTTAATTAATTTAATTTCATTACTATGTTGGATCTCAATTCCTAGTTAAATTCAGTAATATGGAAGAGTATACTTAGCCCCAGTAACTTAACTGGCTCCTACGAATGAATTAAACGCACTCTTAGTTCATGTTTTGATTTGTTACTTTAAATTCCATATGGATTAATAAAATTCCGTCTCGTCTTAATAATCAGAATACCAAAGCCTTTAAGAGATTTAAACATAGCCGCTCTTGTGCAGACTGTCAATTTAGGTATATAAAACTTCAAAAAGATTTCTATTATCTAATATGCGGAAATTAACCTTTGTCTCGCTGCATGTTTCAAGCAAACTTAGCACATAACGCTCTAATTTTTTTGATGCCATAACGAGAGATGTCTTAAAAAACGAATATGAGAATTCTTGCTAGAACCGATATTTAGCACATTTTGGTTTGTAATTCTACTTGACGAAATAAATAAATAAATTAACTTCCAACAGCTACAGCTGCCATACATCCCCACGTCGACACTGAGCCTCCACAATGCTTTCCTCTTCAGTGAAACATTTTTAGGTTCCAGCTGTGTGTTTGGTCTTCTTTCATACCTTTCCATATATATATATATATATATATATATATATATTATTTTTTTGATCCAAGACTTTTCAATTTAAATTCATTAAAAAATGCAACATTTTGCCTAAAAGAATCACTTATATTTCGGTACTTTTGCTTTTGATCGAAAGCTTTCTTACGGCTAACAGGACATGCGCTCACACTTTTGTTGTTTCTAGGTATTGTTTCCCAATTTGGACAGCACAGATTTTGTCTCAGAAAATGTTCTTGACTATGCACTATAATGATTATTTCTTTTTTACCAATTTTGCTTAAGGTTTTCTCATTTTGGTGCACATTTAATTAAATTTTTTGTGTCTATTGAGATTTCGGCTTAACATTTATAACATGAAATTTCGTTACAAAAACTGTCTCCAAAATGATCACCTCATACCATGGCTTACTGTTTTTCTATTCCAAAACGACAATCATTGAAACAACAATATGTATTCTCACTTTTAATATGGGTTTTTTACCTTCACCTCGAATTAATAATTTTATGTCTAACATTATGTTAAAAAAGTATAGTTTGCCTTAGAGTAGAAACTAAGAGCTTTAATTCGACGAACAGGTTTCGATCGGAGCTCATTCGTTTACATTTTATTTTTGATGAATATATCAATGAAGAGTATCAATTGTTTTGAAAAGCTTCCCAAATCTCACCATTCGGAGTCCGCAAAAAACTGTAGGTCCCTTCTACTCGTGAGAGACAGTAGCACGCACAACACGAGTAGGTGTTGTAGAAGCTAGGCCCTGGTCCTTTGTGGGCTGTTGTTGTGTTGTCAGTAACTCGAAAGAGTTGACATTCGACGTCTTGGTACTAGGTAACACACAGGCAGGTGAAAATATAATTTTTATTTATCAGATTTGAGCTGGCCTGAATATAACTTAGTGTCTTTATTTTTTCTAGACCGCGGCCTAGTTTTTTTATGTGACGTGACTTTTCTTAAAATACACAATATGAGCAAAGTCAAAAATTGAAAGCAGTCCAAGTTATTTTACAGAATCTAGTATTGGTTGCTGCCTGGAGAGATATGTGTGTTCTTGTCGATATGCGTGCTTATAGTGATGAGTCTCTTCTTCAATGGATTAGAAAATACTTTTTAAACCGTTCAATATCAGTTGGTTTAAATGAGTTTACGTTTGAAATCCACCATATTAATACTAGAGTTCCCCAGGGTTTTACTCCTTTCTGGTGAAGCGTAAAGACGACGCTGAGATTCCACTCATCGGGTATGCTTTCCTCCAACCATATCTTACAGATGAGCAGGTGCATGTGCCCAATCAGGTCAACTCCAACTGCGACTTCAGTCTCGATATTGCTATCTTATCGGGGGGACGGAATTCATACCTATCATCGTCCAACTTGAGTGGAACATTCTGGCTAACAGCTGGATTTGGCCCGTCATCGCCATTTAAATGTCTGCAGAAATGATTTTTCTAAATTCTCAGTATCGATTGCGACTGTACTACTAGGTCTCCGTTTGGTCCCGGCAGGCTTCGGTCCGAAACCTAAATCCACGGGATAGCTGTTTCAGCTTTCGGTAAAATGTTCGAACTTCATTCATGCCATAACGCTTCTTCATCTCTTCTACCACGTGCTTCTCATGCTCTCTCTCATTTTCCTTCTGAGAAGCCGGTTCTCTTCCATCCTTTTCTGTTTGAAGAGCTCACGAACAGCTCGCGGTGGACGATGCAGCTTTGCGTTGTAGGCCTCCTGTTTAGTTGATGTGCCTGCCTGCACTCGTCGTCAAACCATGGGTTCCTTCTGGGTGGTGGCGTGAAACCCAGCACATTAGCGCCAGCTTCTTGACAACGTTTCCATTCTTCTTCTATTGTCAGTGAAGGTAGCATCGAACTTTGGGAGAATTTCAGGGAGACTCGGCCGGCAAAGATCCCCGCGATCTGTTGCGATTGTAGCCTTCCGACGTCAAACCGTTTTGGCCTATCTCGACTCCGTTGCTCTCTCGATATCCGGGGTCTGACGTCGATCACAATATGATCAATCTGATTGACGGTTAATTGATCAGGGGAACGCCAGGTTCCTTTATGGGTGTTGAGATGTGGGAAGCGCGTATTATTCACAGAGAGGTTCCGCCCCGCGGCGAACTCCAATAGCCTGAGTCCATTTCCGGAGGTGGTGCCGTGCAGGCTGTGTTGATGGTGTTGAGATGTTGACTTTTCCCAGCTGAGCATTGAAATCTCCTAGAACGATCTTGGGTTGTGGCTGGGGCATCGATCGTATGTTCTTTCGAGGAGATCATAAAACACAAATCAGGCAGATGTTCCCGAATTTAGCCTTAATGGGGATTGTCATGAGGCGTTCACTTACGGGATCGTAGCTTAAAACTTTTTGCCTAAGTCTGCCTCGAACGATAAATCCGCATCCAAATAAGCGCTGCCTTCTCTCCCTATAGCATCTGCTGGGGTCGTCAACATTAAATCCGTGCTGCTGAAGTGGGTTAATTTTGTGTGGTAAGGGAGTAAGCCTCACGCACAACCTACAGACTGGTAGGCCAGGTCCGTTATTCAACCCTCAGGCAGAGGGGTTCGTTGCATACATTGGTTTACCACACAACGGATGTTGTGATGGCTATCCAGGGGGCGCCACAAGGAGGCTGTATGTCAACTTGACCTGTGCAGGGACAAAGTGCGATCAACGACGTTGCCATGAAATGCAAATAAGTATTTTAGACAACTTTATAATTTCGTCGTGTGATATAACCTTATTCCAGTCACTTATAATTATATAATTATAAAATAATACGGTTAAAGATTTGTAGTACTCAAGAAACATTAATTGTTTATGAAATGCTTCTTAAATCTTGCCTTTCGTAGTCAATAAAAACTGTAGGTCTCCTTTACTCGTTTAAAACCAGTAGCACAACATTAGTAGTTTCTTAAGAAATTAGATCCTAGTGCCTTGTGTTCTGTAGTTTCACTAAATAATTATTAAAATTATAGAAAGAAAGTTACCATGTTTTGTGGTATTTTGGAAAAAGAATTTTGGTTTCATATTCGTATAGAAACTTTTGTGGTTTATTAACAATTACCTAAGCCTAGCGATCTTTGCGTCTCGGTAAGCTATAGTGATCAAGACAAATGTATTCGGCGAGTGCTGGTAGTTAAATAGAATCAATGAAAAGCATATCTTTTTCAACGATATAATAAAATAAAATAAGACATCCTCAAAATCTTGTTTACATACACAGTGTTTCAAACAATTCTTTGCAAAATGAAAAATTTATATTGATTTCAACTAAGAGAAAAAAAATTTATGAAAACGTACTACTTTTTTAGAATCGTTTCACAGTTTAAAAAAAATACTGGAAGCCGAACAGGTACTAAAATAATAGAGTTTGTTTATTTGAGCTATTATTATGGAAAATCTCCTTAAAAAAATCACAGTTACTATCTAATAAATAATAAATGAGGTGCACCATGGCATATTAAATATGTATGTAAAGCATATAAATAACACATACGCCCTAGTGCACGAGTCCGTATAGTTATAGTGGGTGTAAATAGTTAAGTAGAGTAAAGCTTAGGTTAATTTAATTGTATATAGTTATAAGTTTAAATTTTCGTTTTAGATAATATATAAGGATTATTTAATTCTTTAATTTAGGTTAAGAACAATAAGAACCAAGAAATGCAAGTTTTTCCCAAATTTTCTTGGAGGAATTCAAAAAATTTACATAGTTTTAAGCAATAAACTTAAAAAACATAAGAGGCCGAAAGGCATAAAATAAAAAACCTAGATTAGCTTAGAGTACTCGTGAAGATTGAATGGATATAATCTAATATTGGTAAGCTAGCCTTAAGTGTTTTTGTCTAGCATGTAAGTAACGTAGAATGAACTAATAAAAATGAATTAAAATCTAAAAAAAAAAATTAATAAATCGGGAAGAAAAGGAAAATCGAGTGGAATGGAGAAATTCTGCAGGCCAACCAAAAAAGCTGTCCCGAAGAGATGAGCCCGAAATAATCAGAACAGTTGTTAACAAGCAGCAAATGAGCTCAGGGCAATTAGCTACGGAAGATACTACAAATTGCAATACGCATACCATGAGACTCTTCGGCGAGTGCTTCACAAGCATTAACTCTTCCATCCCGCTCACAAACTTTCCCGAAATAACTCAGGTTTAGGTTTTTTTCTTTTAAAATATTGACTAATTAGTTGATTTTGTTTAACAAAATACATATGTTTCATATGATATTATTGATTTTAGATGGTACACATATGAGGACTACGGTAAGACACAAATGTAGGAGGTTTTTGAAAAGCTTCCCAAATCTCACCATTCGGAGTCCGCAAAAAACTGTAGGTCCCTTCTACTCGTGAGAGACAGTAGCACGCACAACACGAGTAGGTGTTGTAGAAGCTAGGCCCTGGTCCTTTGTGGGCTGTTGTTGTGTTGTCAGTAACTCGAAAGAGTTGACATTCGACGTCTTGGTACTAGGTAACACACAGGCAGGTGAAAATATAATTTTTATTTATCAGATTTGAGCTGGCCTGAATATAACTTAGTGTCTTTATTTTTTCTAGACCGCGGCCTAGTTTTTTTATGTGACGTGACTTTTCTTAAAATACACAATATGAGCAAAGTCAAAAATTGAAAGCAGTCCAAGTTATTTTACAGAATCTAGTATTGGTTGCTGCCTGGAGAGATATGTGTGTTCTTGTCGATATGCGTGCTTATAGTGATGAGTCTCTTCTTCAATGGATTAGAAAATGCTTTTTAAACCGTTCAATATCAGTTGGTTTAAATGAGTTTACGTTTGAAATCCACCATATTAATACTAGAGTTCCCCAGGGTTTTACTCCTTTCTGGTGAAGCGTAAAGACGACGCTGAGATTCCACTCATCGGGTATGCTTTCCTCCAACCATATCTTACAGATGAGCAGGTGCATGTGCCCAATCAGGTCAACTCCAACTGCGACTTCAGTCTCGATATTGCTATCTTATCGGGGGGACGGAATTCATACCTATCATCGTCCAACTTGAGTGGAACATTCTGGCTAACAGCTGGATTTGGCCCGTCATCGCCATTTAAATGTCTGCAGAAATGATTTTTCTAAATTCTCAGTATCGGTTGCGACTGTACTACTAGGTCTCCGTTTGGTCCCGGCAGGCTTCGGTCCGAAACCTAAATCCACGGGATAGCTGTTTCAGCTTTCGGTAAAATGTTCGAACTTCATTCATGCCATAACGCTTCTTCATCTCTTCGACCACGTGCTTCTCATGCTCTCTCTCATTTTCCTTCTGAGAAGCCGGTTCTCTTCCATCCTTTTCTGTTTGAAGAGCTCACGAACAGCTCGCGGTGGACGATGCAGCTTTGCGTTGTAGGCCTCCTGTTTAGTTGATGTGCCTGCCTGCATTCGTCGTCAAACCATGGGTTCCTTCTGGGTGGTGGCATGAAACCCAGCACATTAGCGCCAGCTTCTTGACAACGTTTCCATTCTTCTTCTATTGTCAGTGAAGGTAGCATCGAACTTTGGGAGAATTTCAGGGAGACTCGGCCGGCAAAGATCCCCGCGATCTGTTGCGATTGTAGCCTTCCGACGTCAAACCGTTTTGGCCTATCTCGACTCCGTTGCTCTCTCGATATCCGGGGTCTGACGTCGATCACAATATGATCAATCTGATTGACGGTTAATTGATCAGGGGAACGCCAGGTTCCTTTATGGGTGTTGAGATGTGGGAAGCGCGTATTATTCACAGAGAGGTTCCGCCCCGCGGAAAACTCCAATAGCCTGAGTCCATTTCCGGAGGTGGTGCCGTGCAGGCTGTGTTGATGGTGTTGAGATGTTGACTTTTCCCAGCTGAGCATTGAAATCTCCTAGAACGATCTTGGGTTGTGGCTGGGGCATCGATCGTATGTTCTTTCGAGGAGATCATAAAACACAAATCAGGCAGATGTTCCCGAATTTAGCCTTAATGGGGATTGTCATGAGGCGTTCACTTACGGGATCGTAGCTTAAAACTTTTTGCCTAAGTCTGCCTCGAACGATAAATCCGCATCCAAATAAGCGCTGCCTTCTCTCCCTATAGCATCTGCTAGGGTCGTCAACATTAAATCCGTGCTGCTGAAGTGGGTTAATTTTGTGTGGTAAGGGAGTAAGCCTCACGCACAACCTACAGACTGGTAGGCCAGGTCCGTTATTCAACCCTCAGGCAGAGGGGTTCGTTGCATACATTGGTTTACCACACAACGGATGTTGTGATGGCTATCCAGGGGGCGCCACAAGGAGGCTGTATGTCAACTTGACCTGTGCAGGGACAAAGTGCGATCAACGACGTTGCCATGAAATGCAAATAAGTATTTTAGACAACTTTATAATTTCGTCGTGTGATATAACCTTATTCCAGTCACTTATAATTATATAATTATAAAATAATACGGTTAAAGATTTGTAGTACTCAAGAAACATTAATTGTTTATGAAATACTTCTTAAATCTTGCCTTTCGTAGTCAATAAAAACTGTAGGTCTCCTTTACTCGTTTAAAACCAGTAGCACAACATTAGTAGTTTCTTAAGAAATTAGATCCTAGTGCCTTGTGTTCTGTAGTTTCACTAAATAATTATTAAAATTATAGAAAGAAAGTTACCATGTTTTGTGGTATTTTGGAAAAAGAATTTTGGTTTCATATTCGTATAGAAACTTTTGTGGTTTATTAACAATTACCTAAGCCTAGCGATCTTTGCGTCTCGGTAAGCTATAGTGATCAAGACAAATGTATTCGGCGAGTGCTGGTAGTTAAATAGAATCAATGAAAAGCATATCTTTTTCAACGATATAATAAAATAAAATAAGACATCCTCAAAATCTTGTTTACATACACAGTGTTTCAAACAATTCTTTGCAAAATGAAAAATTTATATTGATTTCAACTAAGAGAAAAAAAATTTATGAAAACGTACTACTTTTTTAGAATCGTTTCACAGTTTAAAAAAAATACTGGAAGCCGAACAGGTACTAAAATAATAGAGTTTGTTTATTTGAGCTATTATTATGGAAAATCTCCTTAAAAAAATCACAGTTACTATCTAATAAATAATAAATGAGGTGCACCATGGCATATTAAATATGTATGTAAAGCATATAAATAACACATACGCCCTAGTGCACGAGTCCGTATAGTTATAGTGGGTGTAAATAGTTAAGTAGAGTAAAGCTTAGGTTAATTTAATTGTATATAGTTATAAGTTTAAATTTTCGTTTTAGATAATATATTCTTCTTCGGATGGCGCTACAGTCCGGGGTGGACCTGGGCCTCAACCAACATGCCTCTCCAGCTAGTACGATCTCTTGCCAGCTGCCTCCAGTTGCGCACTCCAAGTTGGTTGAGGTCCTTTTCCACTTGTGTGCGCCATCTCAATCTAGGACGTCCTCTGTTGCGTTGTCCCTGTGGCTCGGATTCGAAGACTCTTCGGGCCGGAGCAGTGTTGTCCATCCGCTCTACATGGCCTAGCCATCTTAAGCGTTGTATCCGTAGACGCTTGACTAGGTTCATGCCGCCGTACAGCCCATACAGTTCGTGGTTGAATCTTCTCCTCCAGATGCCATCAACGCAAACAGGACCAAAAATCGCACGCAGAACTTTTCTCTCGAACAGACCAAGGGCTTCCTCATCCGCTTTTAGTAACGTCCAGGTTTCTGCGCCGTAAAGCAGGACTGGGATGATCAAGGTGTTGTACAAAGTCACTTTGGTCGTTCGGGAGAGGGCTTTATTACTCAATTGCCTCTTAAGCCCAAAGAAACAGCGATTGGCAAGAGTGATTCTGCGCTTGATTTCGGTACTGATGTTGTTGTCCCTATTCACCGCGGAGCCGAGGTAGACGAAGTCCTTGACTACCTCGAAACGTCTGCTGCCCATAGTGACGCTCTGTCCGAGACGTCGATGTTCTGCGTCCTTCTTTGATGACAGCATATACTTTGTTTTGCCCTCGTTTACCACCAGTCCCACTTTAGCCGCTTCCGCTTCGATGCTAGCAAACGCCTCATTGACGGCTCGCTGAGTTCGGCCGATCACGTCAATGTCATCCGCATAAGCTAGCAGTTGAACGGACTTGTGGAAGATCGTGCCTCTGGTGTTGACGTGTGAGTTACGCACGATCCCCTCAAGAATGATGTTAAAGAAGTCGCATGACAGCGCGTCGCCTTGTCTAAATCCTTTTTTGACATCGAAGGTCTCGGTGAGTTCGCTACCGACCTTGACGGAGCAGCGAGAGTTCTCCATCGTCATCCTACACAATCTGACGAGTTTGGTAGGGATGCCAAAACTAGACGGCACTGTATAGCTCGTCTCTATGCACGCTGTCATACGCGGCCTTGAAATCGACAAATAGATGGTGGGTGTCGATTTGTACTTCTTGGGACTTCTCCAGGATTTGCCGCAGTGTGAAGATCTGGTCGATTGTGGACTTCCCTGGCCTGAAACCACACTGATAAGGACCTATCAGGTTGTTGACGAACGGTTTCAGGCGCTCACACAATACGGCAGAGAGAATCTTATATGCGATATTAAGGAGACTGATCCCTCGATAGTTGGCGCAGTCGAAGGGGTCTCCTTTCTTGTGGACCGGACATACGATGCTGAGATTCCACTCGTCGGGCATGCTTTCCTCCAACCATATCTCACAGATGAGCTGGTGCATGCACCCAACCAGCTCATCCCCAGCCGCTTTGAACAGCTCTGCTGATAGTCCATCCGCGCCAGCAGCTTTGTTCGACTTCAGTCTCGATATTGCTATCTTGACCTCGTCGAGGTCGGGGGGACGGAATTCTTGTCCATCGTCGTCCAAATTGAGTGGAACATTCTGCCTAACAGCGGGATTTGTGTCGTCATCGCCGTTTAGGAGTCTGCAGAAATGATCCTTCCAAATTCTCAGCACCGACTGCGACTCTACCACCAGTTGTCCATTTTGGTCCCGGCAGGCTTCAGTCCGAGGTTTGTAACCGCCAGATAACTGTTTTATCTTGCGGTAAAAATTTCGGACGTCATTCCTGCCATAGCACCTCTCCATTTCCTCGACCGCGCGCTTCTCGTGCTCTTTCTTTTTTCTTCTGAGAAGCCGGTTCTCTTCCCTTCTTCTCTGTTTGTAGAGCTCACAAACAGCTCTCGTCGTTCGATGCAGCGTTGCCTTGTAAGCTTCCTGTTTGGCTGCATGCGCCTGCCTGCACTCGTCGTCAAACCATGGGTTCCTCTTAGGTGATGGCTTGAAACCCAGCACATCAGTGGTGGCCTCTTTGATGGCTTCTTGACAACGTTTCCATTTGTCTTCTATTGTTTGTGCAGGCAGCGTCGAACTTTGAGACAGTTTCAGGGAGAAACGATCGGTAAAGGCTCTAGCGATCGGCTGCGATTGTAGCTTTCCGACGTCAAACCGTTTTGGCCTGTCTCGACTCCGTTGCTCTCTCGATATCCGGGTTCTTACCTTGGCTACAACAAGGAAATGATCCGAGTCGATGTTTGCACCTCGGAAGGTTCGGACATCGAGAATACTGGAGGAGTGTCTGACTTCGATCGCAACATGATCAATCTGGTTGACGGTTGATTGATCAGGTGATCGCCAGGTCCCTTTATGAATGTTGAGGTGTGGGAACCGCGTGCTGGCCACAGAGAGATTTCGCCCCGAGGCGAAGTCAACTAGCCTGAGTCCGTTTCCGGAGGTGTTGGCGTGCAGGCTGTGTCTTCCGATGACTTTAGCAAAGACTTCTTCTCTTCCCAGCTGAGCGTTGAAATCTCCTAGAACGATCTTGGTGTCGTAGCTGGGGCATCGATCGTATGTCCTTTCTAGGAGGTGATAGAAGTCTTCTTTACTGCTGTCATCTTTTTCCTCTGTCGGGGCGTGGGCGCATATGAGGCTTATATTTCCGAACTTAGCCTTGATGCGGATTGTTATGAGGCGTTCGCTTATGTATTGGAAGCTTAAGACTTTTTGCCTAAGTCTGCCTCGAACAACAAAACCGCATCCAAATAAGCGTTTCCCTCTCTCCCTGCAGCAGTCGCCGTGGTATATGTCGCAGTTTCTCAATCTTCTCTTGCCCGGCCCATCCCACCGCATTTCCTGGATTGCGGTAATGTCTGCTTTATAGCAGTCCAGGGCCTCCGCAAGTTCATCGGCTGCACGTGGTCTGTTTAGGGACCTCACATTCCACGTGCAGATCCGTAAGTCATTGTCCTTTGTACGTTTGCGAGAGTCGTCAACAGTGTATCCATCCATTTCCGAGGCATTCGGTTTTTTCGGAACTTATATTTTTAAATGTGGCCGGGCAGTTACCCCGACGCACACCCCCAACCTGGAGGACCAGGCCCTTTTTTATACCTCTTGGGCGGAGGTCGCACTTATAGGTTTAGCAAGTTGAGTTCGGATGAACAACAACCAGTACCCGGCGGCTACCAACGTGGAGGTACTATAAGCACAGTTGATGTGTGGGAAACAGTTACAACAGCTGGGCATCGCCAGGTTGATACCAATCAGTGCCTACCCTGTTCCCACATCACCCAGCCACCTTTAGATAATATATAAGGATTATTTAATTCTTTAATTTAGGTTAAGAACAATAAGAACCAAGAAATGCAAGTTTTTCCCAAATTTTCTTGGAGGAATTCAAAAAATTTACATAGTTTTAAGCAATAAACTTAAAAAACATAAGAGGCCGAAAGGCATAAAATAAAAAACCTAGATTAGCTTAGAGTACTCGTGAAGATTGAATGGATATAATCTAATATTGGTAAGCTAGCCTTAAGTGTTTTTGTCTAGCATGTAAGTAACGTAGAATGAAATAATAAAAATGAATTAAAATCTAAAAAAAAAAATTAATAAATCGGGAAGAAAAGGAAAATCGAGTGGAATGGAGAAATTCTGCAGGCCAACCAAAAAAGCTGTCCCGAAGAGATGAGCCCGAAATAATCAGAACAGTTGTTAACAAGCAGCAAATGAGCTCAGGGCAATTAGCTACGGAAGATACTACAAATTGCAATACGCATACCATGAGACTCTTCGGCGAGTGCTTCACAAGCATTAACTCTTCCATCCCGCTCACAAACTTTCCCGAAATAACTCAGGTTTAGGTTTTTTTCTTTTAAAATATTGACTAATTAGTTGATTTTGTTTAACAAAATACATATGTTTCATATGATATTATTGATTTTAGATGGTACACATATGAGGACTACGGTAAGACACAAATGTAGGAGGTTTTTGAAAAGCTTCCCAAATCTCACCATTCGGAGTCCGCAAAAAACTGTAGGTCCCTTCTACTCGTGAGAGACAGTAGCACGGACAACACGAGTAGGTGTTGTAGAAGCTAGGCCCTGGTCCTTTGTGGGCTGTTGTTGTGTTGTCAGTAACTCGAAAGAGTTGACATTCGACGTCTTGGTACTAGGTAACACACAGGCAGGTGAAAATATAATTTTTATTTATCAGATTTGAGCTGGCCTGAATATAACTTAGTGTCTTTATTTTTTCTAGACCGCGGCCTAGTTTTTTTATGTGACGTGACTTTTCTTAAAATACACAATATGAGCAAAGTCAAAAATTGAAAGCAGTCCAAGTTATTTTACAGAATCTAGTATTGGTTGCTGCCTGGAGAGATATGTGTGTTCTTGTCGATATGCGTGCTTATAGTGATGAGTCTCTTCTTCAATGGATTAGAAAATACTTTTTAAACCGTTCAATATCAGTTGGTTTAAATGAGTTTACGTTTGAAATCCACCATATTAATACTAGAGTTCCCCAGGGTTTTACTCCTTTCTGGTGAAGCGTAAAGACGACGCTGAGATTCCACTCATCGGGTATGCTTTCCTCCAACCATATCTTACAGATGAGCAGGTGCATGTGCCCAATCAGGTCAACTCCAACTGCGACTTCAGTCTCGATATTGCTATCTTATCGGGGGGACGGAATTCATACCTATCATCGTCCAACTTGAGTGGAACATTCTGGCTAACAGCTGGATTTGGCCCGTCATCGCCATTTAAATGTCTGCAGAAATGATTTTTCTAAATTCTCAGTATCGATTGCGACTGTACTACTAGGTCTCCGTTTGGTCCCGGCAGGCTTCGGTCCGAAACCTAAATCCACGGGATAGCTGTTTCAGCTTTCGGTAAAATGTTCGAACTTCATTCATGCCATAACGCTTCTTCATCTCTTCGACCACGTGCTTCTCATGCTCTCTCTCATTTTCCTTCTGAGAAGCCGGTTCTCTTCCATCCTTTTCTGTTTGAAGAGCTCACGAACAGCTCGCGGTGGACGATGCAGCTTTGCGTTGTAGGCCTCCTGTTTAGTTGATGTGCCTGCCTGCACTCGTCGTCAAACCATGGGTTCCTTCTGGGTGGTGGCATGAAACCCAGCACATTAGCGCCAGCTTCTTGACAACGTTTCCATTCTTCTTCTATTGTCAGTGAAGGTAGCATCGAACTTTGGGAGAATTTCAGGGAGACTCGGCCGGCAAAGATCCCCGCGATCTGTTGCGATTGTAGCCTTCCGACGTCAAACCGTTTTGGCCTATCTCGACTCCGTTGCTCTCTCGATATCCGGGGTCTGACGTCGATCACAATATGATCAATCTGATTGACGGTTAATTGATCAGGGGAACGCCAGGTTCCTTTATGGGTGTTGAGATGTGGGAAGCGCGTATTATTCACAGAGAGGTTCCGCCCCGCGGCGAACTCCAATAGCCTGAGTCCATTTCCGGAGGTGGTGCCGTGCAGGCTGTGTTGATGGTGTTGAGATGTTGACTTTTCCCAGCTGAGCATTGAAATCTCCTAGAACGATCTTGGGTTGTGGCTGGGGCATCGATCGTATGTTCTTTCGAGGAGATCATAAAACACAAATCAGGCAGATGTTCCCGAATTTAGCCTTAATGGGGATTGTCATGAGGCGTTCACTTACGGGATCGTAGCTTAAAACTTTTTGCCTAAGTCTGCCTCGAACGATAAATCCGCATCCAAATAAGCGCTGCCTTCTCTCCCTATAGCATCTGCTGGGGTCGTCAACATTAAATCCGTGCTGCTGAAGTGGGTTAATTTTGTGTGGTAAGGGAGTAAGCCTCACGCACAACCTACAGACTGGTAGGCCAGGTCCGTTATTCAACCCTCAGGCAGAGGGGTTCGTTGCATACATTGGTTTACCACACAACGGATGTTGTGATGGCTATCCAGGGGGCGCCACAAGGAGGCTGTATGTCAACTTGACCTGTGCAGGGACAAAGTGCGATCAACGACGTTGCCATGAAATGCAAATAAGTATTTTAGACAACTTTATAATTTCGTCGTGTGATATAACCTTATTCCAGTCACTTATAATTATATAATTATAAAATAATACGGTTAAAGATTTGTAGTACTCAAGAAACATTAATTGTTTATGAAATACTTCTTAAATCTTGCCTTTCGTAGTCAATAAAAACTGTAGGTCTCCTTTACTCGTTTAAAACCAGTAGCACAACATTAGTAGTTTCTTAAGAAATTAGATCCTAGTGCCTTGTGTTCTGTAGTTTCACTAAATAATTATTAAAATTATAGAAAGAAAGTTACCATGTTTTGTGGTATTTTGGAAAAAGAATTTTGGTTTCATATTCGTATAGAAACTTTTGTGGTTTATTAACAATTACCTAAGCCTAGCGATCTTTGCGTCTCGGTAAGCTATAGTGATCAAGACAAATGTATTCGGCGAGTGCTGGTAGTTAAATAGAATCAATGAAAAGCATATCTTTTTCAACGATATAATAAAATAAAATAAGACATCCTCAAAATCTTGTTTACATACACAGTGTTTCAAACAATTCTTTGCAAAATGAAAAATTTATATTGATTTCAACTAAGAGAAAAAAAATTTATGAAAACGTACTACTTTTTTAGAATCGTTTCACAGTTTAAAAAAAATACTGGAAGCCGAACAGGTACTAAAATAATAGAGTTTGTTTATTTGAGCTATTATTATGGAAAATCTCCTTAAAAAAATCACAGTTACTATCTAATAAATAATAAATGAGGTGCACCATGGCATATTAAATATGTATGTAAAGCATATAAATAACACATACGCCCTAGTGCACGCGTCCGTATAGTTATAGTGGGTGTAAATAGTTAAGTAGAGTAAAGCTTAGGTTAATTTAATTGTATATAGTTATAAGTTTAAATTTTCGTTTTAGATAATATATAAGGATTATTTAATTCTTTAATTTAGGTTAAGAACAATAAGAACCAAGAAATGCAAGTTTTTCCCAAATTTTCTTGGAGGAATTCAAAAAATTTACATAGTTTTAAGCAATAAACTTAAAAAACATAAGAGGCCGAAAGGCATAAAATAAAAAACCTAGATTAGCTTAGAGTACTCGTGAAGATTGAATGGATATAATCTAATATTGGTAAGCTAGCCTTAAGTGTTTTTGTCTAGCATGTAAGTAACGTAGAATGAACTAATAAAAATGAATTAAAATCTAAAAAAAAAAATTAATAAATCGGGAAGAAAAGGAAAATCGAGTGGAATGGAGAAATTCTGCAGGCCAACCAAAAAAGCTGTCCCGAAGAGATGAGCCCGAAATAATCAGAACAGTTGTTAACAAGCAGCAAATGAGCTCAGGGCAATTAGCTACGGAAGATACTACAAATTGCAATACGCATACCATGAGACTCTTCGGCGAGTGCTTCACAAGCATTAACTCTTCCATCCCGCTCACAAACTTTCCCGAAATAACTCAGGTTTAGGTTTTTTTCTTTTAAAATATTGACTAATTAGTTGATTTTGTTTAACAAAATACATATGTTTCATATGATATTATTGATTTTAGATGGTACACATATGAGGACTACGGTAAGACACAAATGTAGGACAAACTCATTTTCATTATTACTTTATGTAGTCTTGAAATTGAACTATTATCATAGATTCTGAGAAAAAAATATTTATAGATTTAAATTTCAGTGCATTTTTATTTACGTAATTAATTTTTCTTACATGCTAGACAAAAATACTTAAAAATTACTGACAGACTCTTCACGAGTACTCTTAGCTAATCTAGGATATTTTTTTTTAATTTCGGCCTCTTATATTTATTAAATTCACTGCTTAAGACTAATTACATTTTTCTTATTCGTTCAAAAAAATTTTATAAACTTGAAATTCTGGATTATTCTTGCTTCTTAACCTAACTTAAAAACCTTAATCATAAATCTATACTACCTAAAACTAAATAAGAACTTATAGATATATACAATTAAATTACCCTAAAACTTAACTCTACTTAACTATTTACATTAAACTTAATATGTCCGTAAAACTATACGGACACGAATTATGTTTAAAAAAAACTTATGACCTACTTATCGATATGTATCAGCATACTCAGTTCGTTGCCTTTGTTGTCGCATCAGCAAATCGAGTTCATGGACTAGTGAAATTGTTGTCAGCACAACAAATTCGATTCACCGGTGTGCTGACATATAATTTGCTTAGCCGACATTGGCCGCAACAATTTGATCGTGGGGTAAGAGTATGTAACTCCTCTCCCTCTTGATAAAGGATTCTCCTGAATTCTTAACTAAAATATCTTATAGATAAGTACACTAAGGTTTCTTTTATCTTTGTATTACATTTGTTTGCAGTTGAATTCGTTCATTTATCACATTCATATTCCATATTTTACTTTAAGGTTATTAATATTGTAAGTATCACAATTAGTTTGGTTTTTTATTTACTTGTTTCTACTTGATTAACTATATTTATTTTTTGCTTCTTTTTTTATAAGTTATAATTAAAAAGGTGGAAAGTATGATCAAAATAATGAACACACTACACAGTTCATCATTAGCCTTTATGATAGATTCTTATCTTAAAATAATGTCTTCTAAAGTAATTTTGTTTACAATTTCAGGAGTGTTGTTAGTTTTAAGAATGAAAAAAGTGTCTCTATATTCGGATATTTTGCTTAAAAAAATTGTGTTTTTAATAGAGATAGTACAGTTATTTAAAGAAAAAAATTTTTTTCCATTTAATGTGAAATTTCTTTCATATTTCAATTTCAAGTACTTTGAAATACAGTTTCTTTCTTAGCTATTACTGTAGTATGATCAATTTCGATAATTTGTTCTTAAGTGTTTTTCATGTAGGAACAATATTTTTTAATTCTTTAACTGATCAGAAACTATTTCCATGTGTGTTTCATTGGGAATTGGAACCTAAAATTTTTTATTTGTACTAAGCATTATTGGTACTTAGCATACACTTACACAACTTGATAACAAAAATTATATTATTTCCAGCGAAAACAGCAACTCCTATACGAATATTAAAGGGTTTCTTAAATTCTATATCATGCTTAATAATTTTTCTTTGATTAATAGATTAGGATGTAAAATTCCTATTCATGCTGAAGATATATTTTGTTGTATATTTTAAATTTTCTCCTTGAAAGTGCTTAATTTTAGCATTTGTTCGAAATTAAAGGTTTCAGTTTGAAGACATAAAGATATATTTACCTTCGAATCGGTTAAGCTTCCCAATATTTTCTGTCTACCTAGTTCAATTATACGCTTTAATTCGAAAATACTGTTGTTTAAGTTAGTGTTAATTCTAACCTGCTGGTTTACTGTTGTAATTAACTCGTGATGATTTCGCGATTACTCGTGATTTTCGTTAGGAAATTTTTCCGGTCTACGTTTGAGTTAAATATATTGAGGAGATCGAGTATCCTGTTGGGTTGAATAACATGTAGTAATATATCATATCTGCTAACGATTTCTTTGAATCAATTCTTTCAATTTGTAGAGTCTGACACGATTTCGATATTAGAGTGAGTAACAACAGATGGAAAAGTAATTACTAGAAATTCGTTCGTTTAATGTTATATGTGTGAATGTTATTAAGCTTTGCTTTCCTACATTTGGGTGTTTCTTTGTGTCTGACATTCTTGTAGTTTTTAATAAACCCCATACTTCTGTTTTCCTGATATATTTCTCGTGTTCTATTGGTTTTCTAAATTACTTTTGCTTTTGCTTCCAGTAGTCTCTTGAAAATCAAGTTATGATCTACTTGAAAGTTTTGTTCTTCTGTTGGCTTACATTTTATGGAACTGTGGAATGTATTATTGTAGAACATTATAGCTCTGCTTATTTGCACTGTAATTAGATTTTTCTCCTCTATGTTTAAGGTTCTTATTTTTTCTGTGATTGTATTTTTTAATCTCTCACTATTGCCAGTATGACTGTTTGGCTTTGTTGCATGGCAGTCAATAACTTCTTTCTCTATAAAGTTTCGAATTTCCATTGTGTTGAATTCGTTGTCAAATACGAATTTTCTTATTTTACCTTTATCAACATGGACAATTTCGTTAATGGTTTTTGGAGTTTCGGTTACATGAAATTTCGCGTTGATTGGGCTGCGATCGTATTTCTCTCCAATGCAAATATCACAGTTGTTTAGAATTGTGCGTATGTGGTCGCCGTGGCGTAGTGGTAAGTACATCGACCGCGGCGTAGAAAGTCTGGGTACAATTCCCGGACGTCCCACCTAGCATTTTTTTACGGCACCACCTCTTTCGAGTTGCTGACAACACTCAAAGAATATTAATTGTCTATGGACAGTTTCTCAAATCTCGCCGTTCGGAGTCGGCAAAAAGCTGTAGGTTCCATCTACTCGTGAAATACCGTAGCATACACAACACTGGTAGTTGTTGTAGAAGCAAGCCCTGATCCATTGTGGGCTGTAGTGCTACTCAATTATTTTTATTATTATAAAAGGTAATCTGCACAATTCATACTTTCCGTTGTTAACGGTCTTTTTCTTCTAAGAAAATCTGGTGAAAGCCGGATTTGAGATCGAATAACTGAGCTTTCTGCGATGGGGTACCCATCAGGAATATTACGTTCGCTTAACTTCCTGTAGTCAAAAACTAATCTAGACTTTTGAGTACCATCGTCATTAAGTCCTTTTTTCCCTACCACCAGTATTGGGGTGTTATATGGGGAATATGAAGGACGTATTATTCCATCCTCAACCATTCTTTTTATTTCTTTATTAACAAATGGTGCAGCTGCCATACTGTAATGCCTGGGTTTTGTATAGATTGGTTCAGAATCTATGCTCCTGATCGCTGCTTTTACATTTGTGTTAAAAGGCAATTTTTCGTTGGGTTGAGCGAAAACTTTTGAATATTTCATAATTAATTCTTGAAATTCATCTCTAATGGTTTCTGGAACCTTGTCTAAATTAATTTCAATGGTAGTCACTTGATCGCATACAAAAGATTTAAGAGGTATTTCCCCATTTTCGTAAACTAATAAAGATAGAGAAGTATCAATTTGTGATTTTATTTTTATAGAATCAAATGTTTGTAATTGGGAAAATATGAAAAAATTTGTTGTTTTGTCGCAAATGCGTATTTTGCATTTGCGTATTTGTGTTATCACCGTTCAGTGTTTTAACTTTAAATGCTTTATTATTGGATTATTTTTATTATTTTTAAATTGGGAAATTCTTTTATATAATTCATTGAAATTTTCATTGGAATTTTATTATCTAATTTTTTTTCCAATATAATGTGAGGTCGGCCTAACTCTAAAAAATGAAGTTGGTCCTAACATCCGCTGTCGTTAGAAAATTGGTCATCGTGTTCATATTCGAGTGCAAGTTTATGACGACTACCTGTTTCTCGTCGACTGTTTTTGGATTTGGAACAATTGATACGCTAATTTTTTGGCAAGGGGACTACAGCGGATTCCAATGAACGCTTGAAAGTATTCGTATTATTCGTATTCGTTTCTACAGTTTGTGTTTGCTGCCAATATGTTGTTTTATTGCTTGTTGCTCTAAGATACTGAGGGTTGTGAAATTGCATCTTGTTTTGCACCTTGAATTATAGCGGTATCTCGACGAATTATCAACACTCATATGATCATCCGCTATAATTGGTTGTTTATTTTGTTTCTGCTGTTTATTCGTCGGAGTTGTTTTTGATATTATCTTATAATGAGAATTACTCCATTGGGGAAGATCATTTAATATCGCATTATCAAAGGCTCTGACAATATTATGTCTATGTTGTTTTGCCACTAATTCTTGAGCTTTAGCTAAAGCAGAGGGCAAGACCTCGTAACGCGCCTAGAAAAAAATGTTACATATGGGCTTATTAAGGCCCAAAATAAGAACACGTAGTGCATCGGCTCGATATTTCGCTGCTAACGAAGTAATTATGTCGTTATTACCAGAATGTTCCAATTTTATTAATGATTAACGTTACATTTTTCTCTACTCGATCATAATAATCAAGTGTATTGATTAACATTTTTCCCTGACATAAAACACTCATTTGATTTTCTATAATGTGAAGCGGTCTTTTATCGCTGTAAGTATTATCTAGCCTAGTTATGATGGCGTCAAAATTTAGAACCGTATTAAACGAAATCACAACAATTTGGGGTCAATTAAAGATTCGTTCAAAACTGAGGCCAAAACAGAATGCGAAGAAAAACCCTATTTTGTGAAAAATCTGTATTACGAGTGTGAAGAAAATTATCTCAACGGAGTAGAGGAAATCACAATTTTGTTCGAAGAAATTCTGGCAAAAATGCTAGCCTCTGGAGCTGACATATACGTAGTTAGACAACCGGCACCATCAACACCCAACATTCGTCTACCACAGCTTGATCTTATCTCTTTTAGCGGCGACTATACAGAATGACTACCTTTCAAAGATATCTTTACATCTGTTATTGGCGCACATTCATCTCTCACATGCGTTGAAAAGCTTCAGTATCTTAAAAGCTGCCTCACGGGTAAAGCAGCGCAACGTCTCAAAATTTGCCATTCACTGCAGCCAATTTCAAAATTGCATGGGATGATATAGTTGAATATTACGACAACAGAAGAGGGCTGATTGATAAATCACTTAAAAATCTTTTTGCATCAAAATCAGTCTCTCGAGAGTCAGCTCATAATCTAGAAACACTTCTAATAAAATAATAATAATAAACAGCCCATAACGGACCAGGGCCTAGCTTCTACAACAACTACTCGTGTTGTGCATGCTATTGTTCTTCACGAGTAGAAGGGACCTACAGTTTTTTTGCCGATTCCGAACGGCGAAATTTGAGAAGCTTTCCATAGACAATTAATACTCTTTGAGTGTTGTCAGCAACTCGAAAGAGGTGGTGCCGTGAAAAAATGCTAGGTGTCCCGTCCGGTGATCGAACCCAGACTTTCTGCGCCGCAGTTGATGCACTTACCACTGCGCCATGGCGAAACACTTCTAAACAACGTTAATCAATCACTAGGAACTCTTGAAGGACTTGTAGTGAAAGTGGAGCAATGAAATGAAGTTTTGGTTTTTTTTTGGTTTCACGAAAGTGAGATGCCTCATTCATTAAAGAATGGGATAAAAAGCTGGGATCGTCTAAAGAACCTGCTCTGTGATTGAACTCAACAATTTCATTCAGACATGCATTCGATCTCTTCAGGCGTGTCACACAATTAAGATTACAAAAAAAAAAACATCAACGTCTTCGACGAAATATCCATCAAATAAAGTGAAATCACATTATGTTGCAGTAAAAAATCCAATTCAATCGTGTTCTCATTGCAAAGAAAATCATAACATAAACGCGTGTCCAGACTATCAGCAAAAAGCACTGAGGAACGTTATCAACTAATTAAGCAATTAAAGCTATGTTTTAATTGTCTCGTGCTTTTCCAAAAAAAAAGATGAATATCTGCGGTGGACATCATCATACTTCTATTCACTCTAACACTGAAAATATTAATACAAATCAATCAGCTTCAACAAACGTAGCTAGCATTTATCCATCTAAATGTGGGACTCTGCTTACAACTGCGATGGTGAAAATCGCATCCACTACTGGTGAACTTCATCTAGTAAGAGCTTTTCTGGATCAAGGGTCAGAAGTAAATTTAATATCGGAAAATTTGTGTCAACTTCTTGGAGAAAAACGGTCACATACATCTCTATCATTTGTTAGCATAGGAGCTAAAAGTTCGTCTACTCATCAGTCAAAAGGAAGGGTAACTTTAAAATTATTTTCTTGGGTAAATGATTTCTCTTGCAGCCTAGATGCTTACGTATTAACAAAGCTCACAAGCTATCTACCATCAACGACAATCGCAATTTAGAATTCGCCTCATCTTCAGGATCTCAACCTAGCAGATCCCGAGTAACATCAACCGGGACCAATTGATCTTATATTTGGAGTAAAAACTTACAGCGAAATAATCCAGAACGGCGTACGAAAAGGTACAAAAAACGCGCCAATAGCTCAGCATACAAGTGTGGGATGGATTATATCGGGTTCTGCACCACAATCACGTTCATCGATTTCTGAAGAAGTACAATCATTTCATTGTCGTATAGGACCAAGTGGTCCAGGTTAAACAATTTTGGCTGCAAGAGGAAGAATTTTAAACCCCTGCTGATAGCTTGACTCAAGAGGAAGCTTATTGCGAAGAGTTTCTCAAGACTACACATTCAAGAAATTCAAAAGGAAGGTATGTTGTCAGACTTCTTTTCAAATTATACTCTAGATACTCTACTCTAAATCTCAAGCACTGAAGATGCTTCATCGACTTGAACACAAACTCCTTCAAAATCCGTATTCCCGCTCCGATTTTATACAATTCATTAAGGAATATGAAGCATATGGGGCATATGCGTCGAGTATCGGCACCACCTCAGTGTAGTAACAAGTGTTTTACCGGCCTCATCATGGAGTCATACGCGAATAAAGCTCCACAACTAAATTGCTAGTAGGTTTCAATGGCTCATTTAAAACTACTCAAGTGGCGCAGCATCTATTGCGAATGGTAAGCAAAAGATAGATCAAGTCATCAGTCTCTTCAAACAGGTGGGTATCCGCTTCAAAAACGAATTTCCAACAACGAACGGCTTCTTGAAAATATTCTACGGGATCAAAGAGCATCATCGTTGTCTATCACTGATGGTCTCATTCATCGTACTCTAGGCCTTAATTGGAATCCTCAACTAGATCGATTTATTTTTAATGCGTATAAGAGTACTCAACTAGAAGTATACACAAAGAGTGAAGTTCTATCTCGTATTGCAAAGCTTTACGACCCTTTGGGCTGGTTGTCACAAGTGATAAAAATGCAAGAGCTCTGGGAATCAAAAATCGGATGGGACGAATCGATCCCTGACACATTGCAGTCAAGATTTATTACTTACAAAATAAATCAGCTCCAAGACTTCGATTAGTGTTCCTAGGTGGTTTGAATTATCTCCATTAACGCAATCTGTAGAGATTCATGGGTTCGCAGATGCTTCCCAAACTGCTCTGGGTGTAGTCGTTTACTTGAGAGTAGTCTCAGAAAAATAAACAATACGAGTCACTATCATTTCCTCAAAATCAAAAGTCGCCCCTATCGGAAGAACAACCGAACCAACGAAAAGACCTTGATCCATTCGAGTTACAATCCCAAGATTGGAATCAGCAGCATTACTTTTATCACGACACGTTGCCCATATTCAGCAAGTTTTATTAATAACTGCATCGAAAATTCATCTCTGGACAGATTCAAGGACAACCAAATAGATGGAACGATTTTGTTAGAAATCGTGTTACTCATATTCAAAGTATTATGCTGGGGCTCAGTGGCATCATCTTCTAGGAGAAAGCAATCCAGCCGATCTTGCGTCGAGAGGATGCTCACCTAAAAAACTTGTTGAAAATTTACTTTGGTTGCACGGTCCTTCATGGCTGTAACTTCATTCCGATCATTGCCCAAAATTTATCCCTCAAATGAGCGAAGATATTGACAACGAAGCGCGTCATTCAACTGTTGCTGCAACACATAAAAGAACCGAAATAATATGGGATCTTCTTTTCAGGTATTCATCACTTGTTAAGCTTCTACGAATTACAGCTTGGTGCAGACGTGTTCTAACATATCATAAAAATTCGAAATCGAATTCTTTGTCTTACCACACTAATTCACTGAAACCTGATGAATTTAAAGAGGCAACATTTTATTGGATCAAAGTCATACAACAAGAATCTTTTTCTTCTGAAATCAATCAACTATGTCACTATAAACCGATTAGCCGCAGCAGTCCATTGTTTCGTCTAACCCCATTTGTCGACTCAGACAGGATTCTTCGAATTGCCGGACGGCTACGCAACACCCAAATTGATCCAGACATGAAACATCCACTCATACTACCACGTGAATCGTACTTTACACATCTAGTTCTTGATCATGTCCATCAAAAAAACTTCATGGTGGAATACAATTAATGCTTTCCACAATCAGAAGAAAGTACTGGATCATTGAAGGACGGAATTCCATACGTATCGTTGCGTTATTTGTGCACGACATCGTGGATCCACTTTCAAGCAGCTAATGGGTCAGCTTCCTATCAATCAAACATTACCTTCTCGACCGTTTTTGCATTTATTCAGGACGCGGGCCCTTTTCTTTAAAAACCTGGAGGGGGAAAAGAGCAAAGACTTACAAGATTTATTTAGTTGTATTTATTTGTTTTGTTTCATCTGCAGTACATCTTGAACTCTCCACCGACTACTCTACTGAAGGTTTCCCGGTAGCTCTCCTGTACCTAAACTGACTACCAATGACAAAGGAAACATACTGGAAGAACAACTGATGAAGTATACAATATCGCTGCAGAGCGGCTTTATTGACGAAATTAAGAAATTGCGAGATGATTTCATGAATAAATTTGAAGAAATGAAGAACGGCTGGGCTACACAGTTCGATAATATCAACTCTGTAATTTTAGACTTGAATGCGAGGGTGAACAAACTTGAAGTCAACACCTCCTCAGCCTCTCAGCTAAATGCTGAGGTCAATACTCTGAGACAACAACTGAGTGTCTTTGAACGAAGGGAAGTTGCTTGTAATGCAGTGCTAGCAGTTGTGCAGTTCTTCCCAATGAAAACATCACGCATCTCTTTAACAAGTTCTGTGAGTCAATAAACTGCCATCCGCCGCATCTTGTACATGCGTGCAAAAGGGCACAATAACAACAACAAAAAGTCTGCAGTAAAAACTCCGCCTCTAATTGTCTTGAAATTCAGCTCCTCTTTTGAAATAAATTATTTACTTATCGCTGCTGCTAAGTACCGCAAATCAAAAAGAGTATTGAAGTTAAGAGACGTAGACGTAATCGATCGAATTGGCAATTGTTATTTGAATGAAGTCTCACTAAACACTTTTGGTCTCTTCTTCAGTCTGCTCTACTTTTAAAGAGAAAGAATACTCTGTCATCGGTGTATACTAAATCTGGAATCGTCTATGTCAAAGAGAGTGCTAACGGAAGAAGTTTTGCTATCAAGACATATGAAGATCTGCGCTCATTCACCGCTGATGGTACTGCTGAATACTGATGCTGGTGCTGCTGTTGCTGCTGCTTCTACATGATTGTCTCTTTATATTAGTATCGTATTATCTCACTCAAAAAAATATCTCTGTTACTTTCTATTATTACTATTTTTATTCCTTATTTCCCCTCTCTTATTTAATCTGTTTCTCTTTTACTATTTGGTTTCGTGTTTTGCTTTCTCTTTATTGTAATAGTATTTAATTACTACATACAGTATGGATGAAAATTTTACGCATATTATGGTTAATATTCTCTCTAAAACTCGAGATGGTCATAAGACTCGTTTTCTTAATGCTCGTAGCCTTAATCAATCAAAATTAGATTACCTGAAATATATTTTTTCCAATTCTAGTGTAGATGTAATCCTTGTTTGCGAAACTTGGTTTTAAAAAAAAAGTTTTCTGATGCGTTATGTACTATTAATAATTACAAGGGGTGGTAGTATCTATTGTAAGTCGTCACTCATATGTAAAATTATTTGCAAATCGACAGCCTCGGAATGTGGGTTTTTAATTGCTGAGCTATAAGATGGTTCAACTAAATGTGTAGTTGCCTGTGCTTATGCTCCGAATCGAAGTTGTTCTATTCAACTCTTTTTTGCTACTCTTGCTGAATTTTTAGCTCAGTATGACCATGTTATTGTTTGTGGTGATTTCAATGCTGATTTACTGAAAAATGATGCTTGGGCTTTTCATATCAAAGACTGTGCTCATTCACTTGGGCTCCAAATCTCCACACTACGTACCCCACACGCTTCGGTAAAGATGATATACCTAGTCTTCTCGATCTTTCCTTAGTCTCTGACCTATCATCTGTTCTTCTTTTTGAACAAATTTCTTTGGACTATATTTCTGATCATGACCTCATCTTTTGCACTTATAACATAAAGTTTAACCACTCAACTGTCCCTCTCACCTTTTCCTATAGAGATTACAAGTTTGTTTGTATTGATGCGCTAAAATCAGCAGCCCTAAATGCCCCATGGATGTACTGTCGATTGTTGTCTGACTCAGATGAGCAGCTTAACGTTTTCCAAAATATAATTACTGATCTCTTTGATCTTTATGTTGTATTAAAGACTGTTAAGATTTAAAATAATACCTACCCCTGGTTCACAACTGAAGTCATGGATAGTATTAAATTACGCAACCGACCTTATAGTAAATGGAAAAAAGTCCTTCGGAGTTAAGTGTGCATGCATACAAAGTAGTGCGTAACCAGTCGTCCGCAGTTGTACGTAATGCTAACAGGAGTTTCTATGCCTCTAAGTTGAGTACTTCACTTCCTCCTAAGACGCCTTGGAATAATCTACGTCGCATTGGAATCCAAATACCAAACTTAATGATAATTGTGAAGTTGACCCCGATGATCTTAATAATTTCTTTCTCGAGAACCAATCAGAGGAGTGCTTGTATTATAACCCATACAAATTTCAAACATTTTGAAGCGGAAACGGTTCGTGAAACTGATGTAATTAATGCAATTAAAGATATAAAGTCTAACGCCACTGGAGAAGACGGGGTAGCTTTGAAATTTGTAAAATTAATTTTGCCTTTCATAGTATCCCACATTACCCATGCTGATTCGACAGTAATTTCAATTGCACTAGCAAAAACACTAGACGGAATTGACTCAGGCACTTTAAGAATAATTAATAATTCTAAAGGTAATTATGCTGGGGGGTCGAGTGTGAAGGAAATGTTGGAGTGCGGATTTTGTTACTTGATATTTAATATTTCTAAAGGTAATAGTGCTGGGGCTCAAGTGTGCAGGAAATGCTGGATTTTGCTACTTCATATTATATTTCGTGACACTTGTGCAATTCGAATGCTCGGGTGAATGAGCTGGGGTATTGGCTATGTGGGATATGACGCAACGTTTTGAGCGATAGTGCTTAGGTTCATTGGGTTCGACTGAGGTTAGAGACGCGTAGTTATTAACTTATATACCTACCTTTCATTTTTTGATTTCCCTACGAACGATATTTCTGACGTTATTTTCGTCAATATTTTTTTTAAATATGTACATACATTTGTTTTCTGCCAAACGAATTGGGGATACCTTCTGGTATGGTTTTTATGATTATAAGTTGGATAGAGAATCTTTTTACTACAGTGTCAAGAATTGGAATATAATCCTGAAGATCTTCATCTTGACACTGAACTGTGTGAACTTCTCTGGATTCCTTATCAGCTACTTCTATATCTTCCCCATTATAGATGTCTGATTGCTTATGATCACTTATGTTTGCATTCATATTATTTATTTCATCGTTTTTGATTCTACTAAGAAAATTAGCCACAAAGTAGTAGTAGTGTAGTCTTGGACGTATGTCTTTGCCAGAATACTTTGTCATAAGCCTCTTTAGATGTTGGGGATCATTTTCCAGATCGAATCCTCTTCCAAAGACAAAATATTTACTGCCCAGACAATGGCTAAGAGGTCTTTTTCTATTGTGGCATAGTTTGTTTCGTGTTTATTTAAAGCTCTCGATGCATATGCAATTTAGTGTTCATCTTGAGATAAGACCGCACTGATTGCATGGTTTCTTGCATCTGTCGTTATTTTAAATCATTTTGAGAAATTTTAAAATTGCAATATCGGAGAGTTCCTGACAACGTTTTTTAGCTTTAACCGCCATACGTTCTGGGTTGTATTGTTATATTTATTAACTGATCCCTTTTTTAAATATCCCGTATAGGGTAAGCAATTTTTGCATAGTCCTTATTGAACTTTTTGTAAAATCCTGTCATATCGCGGAATGCTTTTAATTGTTCTGTGTTTTTCGGTAATTTTAAGTTTTGTATAATATACAATTTGCTAGGGTTAGAGCCTTACTCCATGATGCGTTAGAACGTGCCCGAGGAATTGCGTTTCTTTGTGATGTTCTGAATATAAGAATATCATCCAGAACTTTATTCATCAACCTTTGGAATGTTAATGGGGCATTTTTTGCCCAAATGGCATTCGAATAAATTCATAGTGCCCAGACGGTGTTGAGAAGGTTGTCCTCTTCTCTAATCAGAATTTGGTGAAATCCTTTGGCTAGGTTAAGGGTGGAAAAGTATTAAGCCTTTTCTAATTTATCTAATTGAGCATTCAAATTGGAATAGGGAATTCATCAACTACCTTAAACTCTTTATTCCTGAATTGCCCATTATTTTTTCTACTATCCACAAAGGGCTAGTATAGGGAGAATTACTTTCCCTCATAATGTCTTGCTTCAGCATTTCTGCTATTCGAGATTCTCCTTTTCGTGAACCTGTGGATATCTATATGCTTTGGTGTATAAAGGCTTATCTGAGGTTGTTATCTCGAGCAACTCAGAAATAGCTTTCTTCTCCTCCGTACTCAAATGATCAATATTAAAATTATTCTTCAGGTCTTTTTCTTTGAGTGTTTGTAAACTGCTAACGTTCTCGATAATTGTCTTCTTCAAAATACAACTTATTTCCAAATATATCTGTGAAATTAAAAATGTATTTGCCATACTATTTGCAAACATATACTTTAGTCGGTAATGGAGTTTATTTAAACGACCCTCACTCTGTGAATCGCTCTCTTTCTTCGTTCTTTGGCTGACCAATTGTAAGCATTCCTTTTTTAAATAAATGTCACAGGTTATGGGCCCAGACACGCGGTAGCTTTAAATACGAGTATTATTTTCAAGTCTGAAGTTGTGGTCGCCGTGGCGTCGTGCATCGACAGCGGCGCAGAAAGTCTGGGTTCGATTTCCGGACGGGGCACCTAGCATTTTTTAACATTTTAGTTTAGTCTACTATTTAGCTTACTCTACTAGTTAAACGACCCTCACTCTGTGAATCGCTCTTTTTCTTCGTTCTTTGGCTGACCAATTGTCACAATATCTATATATCTGTGTTCGTTGTAAATAATCAGTTTGAATGCAGTGAGAAGGTCTTGGCCAATAATTCCACAAAAACTATTACTATCGAATTTAATAAGTTTCCACTGAAGGGTACCTGGACATTTGAATTCCTCGATTTTGTCTATCAGTATATTAACTAAATGTTTATCTATCCTATCGGGTCTATATATTTTGCGCTTCTTTTTCTTCTTTTGGCGCTACAGTCCGGGGTGGACTTGGGCCTCAACCAACGAGCCTCTCTAGCCAGCACGATCTTTCGCCAGCTGCCGCCAGTTGCGCACTCCAAGTTGGTTGTGGTCCTTCTCCACTTGTGTGCGCCGCCTTAGCCTGGGCCGTCCTCTGTTGCGTTGTCCCAATGGCTCCGATTCGAAGACTCAGAGCAGTGGTGTCCATACGCTTTACATGGCCTAACCAACGCTTGACTAGGCGCTTGTCGTCTGTACAGCCCATAGAGTTCGTTGCTAAATTTTCAGCTCCAGATGTCATCAACGCAAACAGGACCAAAATTGCACACGAAACTCAATACTCTCGAGAAGACCAAGGACTTCCTCATCCGCTGTTAATAATGTCCAGGTATATGCGCCTTAAAGTAGGACTGGGATGATCAAGATGTTATATAAAGCAATCTTAGTCCTTCGAGAGAGGGCATTATTACTCAATTGCCTCTTGAGCCCAAAGAAACAGCGATTGGCAAGGGTGATATCGGTACTGGTGTTGAGCTGAGGTAGACGAAGACCTTGACTACCTCAAAGTTTTTGCTGCCTATCGTAGCGCTCTGTCTGAGACGCCGATGTTGTGTGTCCTTCCTTGATGACAGCATGTACTTCGTTTTGCCATCATAACCACCAGACCCATTTTAGCCGCTTCTGCTTCAATGCTAGCAAACGCCTCATTGATGGCTCGCTGTGTTCGTCCAATCACGTCAATGTCGTCGGCGTAACGTAGCAATTGAACTGACTTTTGGAAGATCGTGTCTCTGGTGTTGACCTGTGAGTTACGCACGATCTTCTCAAGGATGATGTTAAAGAAGTCACGTGACAGTGCGTCGCCTTGTCTAAAACCTTTTTTGACATTGAAGGTCTCGGTGAGTTCGTTCCCGACCTTGACGGAGCAGCGAGAGTTCTCCATCGTCATCCTACACAATCTGACGAGTTTGGTAGGAATGCCAAAACTGGACATGGCACTGTATAGCTCGTCTCTATGCACACTGTCATATGCGGCCTTGAAATCGACGAATAGGTGTGAGTGTCGATTTTCCAGGATCTGGGGTAGTGTGAATATTTAGTCGATTGTGGACTTCCTTTGCCTGAAACCACACTGATAAGCACCAATCAGGTTGTTGACAAACGGTTTCAGGCGTTCACACAGTACGGCAGAAAGGATCTTGTATGCGATGTTAAGGAGAGGTATCCCTCGATAGTGGGTGCACCCGAAGGGGTTTCCTTTCTTGTGGACCGGGCAGACAACGCTGAGATTCCACTCATCGGGCATGCTTTCCTCCGACCATATCTTACAGATGAGCTGGTGCATGCGCCCAACTAGGTCATCTCCAGCTGCTTTAAACAGTTCTGCGGACAGTTCATCTGCTCCAGCAGATTTATTCGAGTCTCGATATAACTAACATGACCTCGTCTTAGCCGGGGGGACGGAATTCTTGCCTATCATCGTCCAAATTAAGTGTAACATTCTGCCTAACAGCGGGATTTGGGCCGTCATCGCCGTTTAAGAGTCTCCGGAAATGGTCTTTCCAGATTCTCAGCATCGATTGCGAGTTTAGTACGAGGCTTCCGTTTTGGTCCCGGCGGGCTTCGGTCCGAAACCTATATCCACCGGATAGCTGTTTTATTCTTACGTAAAGCTTTCGAACTTCATTCCTGCTATAACGCCTCTTCATCTCTTCGACCGCGCGCCTCTCATGCTCTCTCTCATTTTCCTTCTGAGAAGAAGGTTTTCTTCCATCCTTTTTGGTTTGTAGAGCTCACGAACAGCTCTCGGTGTACGATGCAGCTTCGCGTTGTAGGCCTCCTGTTTAGCTGACGTGCCTGCCTGCACTCGTCTTCGAACCATGGGTTCCTTCCGGGTGGTGGCATGAAACCCAGCACATCAGTGGCAGCTTCTTTGATGGCTTTTTGACAACGTTTCCATTCTTCTTCCATTGCCAGTGCAGGCAGCGTCGGGAGAGTTTCAGGGAGACTCGGTCGGCAAAGATCCCAGCAATCTGTGCGATTGTAGCTTTCCGACGTCAAGCCGTTTTAGCCTATCTCGACTCCTTTGCTCTCTCGATATCCGGGTTCTTACCTTGGCTACGACTAGGTGATGATCCGAGTCGATGTAAGCGCCTCGGCATGTTCGGATACCGAGAATGTTGGAGGAGTGTCTGACGTCAATCGCAATGTGATCAATCTGGTTGACGGTTGATTGATCAGGGGATCGCCAGGTTCCTTTATGGATGTTGAGATGTCGGAACTGCGTACTGCTGACAGAGAGGTTCCGCCCCGCGGCGAAGTCCAATAGCCTGGGTCCGTTTCCGGAGGTGGTGTCGTGCAGGCTGTGTTTCCCGATGATCACGTTTCCAGTACCTCCAAGTATTTCTTCGTTTTTTATTAGGTGTTTAGGCCAAAGTTTAATGAGTTCAACGATTTTTTTGAGAACTTTGATCAACTGCAGCCAGTTTAATTTGATGACAGTTATTCTACTTTTACCCTTAAAAAAAACGGGATCAAAGATCACTATTACTTTGTATGGGTTCTGGATTTGGTTCTTGATTAGTATTTTTGGATACTAGTCTTCGTCGACTGCGACAATTATGTTTAAAAAAAACACTGTATTTGTTGGTATGGAATATAAATACAATTTACTTATGATTTACTTTTTGATATGTATCAGCATACTCAGTTCGTTGTTCGTTGTTCGAGTTCATACACTCCGGAAGTGCAGTCGTTTTGCGTCAGCACAACAAATTGACATTGGCCGCACCAATATGATCGTGGGGTAAAAGTATGTAACTCGCGTGCACCAGGGCGTATGTGTTATTTATATGCTTTACATATATATCTAATACGCCATGATGCACCTTTTTTAAATTTTGTTTATTGTTTTTTTGGAATATATAATTTTTTTTAGTTTTGTTTTTTTATTATTTTTTTTTTGTTTTTTTTTTTTTTATTTTATTTGTTTTTATTCATCTTTTAATTTGTTTCCTTACTGTATAAGGCCTAGGAACTACCTTAACCCACATGAGTTGGCCCTGTAGATTCAACTACCCCGTCTGTTTGTATGAGAATTTAGCGGCATCGAACGCTGGTTCTGGTGTAACCGCCAGTACAAATGTCGTTCTTTGAAACTACCCTGCCGCGGGCAGAAATCGCTCTACTGAAGGGTAGGACATCCTCGTGGCTGCAATTGACGTCCTGCTCGTATTGAAGTAGCCTTTGTTCGGCATGCGACGTGGAGGATGATAGGGTAGCCTTCCCAATCTTGTATTACGTCCTTAGCTTCAGGTGGAATGAACCCATTAAGACGTACCCGTTCATGGTACATTTCATTTGGATATTTAGATCAGTTTGTTAGTATAGTATTATCCTTATAAGATTTGCCTTTTTGTACCTCGTTGGGGTAGAATTTTTTGTACTGGGATTCTAGTGTGCGATATAAATGAAAAAGGTCCCGAAGGCACCGCCTCTCGAACACCCTCATTTTTTCCATCTGAGAAGAACCTCACGGATGAGGGCCATAAAGCAGATGACCTTCACTCAGGTGTCAAGAGGACTGCCGCAAAACAGCCCTCTTGCCATAACGAAGACATTTTTAACCCTGGTCAGAGCTGCATCTATGTAAATACCACCATATAGATACCGGTCCAACCAGATGCCTGGATATCTTACTATAATTTGTCCTTGTGGGTCAACTATGCCAAACTTGCGCAAGTTCATTGTATGAAGGAAACCAATTTAGACGCGGCATGAATAGTGTCGTGCCCCTCCCTGAAGCCAAATTGATTTCTCGGTACTATTTGTTTTTCCTCAACCCATTCTTTGAGAGCTCTAATGACTATCTTCTCGAATCCCTTTATTATACACTTAAGAATGCTTAGGACTTGAAGGCTAAATCGGAATTGATTTTTCTGATGGAATCGCAGAATTACTCATGCGTAGCAGATGCAGTCAAGGCAAAAAGTGTGTGGGAAAGTCTTACAAGTGCAGTTGAGAACAATGGACTTTGTAAAAAGGTGGAGGTTCTCAAACAACTTGTGCAACAAAACTCACGGACTGTGAAAATATAGAAAACTACATCAATCAAATGGTCATGACATCTATGAAAGTCAGAAAAGCGGGCTTAAAGATAGATGATGAGATCGTGGTATTCCTAATGCTGGCTGGACTTCCAGAGAGTTTTAAACCACTGGTGATGGCGAGGGAAAAACCATCAACGAAACTGACCATTGATGCAATCAAAACCTTATTATTACAGCAAAATTATGAAATTGCAAGTGGCTCAACGGGACAAGCATTAATCGGTAAGGCAAAACAAAAAATTTCCAAAATTTCGGGTTTCGTTGTCATGGCTGTGGGGAAATAGGGCACTTCGTCATGAATCGTCCGTTAAAGGGACATCGAAGGGAGAAGAAATATGAGTGTCTGTATACGGCGTTGACAACAAGAAGATCTGATTTAAACGACGTGTGGTGGGTGGAGTCGGGAGCATCAGCCCACATGACGATGCGTGAAGATATTTTGCAGAATTCCAAGCCCGGTTCACCAAAAGAAATTGTTGTTGCTGACAACTCAAAACTTCATTTAAGTCATATTGGTGACGAAAAGATGTCGCTAGTTACAGATAGAGAAAAATTGGGAGCAGATGTCGGTAATGTGCATCTAATTCCGAATCATTGAACCAATCTGTTATCGGTCAGTCAGTTGACAAGGGAATTACATTTCCATTTAATAAAAATGAATGTCAAATTCCCAACAAAAATAATGAGCTCATAACCACAGCAAATCAAATTAACGGAATATATCAGTTAAATTGTGAACTACAAAAGAGAAATCATAAATTTGCTTTGGGTGCAAAAGTTGACGATCAGTTGTGGCATCGAAAACTCGGACACATTTGCGAAGAGACCTTTAAAAGGTTAAAGTCTGCAGCGGACGGAATAATTACTCGAGGAGGAAAGCTGGAAAATTGCGTCACATGTCTCACGGGAAACCAAGCGAAAGCTCCATTCTTCCAAAGGAAGAAGTTTTGGATCTGGTCCAT
Organism: Eristalinus sepulchralis; assembly: GCA_944738645.1. Lineage (NCBI taxonomy): Eukaryota > Metazoa > Arthropoda > Insecta > Diptera > Syrphidae > Eristalinus > Eristalinus sepulchralis. The sequence goes on from OX122884.1 coordinate 11,225,653, forward strand.
TCGGATGTGTGCGGTCCATTTTCTGTGTACAAGAATTTTTGGATTCCGTTTAATTATGCTTTCGTAACAGTTCAGTCATAGTTTTACACCATTATAGTTTTCGAAGCAAAGTAGCGTTTAATTTCAAGCCCAAGGCAAAAGTCAATTTTACCCATTGCAGTAATTCGAGTCCAATTCGATTCTTAATCTAGGTCAAAGTTTGTTTATCGGAGCCCGCAATCAGCATGTTATCAACATAAACTGATAATATATTAATTTTTCTTTAAAATATTTGCACAATAATCACTTTTCAAACTTCTTCTTTTGGCGCTATAGTCCGGGGTGGACCTGGGTCTCAACCAACATGTCTCTTCAGCCAGCACGGTCTTTCGCCAGCTGCAGCCAGTAGCGCACTTCAAGTTGGTTGAGGTCTTTCTCCACTTGTATGCGCCACCTTAGTCTCGGCCATCCTCTCTTGCGTTGTCCCAATGACTCAGATTCGAAGACTTTTCGGGCCGGAGCAGTGATGTTCATACGCTCTACATGGCCTAGCCATCTTATGCGTTGTATCCGAAGACGCTTGACTAGGCTCATGCCGCCGTACAGCCCATACAGTTCGCGGTTGAAGTTTCTCCTCCAGATGCCATCAACGCAAACAGAACCAAAAATCGCACGCAGATCTTTTCTCTCGAAAATCTCCTAATCCGCTTTAAGTAGCGTCGAGGTTTCAGCGCCGTAAAGCAGGACTGGAATGATTAAGGTGTTACATAAAGCAAGATTAGTCCTTCGAGAGAGGGTTTTTTTACTCAATTGCCTCTTGAGCCAAAGAAACAGCGTCTGCCAAGAGTGATTCTGTTTTTCTGTTAAATCGTGGACAGGCTATATATACTTACTTACATTTGTTGACGATTTTAACAGGAAAATATTTGTTTCCCCAATTAAACAAAAAAAAAAAATGTTTTTGATAAAGTCAAAATGTTCAAGTCTTTTGTAGCAAATCAAACTTCGAAGAAAAAAAAATTCTTCGTACTGACTATACCAGCACCTACTACTATCCGCACCCTACACACCAGAACAGAACGAAGTGGCGGAATGCATTAATAGAAACTTACTTGAACGGGTGAGATGCACGCTATATGATGCCAACGTTAAGTCAACGTTTTTTGTCAGAGGCAATTTTGACGGCAACATATATTATCAACAGAATTCCATGCAGAGACGAAAAAACAACAACACCAGAGAAAGCTTTCACAGGTATGAAACAAAATGAAAATCCTTAACGTGAGTTCGGATGTAAGGCGATGGTTAATATTACACAAGAGAAGCGGATGTAACTGGATTCCAAATCTATGGAATGTGTTATGCTGGGCTACTCCGCGGAATTAAAGCATATAGGCTTTGTGATAAAAACAGAAACATTGTTGTCAGTAGGAATGTGGGGTTTTTTGAGAATGAACAATTTAGTTTCGTTGAAGCAAAATATTAAAAAGTCTATATAGAGTTAAATGCAGATGGCAAATCAGATGGTGAGACAAAAACTAATGAAATAAGAAAGGAGATGGACGAGGAGCAAGTCGAAGTTAAAACTTCATTTTCACCCTCTCCTGAAGTACAGTACTCTGAAGATGAATATCATTCCTAAGAAAACCCTGTTGCAGCTGAAAATGAAATTCGTCGATCTGAACGTATTGCAAAAAAACAAAAACGATTTGAACACAGTCTAACTGATGAATTTTCCGGTCATCCAGAAACGGTTGAAGAAACATTGTGTAGAACAGACTCCCACGAATGGAGAGAGTCGATGGAAGATGAATTCCGTTCTCTGCAAGAAAATAATAAATGAAAGGAAAATCTCAGTTGGGTGCCGTCACCGCTTTTCTCAACGGAAAACGTACGGAAGAAATTTAGAAGAATAAGCCACAAGAGTTTGACGATAAAACTGGAAGAGTTTGTAAACTACGAATATACTATATCACTATATTTTTATAATTTATAATTTATAATTTATAATTTATAATTTATAATTTATAATTTATAATTTATAATTTATAATTTATAATTTATAATTTATAATTTATAATTTATAATTTATAATTTATAATTTATAATTTATAATTTATAATTTATAATTTATAATTTATAATTTATAATTTATAATTTATAATTTATAATTTATAATTTATAATTTATAATTTATAATTTATAATTTATAATTTATAATTTATAATTTATAATTTATAATTTATAATTTATAATTTATAATTTATAATTTATAATTTATAATTTATAATTTATAATTTATAATTTATAATTTATAATTTATAATTTATAATTTATAATTTATAATTTATAATTTATAATTTATAATTTATAATTTATAATTTATAATTTATAATTTATAATTTATAATTTATAATTTATAATTTATAATTTATAATTTATAATTTATAATTTATAATTTATAATTTATAATTTATAATTTATAATTTATAATTTATAATTTATAATTTATAATTTATAATTTATAATTTATAATTTATAATTTATAATTTATAATTTATAATTTATAATTTATAATTTATAATTTATAATTTATAATTTATAATTTATAATTTATAATTTATAATTTATAATTTATAATTTATAATTTATAATTTATAATTTATAATTTATAATTTATAATTTATAATTTATAATTTTGGAATAGTTCCTTCCAAACTCCGTGTTAATTTGTATACGACTTAAATAGGCACGGGCCGAACGAAAAAGACATGTCGCCACTCAACAAATATTGTTTTCGTTGACGAAATTGTTTATGAACACATTTCTAAATCTCTTTTCTTCTTCTAGGAAGGTGCGCCAAACTCAATTAGAAAAAATATATATTTTCACGGTCAATAAATTAAAAAATCACTATTCTGAATTATAGTGAACCTATTAGAGTGACAAATGAAAATATCGAAATTAGTCTCTTTACGGATTTATAGCTTGAAAAGAAAAGTCACAGAACTATAAAGCATGAAATATGATATTGAGATTAAACAATTCATAGGCGTTTAGTTAACATTAATAATTTTTTTCTTTTTTTTCAGAAGTTGTACACAGCACAGAAATAGAGCAACAATTGCCGTACCCACAGAAGCAGTAAACATAAATGTCTGACGAAATACCGTCAGGACGTTTATCACAGATTTTCGAATCGCTTTCAAATTTAAGCGTGTTGCAGCAACGCCAGAGGGATTTTTCTCTTTCGTCTTCACCACCAGTGTCAACGACAAGAGTTGCGCAATCAGTAACCTCTAATTATTATATTCGTCATCCTGATGGATCTGGATACTATTTATCAAGTGGAACGCAGACTTTTCCATCGACATCGTCACAAAACCATCACATGCAACAACAGTATAACTTGCAACAGCATCGAACTCGTTATGGCTCGTCGTCGTTGACATCTTCTCCGTTGATGGCGAAACGAGCAACATCATTTAGTGGTCAAATTCCTCTTACAAATGCTCATGGAAAAGGTTTGCATAGTTCCCCGTCCACGGATTCTTCCATATCTCCTACACTACTTACAACATCACAGTCAACACCGAATAGTCCGCGTTTGGTACCACGTCGAACGAAACATGCTCCGCCAATACCAGCTAAACCTAGTGCCGCATTAATAGCAAGTCCTGCATTGATAGCGATCGAAACTGATGCGCCTTGGCCACACTTTGCTACTCTTACAGATCAAGTGGATGCCAATCTGGTGAACAACTATGCGCAGAATGTTCCTGAGGTTAGTGGCCTTGTATCTCCTTCATATTATTATACGTAAATCTATTAAAACAACATAAAAGACATCCTAAATATACGTATCAAATTTTACTTTACATAATAGGCAAGTGTCCTAACCGTTCCATTATTGTGTACTCTTTTTGCTTTATTTTTACAATGAATACAAGCAACCCAAGTGTCCACAATATAAAAAATCAAAACCTTGTAGATCATTCCAAAAATGCAAAAATCAGTAGTAATACTAGAACTAACTAACCTCAACAAATTTATAAATTTTGAAAAACTAACGCCAAATAACTTACTTCGAACCCTTAACGTTCTTCTTGCCTTATAGTTGATGTTACAGTCCAAGGTGGACCTGTTGTCAACCAATGTGCGTCTCTGTGATGTTCTCCCGTCAGGTGCTTCAAATTAATATACGGTGGTATATATACTAGAAGATGTTACAGTATGTGTAGCACCGGGAGATATTACAGTATGTGTAGCACACTCCTCTGAAAAATTTCTCGGATATGGTGACCACATATGTCTATATGCCTGCTTCGTGCATGGTATGTAGGGTTTTTTACCAACTGATGTGGTCTCAAGTTGTCGCCATATAGGCTTGTTTTTCCGTTCACAAATTGGACAAATTGGTGGAAACCCAGTTCAGATAAAATGCTCCTAAGATATACAACTTCCTTAGCCGCAGATGATAGGGCCATATATTCGGCCTTTGTGCTGCTTAATGCTACCGAGTGCTGCTTACGCGTCTCCCACACCACTGCAGCTCCAGCTAAGTAAAAACTATGCCCGTATACGAACGCGTATCATTGCAACAACCTGCCCAGCCAGCGTCTGCGTAACCTTGCAATGGTTCACATGCCTTCCTGTAAATGAGACTTAAAGTCATGTCATATTTCAGGTACTTTAGAACATGCTTTGCAGCTCAAATGCTCCAAATAGGGATCTGCATCGAATTGTGCTAATTTGCAGACTTTGTGTATTATATCCGGTCTTGTGGAAATGCCCAGGCAAAAGCGATCAAATTAAAGATTGATATGTTTTGACATCAACCTTCTTACAATAAACAAAGGAATCACATGTTCTTGAACTTACTCCGACATCGATCGGTGTACAAGAATTTTTGGATTCCGTTTAATTATGCTTTCGTAACAGTTCAGTCATAGTTTTACACCATTATAGTTTTTGAAGCAAAGTAGCGTTTAATTTCAAGCCCAAGGCAAAAGTCAATTTTACCCATTTCAGTAATTCGAGTCCAATTCGATTCTTAATCTAGGTTAAAGTTTGTTTATCGGAGCCCGCAATCAGCATGTTATCAACATAAACTGATAATATATTAATTTTTCTTTAAAATATTTGCACAATAATCACTTTTCAAACTTCTTCTTTTGGCGCTACAGTCCGGGGTGGACCTGGGTCTCAACCAACATGTCTCTTCAGCCAGCACGGTCTTTCGCCAGCTGCAGCCAGTAGCGCACTTCAAGTTGGTTGAGGTCTTTCTCCACTTGTATGCGCCACCTTAGCCTCGGCCGTCCTCTCTTGCGTTGTCCCAATGACTCAGATTCGAAGACTTTTCGGGCCGGAGCAGTGATGTTCATACGCTCTACATGGCCTAGCCATCTTATGCGTTGTATCCGGAGACGCTTGACTAGGCTCATGCCGCCGTACAGCCCATACAGTTCGTGGTTGAAGTTTCTCCTCCAGATGCCATCAACGCAAACAGAACCAAAAATCGCACGCAGATCTTTTCTCTCGAAAATCTCCTAATCCGCTTTAAGTAGCGTCGAGGTTTCATAGCCGTAAAGCAGGACTGGAATGATTAAGGTGTTATATAAAGCAAGATTAGTCCTTCGAGAGAGGGTTTTTTTACTCAATTGCCTCTTGAGCCAAAGAAACAGCGTCTGCCAAGAGTGATTCTGCGTTTGATTTCAGTACAGGTGTAGTTGTCCGTATTTACCGCGGAGCCGAGGTAGACGAAGACCTTGACTACCTCGAAGTTTCTGTTGCCCAGTGTAACGCTCTGTCCGAGACGCCGATGTTGTGTGTCCTTCCTTAATCACAGCATGTACTTCGTTTTGCCCTCATTAACCACCCGACCCATTTTAGCCGCTTCTGCTTCAATGCCAGCAGACGCCTCATTGACGGCTCGCTGTGTTCGTCCAATCACGTAAATGTCGTCGGCGTAACCAAGCAATTGAGCTGACTTTTGGAAGATCGTGCCTCTGGTGTTGACCTGTGAGTTACGCACAATCTTCTCAAGAATGATGTTAAAGAAGTCACGTGACAGTGCGTCGCCTTGTCTTAAACCATTTTCGACATTGAAGGTCTCGGTGAGCTCGTTGCCGGCCTTGAAGGAGCAGGGAGAGTTCTCCATCGTCATCCTACACAATCTGACGAGTTTGGTAGGAATGCCAAAACTAGGCATGGCACTGTATAGCTCCTCTCTATTCACACTATCATATGCGGCCTTGAAATCGACGAATAGGTGGGAGTGTCGATTTGCATTTCTTGGGTCTTTTCCAGGATCTGCCGTAGTGTGAAGATTTGGTCGATGGTGGACTTTCCTGACCTGAAACCACACTGATAAGGACCAATCAGATTGTTGACGAACGGTTTCAGGCGTTCACACAATACGGCAGAAAGGATTTTGTATGCGATGTTAAGGAGACTTATCCCTCCATAGTTGGTGCAGTCGAAGGGGTCTCCTTTCTTGTGGACCGGGCAGACAACGCTGAGATTTTACTCATTGGGCATGCTTTCCTTCGACCATATCTTACAGATGTGATGGTGCATGTGCCATACCAGGTCGACTTCAGTCTTGATATTGCTATCTTGACCTCGTCTAAGGAGTTTAAATGTCTGCAGATCTCTCCAGATTTTCAGCATCGATTGCGACTCTACTACTATATCTCCGTTTTGGTACCGGCAGGCTTAGGTCCGAACCTGATATCCACCGGACAGCTGTTCCACCTTTCGGAAAAACTTTCGAACTTCATTCCTGCCATAACATCTTTTCATCTCTTCGACCGCGCTCTTCTTCATGCTCTCACCTTTTCCTTCTCCGAAGCCGGTTCTCTTCTCTTCATTTCGTAGAGTTCATGAACAGCTTTCTTTGTTCGATGCAGCTCTGCTTTGTAGGCCTCCTGATTTCCGATTTCACTGGATTTTTATTAAATTCATTTTTCTTACATGCTAGACAAAAATACTTAGCTAGCTTACACATACAATCTACTGATCTTAATTCCAACCTACTTACTCTTCGCGAGTATTCTAAGCTAATGTAGGATAATTTTCTTTTTGCCTTTTGGCCTCATATATTTTTTATATTCAGTGCTTAAACTAATTACATTTTTTTTAATTCCTCCAAGAAAATTTAAAAAAAAATTTTAATTCTCTGTTATTTTATTTTAATTAATCTATTCCACTTAAGACTAAACTAAAACCTATAAATATTTACAATTAAATTACCCTACTTAACTCTACTTACCTATTTACATTAAACTTACCTATGTCCGTAAAAACATACGGACGCATGCACAAGGGCGTATGTGTTATTTATATGCTTTACATATATATCTTATACGCCGTGATGCACCTTTTTTTGGTTTTGTTTTTGAATTTCTTGTATTTTTTTGTATTTTTGTGTTTTAATTGTTTTTTTTTTTTCCTTATTCTAAAATGACTTAAGACTACCTAACCCTATATAAGTTGGCCCTATATACTCAACTACCCCGTCTATTTGTACAAGAAGTTAGGGGCATCGAACGCTGGTTCTGGTGTAACCACCAGTAGAAATGCCGTTCTTTATCAGAAATTGCATTGTCGCGGGCAGAAATCGCTCTACTGAACCCTAAGAGTTCCTCGTGGCTGCGAGCGACGTTCGGCTCATATTGGAGTTGCCTCTCGACTGTTCGGCGTGCGACGTGGAAGATGATAGGGCAGCCTTCCCTATCTTGGGCCTTTAGGGTCCAAAAAGACGAAAGCTTCAGGCTGAATGAAGCCGTTAAGACGTACCCGTTCATGGTACATTTCATTTGGGTAGTAAGCCCCAAAGATCAGACTGTTGGTTGAACCCATGCCTCGAGCAGTGTAACTCCGTATCAACTTGATAATAAAATTATCTATCCTTATAAGGTTTGCCTCGTTGTACAGAACCTCGTTGGGGTAGAATTTCTTGTACTGGGATTCTGGTGTTCGATATAGATGAAGACAGTCCCGAAGACACTGCCTCTCGAACACTCTCATCTTTTCCATCCGGGAAGGACTCACGTTGAACCACACAGGACAACCATAAACCATAATTGGTCGGATGAGGGCCATGTAGCAGATGACCCTCACTTTGGTGTCAAGTTGACTGCTGTAAAACAGTCCTCTTGCCATAGCGAAGGCTTTCTTAGCTCTGGTCAGAGGCACTGGTCCAACCAGATGCCTAGATATCTGACTACGCTTTTTACAGTTAATGGTCGTCCTTGTGGATCAACTATGCCGAACTTGCGCCAGTTCATTTTCGTGTCCCTTGAGGCCCTGGACAGCGGGGTTCTGAAAAGGATAGTTTCACACTTCTTGTAATTGATTTTCAACTTTCAGTCGTGGCAAAATCGTTGAATTGTATCGAAGTCGCGTTGCAACAAGACATTTATTACTACCTTCGGACCTGATCTGTACGCGATTAGATCATCGGCAAACGCTATGATGTTAGGCATAGAACCTATGAGATCGCTAGTGCATATACTGAATAAAATCGGCGAACCAATAGCCCCTTGTTGCAACCCATTTTTTATTTGGAACACTGTAGTCGAAATTTCGTTGCCATTTTTCACAACAAACTTCCTACCTGTTACCATGTCATAGATCATATATACCAATGTTTTATTGATGCCGAGCCTGACCAACGTAAGGAAGAGACCTTCTAACCATACGGCGTCGAACGCCTTCTCCATGTCGATTAGGCAGGCGCTTGTACACTGGGTCTTGTTTCTATTCCACTGAATGTCGGAAACCAATTTAGACCCGACATGAATTGTGTCGTGCCCCGCCCTGAAGCCAAATTGGTTTTCCGGTATTATCTGTTTTACAACCCAATCTTTCAGAGCTTTAGTGACTATCTTCTCGAATACCTTGCTATGCAAGGAAGAAGACTTATAGACCGGAGATTTGTCGGGATGGAAGTATCTTTGTCCCGTTTTGGCTGTACCACAGCTGTTTTCCAATGCTTCGAGTAATATGCATTACTCAACGCATTGTTAAACAGTGTTGTGTATACATCCACCGCCTCAGAGGGTAGATGGCGCAGAACAATATTTGGTATCCCATCGATTCCCACTGACTTCTTATTCTTCAGTGAGTTGAAGATACCTTGGAGTTCATCTTTCGAAATAAGGATGGAGTTGTTTCCATCGTCGGCGACGACATTATTTGCCAGAAGATCGCCACTGAATCTGGTAAAACCAGGATTCTCGGATCGCCATTGACTTATTTCATTCCGAAGGTAGAAGTAGTTCAGCAAGGCCCTGTTCTCCAGGTCATGGTTTGGACTACGAGTCTCGTTGACCGTGTAAAATTTCTGGAAAACAGCACCAATTTCATTAACTTTCTCCTCGGGATCTTCCACTACGAAGAAGTTGTTGTCAAGCACTGCCCCATATGGATCGATGCCAACTGACGTAAGTAAGTTCGCGTTGTCTGTTGTTCTGTCAAGTCGAACTCACTGAATGTCATTATGATCTCTCCTCCGGAAGATTTTATTTACTTGCGGGAACATGCTCGGGTTGTTAGATCTTACAGCCCGAATCTTATTGGCCCAATGCAAGCTTACAGCTAGACTGTTATTTTGTCGTATTAACTGTTGGAGTACTTAGACCTGTGACTTCAGAGAGCGAATCTCTGTGCTCTGTGGATCTGTAAACCGCCTGTACAAGGGTTTTAGCCTTGACAGGAGTCTACTTTTTTGCACGTGTAGTGCGTCGATTTCAGAGTTCCGATAGATGTCTCCATAGTCGGTTTGTGACACCTTCGGAATCGTCCTGTCCATTGTACGTTTAATGACCTCGTCCATTTTTGTGAGGTACCTGTCAACCTCTGCGTTCGTAAGGTTTCTGTTTGTAGGAGGATTGATCACACTCGAACTTATTTCTCTGGATAAGGCTCTAGAAAAACATGGCCAGCGCACCTTCTTATAATTATAAGGATGCGTGTGGACATATTCGTCTAGTTCCTCCAGCTCGTTCGGAAGCTGTATTACCGCGGCGAGACCACAGTGATCACTGTCATACTCGACCGTAGTTAAACAGTTCCTCGTGCGTCGCTCCATGTTAAGTATCGTCAGTCGCCTGTCGATTAGCTTCACATCCAGATGAGACCCGCTTCTAGGAAAGGATGGTCTATCGGTTGCATGCAAATCTAACCTGAACTCGATATTGTTCTGTTCCATCCACTCTAAGAGGGCGTTTCCTCTCTCATTTGGAACATTATTACCCCATTCACCGTGTTTGGCGTTCAAATCTCCGGCTAGATTATAGTAATTTTCCCCCGAGTTCAAACGGAGGCTAGTGAAGAGAGCCTCGAGCTCCGAAAGAAAGTTGCGGTTTTGAGGCTCTGATGCATAAGCAGCGATCACAAACAGCTTCTTTCCACCTTGTAGAGAGATGCGTGCGATGGATGCTTCTAGCACACTAAATCTACGTACCACATTGCTATAAACGACCTTATGAAAAATGTTCTTTTTAATCAAGAGAGCGACCCCGCCACCTCGAGTGGATTGGGGTCGGTCTCTTCTGATTATGTGGTAATTTTTGTACCTGAGTATGCGCGCCTGGTTTAGCTTAGTTTCGCTAGCCATCAGCACGTCCGGATTGTGGGTTTGCAACAAGTTTGAGAGCGTTAATTTTCGTTCAATCCTAATCAGCGAATTAACATTCACTGCTAGGATCTTAAGGGTTCTTACCTTGCGTGAGCCCATTAGATCTGCGAGCGTTGGTTCACAGGCAGCGTAGAGAAGAGGAAATCTACTCTAGCCGTCTGTGTTAAGAAACTGGTCTGTAATTCGACCATCTGTTTCTGCAAGGCAATCATCTGCGCTTGCATCGACTGGATGGAGGACATTACGTCCCTTATGGAGGGCTCTGCCTCGGGTTGCCTGGCCATTGGAGCCGAGGCGACTTTCGGCACTGTCCGTTGTGCCTGTTGCTGTTCCTTCTGTTTTTGTAGCTGTTGTTTCTGCGTCTGTTTCTGTTGTTGTTGCTGCAATTTAGGCTCCTGTTGAGCTTTTTGAAGACGTTGTGCTGCCTTTGATGTGAACGGCAGTGGTTCTTGGCTTTTCTGCTTTTGCTCGACATGTTGCTTCCGTTTTTGTTGCAGCTTCAATATCTCGCTTTGTTGCTGAATTTGCTTTGCTGCTTTTTCTGCAACTTTCCTCGACGTGGACTGTTCGTATAAGAACTTGATATGGGCGTCAAGCTTCGCCCTTTCCTCGTCCAGTTTCTTAAGTCTTATTTGCTCCTCCTCATCATCGGCGTCCGATGTGGCGAGCACCTGAAAGGAGTTCTCGCTCCTCTTATATGAAAATCGGCATTCGTTGCCCTCCGACTCACATTGTAGGGCATCAATGTCGATTGTGACTGCAGCTGAAGCCGATTTTGTTGTTGCTCGGTTTACTGCTGTTTTTGTTGGTGCATTTTTTGTGGTCGCGACCAACCCAACTTTGTGTAGTGCGACCGCTTCCTCGTCTGACGTCATTGCAGTCGTCCGACGCTTCGTGAGGCTTAGCTGTGGCTGCACCCTCTTCTTTCTTCTCTTTAACTCGGTAGTTCTGCTCGTGACATCCCAGCCACCGGTGTGACCGTAATTAAAACACGTCCTGCTTTGATCAGGAAAAATCCAGAATAATTTTATTCATCCGACAAAACAAAAAAAAAGAAAAAGGGATTTCAGAAAACGAAGAAGTCATTGCCCATTCCGTCAGCCAACGCCGTCTCTCTCTCTCACCTAATTCCGTTGACAGTTTTCCTGTTTTCCTCTGACTCCCGAAGAAACATCGTCATCATCATTATCGGAGTCGTCAAGCTCCGGCCCCAACAAACACCACGGCTTCATTTTGTCACTAGTCATTACAGTTGAAAATTTCCGCCGCCCGCTTTCAATTCCACCAAGAACGTATCGATCTTGACGTAAGCATTTCTCCACAATATATGGTCCCCTGTACTTCGGCTCCAGCTTATGCGATTCACCAGTGGGTGAAGGGATACTTTCCACCACAACGAGGTCTCCTTCGTTGTATATTGTAGGCTGCCTATGCTTGGCATCGAACCTCAGTTTACACCTTTCTTTTTCCTCATGAATCCGTCGAGATATATCAGCTCGTCGCTGCTCCATACTGATTGGCTCTAGATTTATTTCATCCTGGACAGCATTTAGAAAATGGTTGACACCAATGTCCTTCATCTTAAAATCGAAGACTATCTCGTTGGGACTATATCCAGTGGTTGAATTACGCTGGGTGTTAATCGACCATTGTAGTTGCCGTAGTCAAAAGTCCCAATTATTCTGTTCATCGCTCGACGTCCGAAGGTACTGCAAAATACTCTGATTGAGCCTCTCAATCTGACCGTTTGCTCTTGGTGTCCGCACTGCAGTCTTAATATGCCGAATCTCATTCTCTTGGCAAAATATCTCAAACTCTCTTGCCGTGAAAGCGCTTCCTCGGTCGCTGATGATAACATCTGGCAAACCAAAATATGCCGTTAATTCGCTCAGCATTTCGATGACTGGCTTCGTTTTTGTATCTCTTGCCGCCTTTACAATAACATACTTACTGAATGCGTCAGCTACCCCAATGACATATACCTTGCCTCTTCGACTTCGTGGAAATGGACCCAAATGATCGACATGTATAGTCCTAAACGGAATTGGAATGACGTCGACAACATGCATTCTTTCTTCCACCGCACCAGGAGCCCTCTTGTGGTAGCAACATTCGATACACGCAGATATATAAGACTTGACGAAATTCCGCATTCGCCTAAACCACAAATTCTCTCGAAGTCGCTGCAGAACCTTCTCCACGCCGAAATGACCCATATCATCGTGAAAATGTTTTACAACACGCCATCGAACCGCTGAAGGCACAACCAGTTTTAGCTTTCCGTCTTCTTTCCGGAACAATCGACCGCCCTTCAAACAGAATTGTTGTCGAAATTGCGCACTGCCATCGTTTCCTTCATGTCCCTTCAACGTCTCGACAATAGTGACCAGTCTTGCATCGTGATGCTGCATGTTGGCAATCCAGTCCTCCTGCGTGATGTTAACTCTCATCACGAGAGCAGCAACAGTTTCAGCTTCCTTTCCCACCTCGACAGGCATGCGGCTTAAAGCGTCTACATGAGCCATTCTATTGGCACTTCGGTGCTCTATAACAAAATCAAATTCCTGGAGACGCAACCACCATCTAGCTACTCGTGGAATGAGAGAAGATGTAGCTTTGATTGCGCTCACAGCAGAACAGTCCGTGAAAACAGTAAACAGTAAACCCAGCAGGTACATACGGAAGCGTTCCAGGCTTTCAACGACGGCAAGCACTTCTAATTCATAGCTAGAATATTTTGATTCGGCGGAGGTACACGTACGGCTATAATAAAAGACAGGCTTCCGTTCGGTAGAGTCACTCACCGTTTGAAATAGTATTCCAGCCAACCCGTATGAACTCGCGTCCGTATGCACCTCGTGTTTTTTTTGTGGATCGTAGACTTGCAAAATCGGTTCGCTACATAACGTCTCCTTCAATTTCGTAAATGCTTCCATCTGTTCGTTCTCCCAACGGAACGGAGATTCTAATTTCTCGTTCTTCAACAACGACGTCAATGGTTTTGCGATGATTGCGAAGTCCTGAACAAACTTTCTGAAATAACTCACCATGCCCAAGAATCTAATTAATTCGGCGACGTTAGTAGGTTGGGGAAAACCATCAACGGCAATTGTTTTTTCACGACTTGGCTTGATTCCATCTCTTGTCAATCGGTGTCAGTCTCCAAGAACACACACTTGTTAATTCGAAGTGTTAAGCCAGCATCTTTTACGCGTTCTAAAAATTCCTCGAGATTGCTAAGTCCTTCATCTATGCTACAACTCGGAATAATAATCTCGTCCACGTAACTAAACGCTCTTCCTTTCATCGGCTTCACAAGTTTGAAGATTGCATCATTGAATGTACTTGGCGCATTTACTAAACCAAACGGCATTCGGTTGAATTCAAATCTACCGGAATGCGTGACAAAAGCGGTGTAGAGTCGACAATCTTCGTGGATTGGAATTTGGTGGTAACCCGACATAAGATCCAATATGGTAAAATAATTTTTTCCTGAAGTCATTGAAAGAATTTCCTCCACTGTCAGCATTAGGTACGGTTTCTTCACAGTGATGGCATTTAGGGCGCGAAAATCGACGCACATACGGTCTTCTCCTGATGACTTTTTTACCAGCACGACGGGTGATGAGTAAGCGGAGGTACTACTTCGCACAATATCATACTTTATTAAATCCTCAATGATGTTATCAATTATTTCTCTTTTCGCAAATGGCACTCGATATGGTTTCTTTTCAATCGGCGTATTACATGTGAGCGAAATATTCATAGTAGTTGTGTTGCATAATCCTAGGCGATCCAGAGTTTCACCAAATCACATAGAGAATTTATTGATGATTCCGTACAGCTTCTGCTTCCGCTCCGGCGACAACTCTTTTCCCGTTTTTATTTCCCTTTCGGTGATCTCCTCAAGACGGCAAGTTTTTCCTCCGATGATAAGACGCCAATTGTTTTTGCATACGATGTCGTTCCCAAGGGATAGCGGATACGGCATCAAATCATCTTGCACAATCAAGAAACAGTGATCAGCCTCTTCCATTTCGTCTATTTGTATTGGTGTAACAACACAGCTGTTTCCAGTCCACTTTCCTCCTGCAAATCCCTCCAACGTGAATGGGTTGTGTGGCTGAATCATCCCTATTTTTTGTGCTAGTGAATTCCGTATAAGTGAGCGATCGCTGCCTGGATCGACGAATGCCTTTACCGAAAGACCGTTTACCGTCACGACCTTCGTTCGGTTGCTGTCGTTATCATTGTCTTTAGAAATTCTTAGGACGTTGTTCCTTATCGTTGACGTGCGACCTCGTTCTGGGCAGTTATTCTCGAGATGGTTTGTTTTTTGACAAACACTACATCGCGGTTTCTTCTGTGGTTTTGTACAGTTGATTGATATATGTCCAGTTTCGGAACAGTTGTAGCATACGACTGGAGATGAGGACTGTCTAGTTGTGATTGTTGTTTGGCTTTCTGATGTGGTGGCGATTCTTGGCTGGCCGTTGTGTGCGTACTGAACACTTGCCGTAGTTTTCCGTGGTTTGCTGGTTGACGAACCTGATGGACGATTGTCAAAGTATCGTTCGATGGTGTTGCGCATATCATTCAATTGCGTTACGTGTGTGGCTGCTAGCGCAATTTGTAATTCGTTATGATTCATACCGCAGCGTATATATTTTGTTATCGCGGCATCGCTCAATCGATGTTTTTGTCAAAGTGCACGCATGCGATAAAAGAAATCAATAACATTTTCACCTTGCCTTCGTGTCGTCGAAGACATTTTTAAATGAATGTCGGCCTCGTTTTCCTGCCTACCGAAATCCATTATGAGTCGTTCAGAGAATTCTTGCCACGATTGTACCTCTCCCAGCAGTGAGCCTGACCATGATTTTGCTGGACCTCGCATTTTTGACTGTGCGGTGACAAGTATACTCCTTTCATTCCATGCGTACAATCTTTTGAGGTTGTTGATGCGTTCGACGTATTGTTCGGCTGTTGGAGAGAGCTCCTCCAATGGGTGGTATTCGGGAATAAGGCTTTGCATTTCGTTGGCTGAGGCGAGTGTCGGTATGAAGATTGGTGTTGATGGTGATGACGTGTTCTGTTGCGTTTGCTGTATTCGGGACGTTGGTTATTGTCGTCGATGTGGACCTGTTAGAATTTAAAGTGGTTAAAAGCATTGCAAACTGTTGAGACAGATTTTCCACCGCCCTTGTTAGTTGTTGAATGTTTCCGTCGGCGGGGATCCTCTCTTCACAGTTTTCTTCTTATTCTTCTTCGATGTTTCGTATTTCGGCAATATCAATTTCGTCGGAGTTTATGTGATCCATAATGCGTGCTAATAACTCTGCTTTGCGACCGGATGTGGGCAAATCCCTGGATTCCAGTATCGCTTTTAATTGTTTCACGAAGAGCCACCTACTTCTGAGCTGTGACCGTAATTAAAACACGTCCTGCTTTGATCAAGAAAAATCCAGAATGATTTTATTCATCCGACAAAACAAAAAAAAGAAAAAAGGATTGCAGAAAACGAAGAAGTCATTGCCCCTTCCGTCAGCCAACGCCGTCTCTCTCTCTCACCTAATTCCGTTGACAGTTTTCCTGTGGGCTGCGCTCAGGGAGATTTCCTTGAGGGGTGCGTTTAGTTGACACCGGTGTCTTAAAATCACCCGATTTACTGAGCTCGGGTCGCTCGTCACTTTCCATTTCACTCTTCTTACTCACACTTTGTGTCTCCAGTTTATGATTTAATTAAAAAAAATGTTCTTTCTTTTTTTTCCCCTCCGGATTCAAACCGGGGATTGTCAGTTACACTTCACTTGTGCTCTACCAACTGGGCCACCGATCCTTTTTACAAACTATGGTTTTGTTCTACACTAGAAACACTGAGCGTTTTTACTCGCGTAGCCGAAGCACGTACTTACACCGCGGAGGTCTGTGGACGACTGATTTGTAGGCCTCCTGTTTAGCTGCGTGTGCCTGCCTGCACTCGTTTTCAAACGATAGGTTCCCTTTGGTTGGTGGCGTGAAACCCAGCACATGAGCGGCATCTTCTTTGATGGCTTTTGACAACGTTTCCATTCTTCTTCTATTGTCAGTACAGGCAGCGTCGAACTTTGGGAGAGTTTCAGGGAGACTCAGTCGGCAAAGATACCAGCGATCTGTGCGATTGTAGCTTTCCGACGTCAAACCGTTTTGGCCCATCTCGACTCCGTTGCTCTCTCGATATCCGGGTTCTTACCTTGTCTGAAACAAGGAAATGGTCCGAGTCGATGTTGGCATCGAGAATATTGGAGGAGTGTGTGGCGTCGATCGCAACGTGATCAATCTGATTGACGCTTGATTGATCAGGGGATCGCCAGGTTCCTTTATGGATGTTGAGATGTCGGAACTGCGTACTGCTGACAGAGAGGTTCCGCCCCGCGGTGAAGTCCAACAGCCTGAGTCCGTTTCCGGAGGGGTTGTCGTACACGGCTGTGTTTCCCGATGACGCCAGCAAAGATGTCGTTTTTTTCCAGCTTGCTTATTACATTTCCAATATTTTTTTATTTCTTATTATTTTCAGGCCGAAACTTAATAATGGTTTATTATTTGGGCACAGGCCCATTACTGCTTCCACTGAGCTGATGTTTGCCAACACATTACGTCCCTTTTCTAAAGCTTTAAGCTTTGTTAACTGTTGCAAGATTGCATTAGCATTTTACCAAGAGTATTTTTCTTGTTGTCTTGTTTGTTGTTGCTGTATTTCTTCTTGCTGTTGTCTCGAATGTTGTTCCAGATTCTGATGTTGGTTGGTCAGTGCCTCCTCTTGACGTTTAATGATTTCCTTCGGTTATTTTAGTTCATGAACTTCAGCCATTTTTGGTTTTTATTATTACAAAAATCGCAACCACTATTCCTTATATGGGTTCTGGATTAGTATCTTTGAATACTAATCTCCGTCGACTGCGCCAATTATGCTTAATAAGACAATTGTGTGTTCTTTGGTGGTGGCCTTAAGACTGACTTTTATTATTTTCGGAAATATAAAATTGAAATTCACTTATGACAATATCAATATGAAGCAAGTTATTCGGTTAGTTGCCCTTGTTGCTGCATCAGCATAACGAGTTTATGCAGTCCAGTAGTACAAGCGATGTCATATCGGAGTTCATACACTCCGATGATGCAATCGTTTTACGTCAACGCAGCAAATTCAATTTACCGGTGTGCTGACATGTAATTTGCTTAGGCGACATTTGCCGCTGCAATATGATTGTGAAGTAAGGGTATGTATCTCGCGCGAATTACGTCAGCCCCGAACATTGCCTCATTAATTGGAAATTCTAACGTTTGCATTTCCAATTCACAAAATTTGAGTTCAATGATCGAGTTTTGCAACATCGACCTAATCAAGGCCAAGTACTGTAAATAAAAACAGGAAATGCTAAGGTTAGCATTACTTTGTTATCGATGGCTTAATGCTTGAGCATTGCATTAAATACTGACAAGACAGATGTGCGGTGGACTGAACACTCCGTATATAAACAGAAATAAAAAGTCACTCATTTGAATAAAAATGCAAACTGAAGCTTTCTTCATTTCTCAATATTTCATTTTTGGTTGATTTCAAAATCAACCAATATAAGTGGCGCAGTCGGGAAAAGCAAGTCTTCTAATATGTCCGAAGATATAAGAACAAACATGGGAGCTAGATCTAAAGATTTGCTCAGAAGACTCGGGAAAAATTATTTGTTTTTTAATATCTGATGCAACAACTAATTTTGCAACAACTAAATCAATACCAGCAACAACAACCCCCACAACCAGCTCAACAACACCTAATCCAATTAAGTCCCGAAAGTGTCTTATCACAATTCAGAAACATGAAACCATTTACGAGTAGTAGTATTTTATTGTTTCTGATTGTATAATATCGATTTTTACATAAAGTTATTAACACAGCTTGCACAGAGATACGATATTTGAATATCTTACTACTGTAATAATGAGATCAATTTTCAAGATTCATTTTTTTACAATGGTACTACTAAAGAAAAACAATGAAAAAAACCTTCATGTAAACAATTAATATGTAATTGACTAGAAAAATGCTATGGGAAGGTATATAAAATTATACCTAGATCCGTGATATTAAATAAACAATTATTATAATTTAATAAATAAACAGATAAATAGATAAATAAATAAATAAATAAAGAAATAACTATATGAATAAACAAATAAATTAATAAATAAGTAAAAGAAAAGATAATTAAATATATAAATTAATAAACAAATAAATAAATAAATAAACAAACAATGTGAATTGACTGGATAAATAAATATATAAATAATTTAAATATAAATAAGCAAATAAACTGATAATTAAATAAATAAATAGATTAATACAGTATAAGACCAAGAGAAAATTTTCGAAAAGCATAGAAATTAAAGGATTAGGTACGCTTTGGCACATTGTAATGAATTTTTCGTTTAAAATGTCGATTTTTCTTTGTATTTGTATGACACCAGACTGTTCGTGGAGTATTTGGGTAGAGTGGAGCCAGGGGAGGTTGAGCATAATTTTTTAAGTTTTGTTCTGTGCAATTTGGAGTTTTTTGATATTGTTTTAGCACAATCACCCCAAACTGGACATGCATACAATATAATCGCTTGAAAAATTACTTTAAAGAGTAATATTTTATTGCACATACTAAGTGATGATCGCCGGTTAATTAGTGGATAAACCATTTTCGTTGCTAGACTGACTTTATTCAGTATATTATTGATGTGATCTCCATAGGTTAGTCTCTGATCTAAGTATACACCAAGATACTTAACAGAACTAACCCATAGTATGAAATTGTTGTTTATACTTAGCTGACCACTTGGCAAATAACAAGCTTTCCTTTTTCGCGTGAAAAAGATAGCTTGAGTTTTGTCAGCATTGATGTTAATTTTCCA
Organism: Eristalinus sepulchralis; assembly: GCA_944738645.1. Taxonomy (NCBI): domain Eukaryota; kingdom Metazoa; phylum Arthropoda; class Insecta; order Diptera; family Syrphidae; genus Eristalinus; species Eristalinus sepulchralis. The sequence goes on from OX122884.1 coordinate 11,245,214, forward strand.
CATTTGGAAGTATGTAGAAACTTTACCGAGCGCTCTTTGAAGGTTGTCTTTAATTATGTCTCCGATTTCGTGAGAACAGTAAAATGCTGTATCGTCTGCAAACATAGCTTTTTCGCAGTATGGAATTTCAGGCAGATCCGCCACATAAATAATATATAAAATCGGACTTAATACTGACCCTTGGGGTACACCGGAAGTGATTATTTTCGTGGTGGAAAGAGTTTTGTTTAAAGAGACCGTAAATTTTCGATTTTCAAGAAAACTTTTTACCAACTGAATCAGATGGATTGGAAATCGGAAAACTGTAAGTTTATAAAGCAAACCATTGTGCCGTATGGAGTCAAAAGCTTTTTCTATGTCTAGTAAGACAAGTCCTGTTGATTGCTTCACTTTAAATTTCTCTTTAATATGTTTTGAAATACGAAGAACTTGGTGTGATGTGTTGTGACCTTGCCTAAAGCCGAATTGCTGATGGGGTAGAACATCATTATTTTCAAGGAAGTTAATGACTTTCCATTTGATAACTTTTTCGTAGATCTTACTTAAACTACTCAGCAGACTAATAGGGCGAAAACTGTTGACCTCATTTGGAGGCTTTCCAGGTTTTCGGATAGGAACTATCTTAGATACTTTCCACTTCGTAGGAAAATATTTCATCTTTAAACAAGCATTATTATTAAACAAAGTACATCAATTGCTGAAGATGAGAGCTTACAGCTAGACTGTAATTTTGTCGTATTAACTGTTGGAGTACTTAGACCTGTGACTTCAGAGAGCGAATCTCTGTGCTCTGTGGATCTGTAAACCGCCTGTACAAGGGTTTTAGCCTTGACAGGAGTCTACTTTTTGCACGTGTAGTGCGTCGATTTCAGAGTTCCGATAGATGTCTCCATAGTCGGTTTGTGACACCTTCGGAATCGTCCTGTACGTTTAATGACCTCGTCCATTTTTGTGAGGTACCTGTCAACCTCTTCGTTCGTAAGGTTTATGTTTGTAGGAGGATTGATCACACTCGAACTTATTTCTCTGGATAAGGCTCTAGAAAAACGTGGCCAGCGCACCTTGTTATAATTATAAGGATGCGTGTGGACATATTCGTCTAGTTCCTCCAGCTCGTTCGGAAGCTGTATTACCGCGGCGAGACCACAGTGATCACTGTCATACTCGATCGTAGTTAAACAGTTCCTTTTGCGTCGCTCCATGTTAAGTATCGTCAGTCGTCTGTCGATTAACATCACAACCAGATTTGATCCGCTTCTAGGAAAGGGTGGTCTATCGGTTGCAAGCAAATCTAACCTGAAGTCGATATTGTTCTGTTCCATCCACTCTAAGAGGGCGCTTCCTCTCTCATTTGGAACATTCTTACCCCATTCACCGTGTTTGGCGTTCAAATCTCCGGCTAGATTATGTTAATTTTCCCCCGAGTTCAAACGGAGGCTAGTGAAGAGAGCCTCGAGCTCCGAAAGAAAGTTGCGGTTTTGAGGCTCTGATGCATAAGCAGCGATCGCAAACAGCTTCTTTCCACCTTGTAGAGAGATGCGTGCGATGGATGCTTCTAGCACACTAAATCTACGTACCACATTGCTATAAACGACCTTATGAAAAATGTTCTTTTTAATTAAGAGAGCGACCCCGCCACCTCGAGTGGATTGGGGTCGGTCTTTTCTGATTATGTGGTAATTTTTGTACCTGAGTATGCGCGTCTGGTTTAGCTTAGTTTCGCTAGCCATCAGCACGTCCGGATTGTGGGTTTGCAACAAGTTTGAGAGCGTTAATTTTCGTTCAATACTAATCAGCGAATTAACATTCACTGCTAGGATCTTAAGGGTTCTTACCTCGCGTGAGCCCATTAGATCTGCGAGCGTTGCTTCACAGGCAGCGTAGAGAAGAGGAAATCTACTCTAGCCGTCTGTGTTAAGAAACTGGTCTGTAATTCGACCATCTGTTTCTGCAAGGCAATCATCTGCGTTTGCATCGACTGGATGGAGGACATTACGTCCCTTATGGAGGGCTTTGCCTCGGGTTGCCTGGCCATTGGAGCCGAGGCAACTTTCGGCACTGTCCGTTGTGCCTGTTGCTGTTCCTTCTGTTTTTGTAGCTGTTGTTTCTGCGTCTGTTTCTGTTGTTGTTGCTGCAATTTAGGCTCCTGTTGAGCTTTTTGAAGACGTTGTGCTGCCTTTGATGTGAACGGCAGTGGTTCTTGGCTTTTTTGCTTTTGCTCGACATGTTGCTTCCGTTTTTGTTGCAGCTTCAATATCTCGCTTTGTTGCTGAATTTGCTTTGCTGCTTTTTCTGCAACTTTCCTCGACGTGGACTGTTCGTATAAGAACTTGATATGGGCGTCAAGCTTCGCCCTTTCCTCGTCCAGTTTCTTAAGTCTTATTTGCTCCTCCTCATCATCGGCGTCCGATGTGGCGAGCACCTGAAAGGAGTTCTCGCTCCTCTTATATGAAAATCGGCATTCGTTGCCCTCCGACTCACATTGAAGGGCATCAATGTCGATTGTGACTGCAGCTGAAGCCGATTTTGTTGTTGCTCGGTTTACTGCTGTTTTTGTTGGTGCATTTTTTGTGGTCGCGACCAACCCAACTTTGTGTAGTGCGACCGCTTCCTCGTCTGACGTCATTGCAGTCGTCCGACGCTTCGTGAGGCTTAGCTGTGGCTGCAGCCTCTTCTTTCTTCTCTTTAACTCGGTAGTTCCGCTCGTGACATCCCAGCCACCGGTGTGACCGTAATTAAAACACGTCCTGCTTTCATCAAGAAAAATCCAGAATAATTTTATTCATCCGACAAAACAAAAAAAAAAGAAAAAGGGATTTCAGAAAACGAAGAAGTCATTGCCCATTCCGTCAGCCAACGCCGTCTCTCTCTCTCACCTAATTCCGTTGACAGTTTTCCTGTTTTCCTCTGACTCCCGAAGAAACATCGTCATCATCATTATCGGAGTCGTCAAGCTCCGGCCCCAACAAACACCACGGCTTCATTTTGTCACTAGTCATTACAGTTGAAAATTTCCGCCGCCCGCTTTCAATTCCACCAAGAACGTATCGATCTTGACGTAAGCATTTCTCCACAATATATGGTCCCCTGTACTTCGGCTCCAGCTTATGCGATTCACCAGTGGGTGAAGGGATACTTTCCACCACAACGAGGTCTCCTTCGTTGTATATTGTAGGCTGCCTATGCTTGGCATCGAACCTCAGTTTACACCTTTCTTTTTCCTCATGAATCCGTCGAGATATATCAGCTCTTCGCTGCTCCATACTGATTGGCTCTAGATTTATTTCATCCTGGACAGCATTTAGAAAATGGTTGACACCAATGTCCTTCATCTTAAAATCGAAGACTATCTCGTTGGGACTATATCCAGTGGTTGAATTACGCTGGGTGTTAATCGACCATTGTAGTTGCCGTAGTCAAAAGTCCCAATTATTCTGTTCATCGCTCGACGTCCGAAGGTACTGCAAAATACTCTGATTGAGCCTCTCAATCTGACCGTTTGCTCTTGGTGTCCGCACTGCAGTCTTAATATGCCGAATCTCATTCTCTTGGCAAAATATCTCAAACTCTCTTGCCGTGAAAGCGCTTCCTCGGTCGCTGATGATAACATCTGGCAAACCAAAATATGCCGTTAATTCGCTCAGCATTTCGATGACTGGCTTCGTTTTTGTATCTCTTGCCGCCTTTACAATAACATACTTACTGAATGCGTCAGCTACCCCAATGACATATACCTTGCCTCTTCGACTTCGTGGAAATGGACCCAAATGATCGACATGTATAGTCCTAAACGGAATTGGAATGACGTCGACAACATGCATTCTTTCTTCCACCGCACCAGGAGCCCTCTTGTGGTAGCAACATTCGATACACGCAGATATATAAGACTTGACGAAATTCCGCATTCGCCTAAACCACAAATTCTCTCGAAGTCGCTGCAAAACCTTCTCCACGCCGAAATGACCCATATCATCGTGAAAATGTTTTACAACACGCCATCGAACCGCTGAAGGCACAACCAGTTTTAGCTTTCAGTCTTCTTTCCGGAACAATCGACCGCCCTTCAAACAGAATTGTTGTCGAAATTGCGCACTGCCATCGTTTCCTTCATGTCCCTTCAACGTCTCGACAATAGTGACCAGTCTTGCATCGTGATGCTGCATGTTGGCAATCCAGTCCTCCTGCGTGATGTTAACTCTCATCACGAGAGCAGCAACAGTTTCAGCTTCCTTTCCCACCTCGACAGGCATGCGGCTTAAAGCGTCTACATGAGCCATTCTATTGGCACTTCGGTGCTCTATAACAAAATCAAATTCCCGGAGACGCAACCACCATCTAGCTACTCGTGGAATGAGAGAAGATGTAGCTTTGATTGCGCTCACAGCAGAACAGTCCGTGAAAACAGTAAACCCAGCAGGTACATACGGAAGCGTTCCAGGCTTTCAACGACGGCAAGCACTTCTAATTCATAGCTAGAATATTTTGATTCGGCGGAGGTACACGTACGGCTTTAATAAAAGACAGGCTTCCGTTCGGTAGAGTCACTCACCGTTTGAAATAGTATTCCAGCCAACCCGTATGAACTTTCGTCCGTATGCACCTCGTGTGTTTTTTGTGGATCGTAGACTTGCAAAATCGGTTCGCTACATAACGTCTCCTTCAATTTCGTAAATGCTTCCATCTGTTCGTTCTTCCAACGGAAGGGAGATTCTAATTTCTCGTTCTTCAACAACGACGTCAATGGTTTTGCGATGATTGCGAAGTCCTGAACAAACTCTCTGAAATAACTCACCATGCCCAAGAATCTCCTTAATTCGGCGACGTTAGTAGGTTGGGGAAAATCATCAACGGCAATTGTTTTTTCACGACTTGGCTTGATTCCATCTCTTGTCAATCGGTGTCAGTCTCCAAGAACACACACTTGCTAATTCGAAGTGTTAAGCCAGCATCTTTTACGCGTTCTAAAAATTCCTCGAGATTGCTAAGTCCTTCATCTATGCTACAACTCGGAATAATAATCTCGTCCACGTAACTAAACGCTCTTCCTTTCATCGGCTTCACAAGTTTGAAGATTGCATCATTGAATGTACTTGGCGCATTTACTAAACCAAACGGCATTCGGTTGAATTCAAATCTACCGGAATGCGTGACAAAAGCGGTGTAGAGTCGACAATCTTCGTGGATTGGAATTTGGTGGTAACCCGACATAAGATCCAATATGGTAAAATAATTTTTTCCTGAAGTCATTGAAAGAATTTCCTCCACTGTCAGCATTAGGTACGGTTTCTTCACAGTGATGGCATTTAGGGCGCGAAAATCGACGCACATACGGTCTTCTCCTGATGACTTTTTTACCAGCACGACGGGTGATGAGTAAGCGGAGGTACTACTTCGCACAATATCATACTTTATTAAATCCTCAACGATGTTATCAATTATTTCTCTTTTCGCAAATGGCACTCGATATGGTTTCTTTTCAATCGGCGTATTACATGTGAGCGAAATATTTATAGTAGTTGTGTTGCATAATCCACAGCTTCTGCTTCCGCTCCGGCGACAACTCTTTTCCCGTTTTTATTTCCCTTTCGGTGAACTCCTCAAGACGGCAAGTTTTTCCTCCGATGATAAGACGCCGATTGTTTTTGCATACGATGTCGTTCCCAAGGAATAGCGGATACGGCATCAAATCATCTTGCACAATCAAGAAACAGTGATCAGCCTCTTCCATTTCGTCTATTTGTATTGATTTAACAACACAGCTGTTTCCAGTCCACTTTCCTCCTGCAAATCCCTCCAACGTGAATGGGTTGTGTGGCTGAATCATCCCTATTTTTTGTGCTAGTGAATTCCGTATAAGTGAGCGATCGCTGCCTGGATCGACGAATGTCTTTACCGAAAGACCGTTTACCGTCACGACCTTCGTTCGGTTGCTGTCGTTATCATTGTCTTTGGAAATTCTTAGGACGTTGTTCCTTATCGTTGACGTGCGACCTCGTTCTGGGCAGTTATTCTCGAGATGGTTTGTTTTTTGACAAACACTACATCGCGGTTTCTTCTGTGGGTTTGTACAGTTGATTGATATATGTCCAGTTTCGGAACAGTTGTAGCATACGACTGGAGATGAGGACTGTCTAGTTGTGATTGTTGTTTGGCTTTCTGATGTGGTGGCGATTCTTGGCTGGCCGTTGTGTGTGTACTGAACACTTTCCGTAGTTTTCCGTGGTTTGCTGGTTGACGAACCTGATGGACGATTGTCAAAGTATCGTTCGATGGTGTTGCGCATATCATTCAATTGCGTTACGTGTGTGGCTGCTAGCGCAATTTGTAATTCGTTATGATTCATACCGCAGCGTATATATTTTGTTATCGCGGCATCGCTCAATCGATGTTTTTGTCCAAGTGCACGCATGCGATAAAAGAAATCAATAACATTTTCACCTTGCCTTCGTGTCGTCGAAGACATTTTTAAATGAATGTCGGCCTCGTTTTCCTGCCTACCGAAATCCATTATGAGTCGTTCAGAGAATTCTTGCCACGATTGTACCTCTCCCAGCAGTGAGCCTGACCATGATTTTGCTGGACCTCGCATTTTTGACTGTGCGGTGACAAGTATACTCCTTTCATTCCATGCGTACAATCTTTTGAGGGTGTTGATGCGTTCGACGTATTGTTCGGCTGTTGGAGAGAGCTCCTCCAATGGGTGGTATTCGGGAATAAGGCTTTGCATTTCGTTGGCTGAGGCGAGTGTCGGTATGAAGATTGGACGACGTGGACCTGTTAGAATTTAAAGTGGTTAAAAGCATTGCAAACTGTTGAGACAGATTTTCCACCGCCCTTGTTAGTTGTTGAATGTTTCCGTCGGCGGGGATCCTCTCTTCACAGTTTTCTTCTTGTTCTTCTTCGATGTTTCGTATTTCGGCAATATCAATTTCGTCGGAGTTTATGTGATCCATAATGCGTGCTAATAACTCTGCTTTGCGACCGGATGTGGGCAAATCCCTGGATTCCAGTATCGCTTTTAATTGTTTCACGAAGAGCCACCTACTTCTGAGCTGTGACCGTAATTAAAACACGTCCTGCTTTGATCAAGAAAAATCCAGAATAATTTTATTCATCCGACAAAACAAAAAAAAGAAAAAAGGATTGCAGAAAACGAAGAAGTCATTGCCCCTTCCGTCAGCCAACGCCGTCTCTCTCTCTCACCTAATTCCGTTGACAGTTTTCCTGTGGGCTGCGCTCAGGGAGATTTCCTTGAGGGGTGCGTTTAGTTGACACCGGTGTCTTGAAATCACCCGATTTACTGAGCTCGGGTCGCTCGTCACTTTCCATTTCACTCTTCTTACTCACACTTTGTGTCTCCAGTTTATGATTTAATTAAAAAAAATGTTCTTTCTTTTTTTTCCCCTCCGGATTCAAACCGGGGATTGTCAGTTACATTTCACTTGTGCTCTACCAACTGGGCCACCGATCCTTTTTACAAACTATGGTTTTGTTCTACACTAGAAACACTGAGCGTTTTTACTCGCGTAGCACGTACTTACACCGCGGAGGTCTGTGGACGACTGATTTGTAGGCCTCCTGTTTAGCTGCGTATGCCTGCCTGCACTCGTTTTCAAACGATAGGTTCCTTTTGGTTGGTGGCGTGAAACCCAGCACATGAGCGGCATCTTCTTTGATGGCTTTAGACAACGTTTCCATTCTTCTTCTATTGTCAGTGCAGGCAGCGTCGAACTTTGGGAGAGTTTCAGGGAGACTCAGTCGGCAAAGATACCAGCAATCTGTGCGATTGTAGCTTTCCGACGTCAAACCGTTTTGGCCCATCTCGACTCCGTTGCTCTCTCGATATCCGGGTTCTTACCTTGTCTGAAACAAGGAAATGGTCCGAGTCGATGTTGGCATCGAGAATATTCGAGGAGTGTGTGGCGTCGATCGCAACGTGATCAATCTGGTTGACGATTGATTGATCAGGGGATCGCCAGGCCCATTACTGCTTCCACTGAGCTGATGTTTGCCAACACATTACGTCCCTTTTCTAAAGCTTTAAGCTTTGTTAACTGTTGCAAGATTGCATTAGCATTTTACCAAGAGTATTTTTCTTGTTGTCTTGTTTGTTGTTGCTGTATTTCTTCTTGCTGTTGTCTCGAATGTTATTCCAGATTCTGATGTTGGTTGGTCAGTGCCTCCTCTTGACGTTTAATGATTTCCTTCGATTATTTTAGTTCATGAACTTCAGCCATTTTTGGTTTTTATTATTACAAAAATCGCAACCACTATTCCTTATATGGGTTCTGGATTAGTATCTTTGAATACTAATCTCCGTCGACTGCGCCAATTATGCTTAATAAGACAATTATGTGTTCTTTGGTGGTGGCCTTAAGACTGACTTATATTATTTTCGGAAATATAAAATTGAAATTCACTTATGACAATATCAATATGAAGCAAGTTATTCGGTTAGTTGCCCTTGTTGCTGCATCAGAAAAACGAGTTAATGCAGTCCAGTAGTACAAGCGATGTCATATCGGAGTTCGTACACTCCGATGATGCAATCGTTTTACGTCAACACAGCAAATTCAATTTACCGGTGTGCTGACATGTAATTTGCTTAGGCGACATTGGCCGCTGCAATATGATTGTGAAGTAAGGGTATGTATCTCGCGCGAATTACGTCAGCCCCGAACATTGCCTCATTAATTGGAAATTCTAACGTTTGCATTTCCAATTCACAAAATTTGAGTCCAATGATCGAGTTTTGCAACATCGACCTAATCAAGGCCAAGTACTGTAAATAAAAACAGGAAATGCTAAGGTTAGCATTACTTTGTTATCGATGGCTTAATGCTTGAGCATTGCATTAAATACTGACAAGACAGATGTGCGGTGGACTGAACACTCCGTATATAAACAGAAATAAAAAGTCACTCATTTGAATAAAAATGCAAACTGAAGCTTTCTTCATTTCTCAATATTTCATTTTTGGTTGATTTCAAAATCAACCAATATAAGTGGCGCAGTCGGGAAAAGCAAGTCTTCTAATATGTACGAAGATATAAGAACAAACATGGGAGCTAGATCTAAAGATTTGCTCAGAAGACTCGGGAAAAATTATTTGTTTTTTAATATCTGATGCAACAACTAATTCTGCAACAACTAAATCAATACCAGCAACAACAACCCCCACAACCAGCTCAACAACACCTAATCCAATTAAGTCCCGAAAGTGTCTTATCACAATTTAGAAACATGAAACCATTTACGAGTAGTAGTATTTTATTGTTTCTGATTGTATAATATCGATTTTTACATAAAGTTATTAACACAGCTTGCACAGAAATACGATATTTGAATATCTTACTACTGTAATAATGAGATCAATTTTCAAGATTCATTTTTATACAATGGTACTACTAAAGGAAAACAATGAAAAAAACCTTCATGTAAACAATTAATATGTAATTGACTAGAAAAATGCTATGGGAAGGTATATAAAATTATACCTAGATCCGTGATATTAAATATAAAATTATTATAATTTAATAAATAAACAGATAAATAGATAAATAAATAAATAAATAAATAAATAAATATATGAATTAACAAATAAATAAATAAATAAGTAAAAGAAAAGATAATTAAATATATAAATTAATAAACAAATAAATAAATAAATAAACAAACAATGTGAATTGACTGAATAAATAAATACATAAATAATTTAAATATAAATAAGCAAATAAACTGATAATTAAATAAATAAATAGATTAATACAGTATAAGACCAAGAGAAAATTTTCGAAAAGCGTAGAAATTAAAGTATTAGGTACGCTTTGGCACATTGTAATGAATTTTTCGTTTAAAATGTCGATTTTTCTTTGTATTTGTATGACACCAGACTGTTCGTGGAGTATTTGGGTAGAGTGGAGCCAGGGGAGGTCGAGCATAATTTTTTAAGTTTTGTTCTGTGCAATTTGGAGTTTTTTGATATTGTTTTAGCACAATCACCCCAAACTGGACATGCATACAATATAATCGCTTGAAAAATTACTTTAAAGAGTAATATTTTATTGCACATACTAAGTGATGATCGCCGGTTAATTAGTGGATAAAGCATTTTCGTTGCTAGACTGACTTTATTCAGTATATTATTGATGTGATCTCCATAGGTTAGTCTCTGATCTAAGTATACACCAAGATACTTAACAGAACTAACCCATGGTATGAAATTGTTGTTTTTACTTAGCTGACCACTTGGCAAATAACAAGCTTTCCTTTTCCGCGTGAAAAAGATAGCTTGAGTTTTGTCAGCATTGATGTTAATTTTCCACATTTGGAAGTATGTAGAAACTTTACCGAGCGCTCTTTGAAGGTTGTCTTTAATTATGTGTCCGATTTCGTGAGAACAGTAAAATGCTGTAAAGTCTGCAAACATAGCTTTTTCGCAGTATGGAATTTCAGGCAGATCCGCCACATAAATAATATATAAAATCGGACTTAATACTGACCCTTGGGGTACACCGGAAGTGATTATTTTCGTGGTGGAAAGAGTTTTGTTTAAAGAGACCGTAAATTTTCGATTTTCAAGAAAACTTTTTACCAACTGAATCAGATGGATTGGAAATTGGAAAACTGTAAGTTTATAAAGCAAACCATTGTGCCGTATGGAGTCAAAAGCTTTTTCTATGTCTAGTAAGACAAGTCCTGTTGATTGCTTCACTTTAAATTTCTCTTCAATATGTTTTGAAATACGAAGAACTTGGTGTGATGTGTTGTGACCTTGCCTAAAGCCGAATTGCTGATGGGGTAGAACATCATTATTTTCAAGGAAGTTAATAACTTTCCACTTGATAACTTTTTCGTAGATCTTACTTAAACTACTCAGCAGACTAATAGGGCGAAAACTGTTGACCTCATTAGGAGGCTTTCCAGGTTTTCGGATAGGAACTATCTTAGATACTTTCCACTTCGTAGGAAAATATTTCATCTTTAAACAAGCATTATTATTAAACAAAGTACATCAATTGCTGAAGATGAGAGCTTACAGCTAGACTGTAATTTTGTCGTATTAACTGTTGGAGTACTTAGACCTGTGACTTCAGAGAGCGAATCTCTGTGCTCTGTGGATCTGTAAACCGCCTGTACAAGGGTTTTAGCCTTGACAGGAGTCTACTTTTTGCACGTGTAGTGCGTCGATTTCAGAGTTCCGATAGATGTCTCCATAGTCGGTTTGTGACACCTTCGGAATCGTCCTGTACGGTTAATGACCTCGTCCATTTTTGTGAGGTACCTGTCAACCTCTTCGTTCGTAAGGTTTATGTTTGTAGGAGGATTGATCACACTCGAACTTATTTCTCTGGATAAGGCTCTAGAAAAACGTGGCCAGCGCACCTTGTTATAATTATAAGGATGCGTGTGGACATATTCGTCTAGTTCCTCCAGCTCGTTCGGAAGCTGTATTACCGCGGCGAGACCACAGTGATCACTGTCATACTCGATCGTAGTTAAACAGTTCCTTTTGCGTCGCTCCATGTTAAGTATCGTCAGTCGTCTGTCGATTAACATCACAACCAGATTTGATCCGCTTCTAGGAAAGGGTGGTCTATCGGTTGCAAGCAAATCTAACCTGAAGTCGATATTGTTCTGTTCCATCCACTCTAAGAGGGCGCTTCCTCTCTCATTTGGAACATTCTTACCCCATTCACCGTGTTTGGCGTTCAAATCTCCGGCTAGATTATGTTAATTTTCCCCCGAGTTCAAACGGAGGCTAGTGAAGAGAGCCTCGAGCTCCGAAAGAAAGTTGCGGTTTTGAGGCTCTGATGCATAAGCAGCGATCGCAAACAGCTTCTTTCCACCTTGTAGAGAGATGCGTGCGATGGATGCTTCTAGCACACTAAATCTACGTACCACATTGCTATAAACGACCTTATGAAAAATGTTCTTTTTAATTAAGAGAGCGACCCCGCCACCTCGAGTGGATTGGGGTCGGTCTTTTCTGATTATGTGGTAATTTTTGTACCTGAGTATGCGCGTCTGGTTTAGCTTAGTTTCGCTAGCCATCAGCACGTCCGGATTGTGGGTTTGCAACAAGTTTGAGAGCGTTAATTTTCGTTCAATACTAATCAGCGAATTAACATTCACTGCTAGGATCTTAAGGGTTCTTACCTCGCGTGAGCCCATTAGATCTGCGAGCGTTGCTTCACAGGCAGCGTAGAGAAGAGGAAATCTACTCTAGCCGTCTGTGTTAAGAAACTGGTCTGTAATTCGACCATCTGTTTCTGCAAGGCAATCATCTGCGTTTGCATCGACTGGATGGAGGACATTACGTCCCTTATGGAGGGCTTTGCCTCGGGTTGCCTGGCCATTGGAGCCGAGGCAACTTTCGGCACTGTCCGTTGTGCCTGTTGCTGTTCCTTCTGTTTTTGTAGCTGTTGTTTCTGCGTCTGTTTCTGTTGTTGTTGCTGCAATTTAGGCTCCTGTTGAGCTTTTTGAAGACGTTGTGCTGCCTTTGATGTGAACGGCAGTGGTTCTTGGCTTTTTTGCTTTTGCTCGACATGTTGCTTCCGTTTTTGTTGCAGCTTCAATATCTCGCTTTGTTGCTGAATTTGCTTTGCTGCTTTTTCTGCAACTTTCCTCGACGTGGACTGTTCGTATAAGAACTTGATATGGGCGTCAAGCTTCGCCCTTTCCTCGTCCAGTTTCTTAAGTCTTATTTGCTCCTCCTCATCATCGGCGTCCGATGTGGCGAGCACCTGAAAGGAGTTCTCGCTCCTCTTATATGAAAATCGGCATTCGTTGCCCTCCGACTCACATTGAAGGGCATCAATGTCGATTGTGACTGCAGCTGAAGCCGATTTTGTTGTTGCTCGGTTTACTGCTGTTTTTGTTGGTGCATTTTTTGTGGTCGCGACCAACCCAACTTTGTGTAGTGCGACCGCTTCCTCGTCTGACGTCATTGCAGTCGTCCGACGCTTCGTGAGGCTTAGCTGTGGCTGCAGCCTCTTCTTTCTTCTCTTTAACTCGGTAGTTCCGCTCGTGACATCCCAGCCACCGGTGTGACCGTAATTAAAACACGTCCTGCTTTCATCAAGAAAAATCCAGAATAATTTTATTCATCCGACAAAACAAAAAAAAAAGAAAAAGGGATTTCAGAAAACGAAGAAGTCATTGCCCATTCCGTCAGCCAACGCCGTCTCTCTCTCTCACCTAATTCCGTTGACAGTTTTCCTGTTTTCCTCTGACTCCCGAAGAAACATCGTCATCATCATTATCGGAGTCGTCAAGCTCCGGCCCCAACAAACACCACGGCTTCATTTTGTCACTAGTCATTACAGTTGAAAATTTCCGCCGCCCGCTTTCAATTCCACCAAGAACGTATCGATCTTGACGTAAGCATTTCTCCACAATATATGGTCCCCTGTACTTCGGCTCCAGCTTATGCGATTCACCAGTGGGTGAAGGGATACTTTCCACCACAACGAGGTCTCCTTCGTTGTATATTGTAGGCTGCCTATGCTTGGCATCGAACCTCAGTTTACACCTTTCTTTTTCCTCATGAATCCGTCGAGATATATCAGCTCGTCGCTGCTCCATACTGATTGGCTCTAGATTTATTTCATCCTGGACAGCATTTAGAAAATGGTTGACACCAATGTCCTTCATCTTAAAATCGAAGACTATCTCGTTGGGACTATATCCAGTGGTTGAATTACGCTGGGTGTTAATCGACCATTGTAGTTGCCGTAGTCAAAAGTCCCAATTATTCTGTTCATCGCTCGACGTCCGAAGGTACTGCAAAATACTCTGATTGAGCCTCTCAATCTGACCGTTTGCTCTTGGTGTCCGCACTGCAGTCTTAATATGCCGAATCTCATTCTCTTGGCAAAATATCTCAAACTCTCTTGCCGTGAAAGCGCTTCCTCGGTCGCTGATGATAACATCTGGCAAACCAAAATATGCCGTTAATTCGCTCAGCATTTCGATGACTGGCTTCGTTTTTGTATCTCTTGCCGCCTTTACAATAACATACTTACTGAATGCGTCAGCTACCCCAATGACATATACCTTGCCTCTTCGACTTCGTGGAAATGGACCCAAATGATCGACATGTATAGTCCTAAACGGAATTGGAATGACGTCGACAACATGCATTCTTTCTTCCACCGCACCAGGAGCCCTCTTGTGGTAGCAACATTCGATACACGCAGATATATAAGACTTGACGAAATTCCGCATTCGCCTAAACCACAAATTCTCTCGAAGTCGCTGCAAAACCTTCTCCACGCCGAAATGACCCATATCATCGTGAAAATGTTTTACAACACGCCATCGAACCGCTGAAGGCACAACCAGTTTTAGCTTTCAGTCTTCTTTCCGGAACAATCGACCGCCCTTCAAACAGAATTGTTGTCGAAATTGCGCACTGCCATCGTTTCCTTCATGTCCCTTCAACGTCTCGACAATAGTGACCAGTCTTGCATCGTGATGCTGCATGTTGGCAATCCAGTCCTCCTGCGTGATGTTAACTCTCATCACGAGAGCAGCAACAGTTTCAGCTTCCTTTCCCACCTCGACAGGCATGCGGCTTAAAGCGTCTACATGAGCCATTCTATTGGCACTTCGGTGCTCTATAACAAAATCAAATTCCCGGAGACGCAACCACCATCTAGCTACTCGTGGAATGAGAGAAGATGTAGCTTTGATTGCGCTCACAGCAGAACAGTCCGTGAAAACAGTAAACCCAGCAGGTACATACGGAAGCGTTCCAGGCTTTCAACGACGGCAAGCACTTCTAATTCATAGCTAGAATATTTTGATTCGGCGGAGGTACACGTACGGCTTTAATAAAAGACAGGCTTCCGTTCGGTAGAGTCACTCACCGTTTGAAATAGTATTCCAGCCAACCCGTATGAACTTTCGTCCGTATGCACCTCGTGTGTTTTTTGTGGATCGTAGACTTGCAAAATCGGTTCGCTACATAACGTCTCCTTCAATTTCGTAAATGCTTCCATCTGTTCGTTCTTCCAACGGAAGGGAGATTCTAATTTCTCGTTCTTCAACAACGACGTCAATGGTTTTGCGATGATTGCGAAGTCCTGAACAAACTCTCTGAAATAACTCACCATGCCCAAGAATCTCCTTAATTCGGCGACGTTAGTAGGTTGGGGAAAATCATCAACGGCAATTGTTTTTTCACGACTTGGCTTGATTCCATCTCTTGTCAATCGGTGTCAGTCTCCAAGAACACACACTTGCTAATTCGAAGTGTTAAGCCAGCATCTTTTACGCGTTCTAAAAATTCCTCGAGATTGCTAAGTCCTTCATCTATGCTACAACTCGGAATAATAATCTCGTCCACGTAACTAAACGCTCTTCCTTTCATCGGCTTCACAAGTTTGAAGATTGCATCATTGAATGTACTTGGCGCATTTACTAAACCAAACGGCATTCGGTTGAATTCAAATCTACCGGAATGCGTGACAAAAGCGGTGTAGAGTCGACAATCTTCGTGGATTGGAATTTGGTGGTAACCCGACATAAGATCCAATATGGTAAAATAATTTTTTCCTGAAGTCATTGAAAGAATTTCCTCCACTGTCAGCATTAGGTACGGTTTCTTCACAGTGATGGCATTTAGGGCGCGAAAATCGACGCACATACGGTCTTCTCCTGATGACTTTTTTACCAGCACGACGGGTGATGAGTAAGCGGAGGTACTACTTCGCACAATATCATACTTTATTAAATCCTCAACGATGTTATCAATTATTTCTCTTTTCGCAAATGGCACTCGATATGGTTTCTTTTCAATCGGCGTATTACATGTGAGCGAAATATTTATAGTAGTTGTGTTGCATAATCCACAGCTTCTGCTTCCGCTCCGGCGACAACTCTTTTCCCGTTTTTATTTCCCTTTCGGTGAACTCCTCAAGACGGCAAGTTTTTCCTCCGATGATAAGACGCCGATTGTTTTTGCATACGATGTCGTTCCCAAGGAATAGCGGATACGGCATCAAATCATCTTGCACAATCAAGAAACAGTGATCAGCCTCTTCCATTTCGTCTATTTGTATTGATTTAACAACACAGCTGTTTCCAGTCCACTTTCCTCCTGCAAATCCCTCCAACGTGAATGGGTTGTGTGGCTGAATCATCCCTATTTTTTGTGCTAGTGAATTCCGTATAAGTGAGCGATCGCTGCCTGGATCGACGAATGTCTTTACCGAAAGACCGTTTACCGTCACGACCTTCGTTCGGTTGCTGTCGTTATCATTGTCTTTGGAAATTCTTAGGACGTTGTTCCTTATCGTTGACGTGCGACCTCGTTCTGGGCAGTTATTCTCGAGATGGTTTGTTTTTTGACAAACACTACATCGCGGTTTCTTCTGTGGGTTTGTACAGTTGATTGATATATGTCCAGTTTCGGAACAGTTGTAGCATACGACTGGAGATGAGGACTGTCTAGTTGTGATTGTTGTTTGGCTTTCTGATGTGGTGGCGATTCTTGGCTGGCCGTTGTGTGTGTACTGAACACTTTCCGTAGTTTTCCGTGGTTTGCTGGTTGACGAACCTGATGGACGATTGTCAAAGTATCGTTCGATGGTGTTGCGCATATCATTCAATTGCGTTAGGTGTGTGGCTGCTAGCGCAATTTGTAATTCGTTATGATTCATACCGCAGCGTATATATTTTGTTATCGCGGCATCGCTCAATCGATGTTTTTGTCCAAGTGCACGCATGCGATAAAAGAAATCAATAACATTTTCACCTTGCCTTCGTGTCGTCGAAGACATTTTTAAATGAATGTCGGCCTCGTTTTCCTGCCTACCGAAATCCATTATGAGTCGTTCAGAGAATTCTTGCCACGATTGTACCTCTCCCAGCAGTGAGCCTGACCATGATTTTGCTGGACCTCGCATTTTTGACTGTGCGGTGACAAGTATACTCCTTTCATTCCATGCGTACAATCTTTTGAGGGTGTTGATGCGTTCGACGTATTGTTCGGCTGTTGGAGAGAGCTCCTCCAATGGGTGGTATTCGGGAATAAGGCTTTGCATTTCGTTGGCTGAGGCGAGTGTCGGTATGAAGATTGGACGACGTGGACCTGTTAGAATTTAAAGTGGTTAAAAGCATTGCAAACTGTTGAGACAGATTTTCCACCGCTCTTGTTAGTTGTTGAATGTTTCCGTCGGCGGGGATCCTCTCTTCACAGTTTTCTTCTTGTTCTTCTTCGATGTTTCGTATTTCGGCAATATCAATTTCGTCGGAGTTTATGTGATCCATAATGCGTGCTAATAACTCTGCTTTGCGACCGGATGTGGGCAAATCCCTGGATTCCAGTATCGCTTTTAATTGTTTCACGAAGAGCCACCTACTTCTGAGCTGTGACCGTAATTAAAACACGTCCTGCTTTGATCAAGAAAAATCCAGAATAATTTTATTCATCCGACAAAACAAAAAAAAGAAAAAAGGATTGCAGAAAACGAAGAAGTCATTGCCCCTTCCGTCAGCCAACGCCGTCTCTCTCTCTCACCTAATTCCGTTGACAGTTTTCCTGTGGGCTGCGCTCAGGGAGATTTCCTTGAGGGGTGCGTTTAGTTGACACCGGTGTCTTGAAATCACCCGATTTACTGAGCTCGGGTCGCTCGTCACTTTCCATTTCACTCTTCTTACTCACACTTTGTGTCTCCAGTTTATGATTTAATTAAAAAAAATGTTCTTTCTTTTTTTTCCCCTCCGGATTCAAACCGGGGATTGTCAGTTACATTTCACTTGTGCTCTACCAACTGGGCCACCGATCCTTTTTACAAACTATGGTTTTGTTCTACACTAGAAACACTGAGCGTTTTTACTCGCGTAGCACGTACTTACACCGCGGAGGTCTGTGGACGACTGATTTGTAGGCCTCCTGTTTAGCTGCGTATGCCTGCCTGCACTCGTTTTCAAACGATAGGTTCCTTTTGGTTGGTGGCGTGAAACCCAGCACATGAGCGGCATCTTCTTTGATGGCTTTAGACAACGTTTCCATTCTTCTTCTATTGTCAGTGCAGGCAGCGTCGAACTTTGGGAGAGTTTCAGGGAGACTCAGTCGGCAAAGATACCAGCAATCTGTGCGATTGTAGCTTTCCGACGTCAAACCGTTTTGGCCCATCTCGACTCCGTTGCTCTCTCGATATCCGGGTTCTTACCTTGTCTGAAACAAGGAAATGGTCCGAGTCGATGTTGGCATCGAGAATATTCGAGGAGTGTGTGGCGTCGATCGCAACGTGATCAATCTGGTTGACGATTGATTGATCAGGGGATCGCCAGGTTCCTTTATGGATGTTGAGATGTCGGAACTGCGTACTGCTGACAGAGAGGTTCCGCCCCGCGGTGAAGTCCAACAGCCTGAGTCCGTTTCCGGAGGGGTTGTCGTGCAAGGCTGTGTTTCCCGATGACGCCAGCAAAGATGTCGTCTTTTTTCAGCTTGCTTATCACATTTCCAATATTGTTTTATTTCTTATTATTTTCAGGCCGAAACTTAATAATGGTTTATTATTTGGGCACAGGCCCATTACTGCTTCCACTGAGCTGATGTTTGCCAACACATTACGTCCCTTTTCTAAAGCTTTAAGCTTTGTTAACTGTTGCAAGATTGCATTAGCATTTTACCAAGAGTATTTTTCTTGTTGTCTTGTTTGTTGTTGCTGTATTTCTTCTTGCTGTTGTCTCGAATGTTATTCCAGATTCTGATGTTGGTTGGTCAGTGCCTCCTCTTGACGTTTAATGATTTCCTTCGATTATTTTAGTTCATGAACTTCAGCCATTTTTGGTTTTTATTATTACAAAAATCGCAACCACTATTCCTTATATGGGTTCTGGATTAGTATCTTTGAATACTAATCTCCGTCGACTGCGCCAATTATGCTTAATAAGACAATTATGTGTTCTTTGGTGGTGGCCTTAAGACTGACTTATATTATTTTCGGAAATATAAAATTGAAATTCACTTATGACAATATCAATATGAAGCAAGTTATTCGGTTAGTTGCCCTTGTTGCTGCATCAGAAAAACGAGTTAATGCAGTCCAGTAGTACAAGCGATGTCATATCGGAGTTCGTACACTCCGATGATGCAATCGTTTTACGTCAACACAGCAAATTCAATTTACCGGTGTGCTGACATGTAATTTGCTTAGGCGACATTGGCCGCTGCAATATGATTGTGAAGTAAGGGTATGTATCTCGCGCGAATTACGTCAGCCCCGAACATTGCCTCATTAATTGGAAATTCTAACGTTTGCATTTCCAATTCACAAAATTTGAGTCCAATGATCGAGTTTTGCAACATCGACCTAATCAAGGCCAAGTACTGTAAATAAAAACAGGAAATGCTAAGGTTAGCATTACTTTGTTATCGATGGCTTAATGCTTGAGCATTGCATTAAATACTGACAAGACAGATGTGCGGTGGACTGAACACTCCGTATATAAACAGAAATAAAAAGTCACTCATTTGAATAAAAATGCAAACTGAAGCTTTCTTCATTTCTCAATATTTCATTTTTGGTTGATTTCAAAATGAACCAATATAAGTGGCGCAGTCGGGAAAAGCAAGTCTTCTAATATGTCCGAAGATATAAGAACAAACATGGGAGCTAGATCTAAAGATTTGCTCAGAAGACTCGGGAAAAATTATTTGTTTTTTAATATCTGATGCAACAACTAATTCTGCAACAACTAAATCAATACCAGCAACAACAACCCCCACAACCAGCTCAACAACACCTAATCCAATTAAGTCCCGAAAGTGTCTTATCACAATTTAGAAACATGAAACCATTTACGAGTAGTAGTATTTTATTGTTTCTGATTGTATAATATCGATTTTTACATAAAGTTATTAACACAGCTTGCACAGAAATACGATATTTGAATATCTTACTACTGTAATAATGAGATCAATTTTCAAGATTCATTTTTATACAATGGTACTACTAAAGGAAAACAATGAAAAAAACCTTCATGTAAACAATTAATATGTAATTGACTAGAAAAATGCTATGGGAAGGTATATAAAATTATACCTAGATCCGTGATATTAAATATAAAATTATTATAATTTAATAAATAAACAGATAAATAGATAAATAAATAAATAAATAAATAAATAAATATATGAATTAACAAATACATAAATAAATAAGTAAAAGAAAAGATAATTAAATATATAAATTAATAAACAAATAAATAAATAAATAAACAAACAATGTGAATTGACTGAATAAATAAATACATAAATAATTTAAATATAAATAAGCAAATAAACTGATAATTAAATAAATAAATAGATTAATACAGTATAAGACCAAGAGAAAATTTTCGAAAAGCGTAGAAATTAAAGTATTAGGTACGCTTTGGCACATTGTAATGAATTTTTCGTTTAAAATGTCGATTTTTCTTTGTATTTGTATGACACCAGACTGTTCGTGGAGTATTTGGGTAGAGTGGAGCCAGGGGAGGTCGAGCATAATTTTTTAAGTTTTGTTCTGTGCAATTTGGAGTTTTTTGATATTGTTTTAGCACAATCACCCCAAACTGGACATGCATACAATATAATCGCTTGAAAAATTACTTTAAAGAGTAATATTTTATTGCACATACTAAGTGATGATCGCCGGTTAATTAGTGGATAAAGCATTTTCGTTGCTAGACTGACTTTATTCAGTATATTATTGATGTGATCTCCATAGGTTAGTCTCTGATCTAAGTATACACCAAGATACTTAACAGAACTAACCCATGGTATGAAATTGTTGTTTTTACTTAGCTGACCACTTGGCAAATAACAAGCTTTCCTTTTCCGCGTGAAAAAGATAGCTTGAGTTTTGTCAGCATTGATGTTAATTTTCCACATTTGGAAGTATGTAGAAACTTTACCGAGCGCTCTTTGAAGGTTGTCTTTAATTATGTGTCCGATTTCGTGAGAACAGTAAAATGCTGTAAAGTCTGCAAACATAGCTTTTTCGCAGTATGGAATTTCAGGCAGATCCGCCACATAAATAATATATAAAATCGGACTTAATACTGACCCTTGGGGTACACCGGAAGTGATTATTTTCGTGGTGGAAAGAGTTTTGTTTAAAGAGACCGTAAATTTTCGATTTTCAAGAAAACTTT
This sequence comes from Eristalinus sepulchralis, assembly GCA_944738645.1. Classification (NCBI taxonomy): domain Eukaryota; kingdom Metazoa; phylum Arthropoda; class Insecta; order Diptera; family Syrphidae; genus Eristalinus; species Eristalinus sepulchralis. The sequence continues at coordinate 11,266,367 of OX122884.1, forward strand.
TTACCAACTGAATCAGATGGATTGGAAATTGGAAAACTGTAAGTTTATAAAGCAAACCATTGTGCCGTATGGAGTCAAAAGCTTTTTCTATGTCTAGTAAGACAAGTCCTGTTGATTGCTTCACTTTAAATTTCTCTTCAATATGTTTTGAAATACGAAGAACTTGGTGTGATGTGTTGTGACCTTGCCTAAAGCCGAATTGCTGATGGGGTAGAACATCATTATTTTCAAGGAAGTTAATAACTTTCCACTTGATAACTTTTTCGTAGATCTTACTTAAACTACTCAGCAGACTAATAGGGCGAAAACTGTTGACCTCATTAGGAGGCTTTCCAGGTTTTCGGATAGGAACTATCTTAGATACTTTCCACTTCGTAGGAAAATATTTCATCTTTAAACAAGCATTATTATTAAACAAAGTACATCAATTGCTGAAGATGAGAGCTTACAGCTAGACTGTAATTTTGTCGTATTAACTGTTGGAGTACTTAGACCTGTGACTTCAGAGAGCGAATCTCTGTGCTCTGTGGATCTGTAAACCGCCTGTACAAGGGTTTTAGCCTTGACAGGAGTCTACTTTTTGCACGTGTAGTGCGTCGATTTCAGAGTTCCGATAGATGTCTCCATAGTCGGTTTGTGACACCTTCGGAATCGTCCTGTACGGTTAATGACCTCGTCCATTTTTGTGAGGTACCTGTCAACCTCTTCGTTCGTAAGGTTTATGTTTGTAGGAGGATTGATCACACTCGAACTTATTTCTCTGGATAAGGCTCTAGAAAAACGTGGCCAGCGCACCTTGTTATAATTATAAGGATGCGTGTGGACATATTCGTCTAGTTCCTCCAGCTCGTTCGGAAGCTGTATTACCGCGGCGAGACCACAGTGATCACTGTCATACTCGATCGTAGTTAAACAGTTCCTTTTGCGTCGCTCCATGTTAAGTATCGTCAGTCGTCTGTCGATTAACATCACAACCAGATTTGATCCGCTTCTAGGAAAGGGTGGTCTATCGGTTGCAAGCAAATCTAACCTGAAGTCGATATTGTTCTGTTCCATCCACTCTAAGAGGGCGTTTCCTCTCTCATTTGGAACATTCTTACCCCATTCACCGTGTTTGGCGTTCAAATCTCCGGCTAGATTATGTTAATTTTCCCCCGAGTTCAAACGGAGGCTAGTGAAGAGAGCCTCGAGCTCCGAAAGAAAGTTGCGGTTTTGAGGCTCTGATGCATAAGCAGCGATCGCAAACAGCTTCTTTCCACCTTGTAGAGAGATGCGTGCGATGGATGCTTCTTCTTCTTCTTCGGATGGCGCTACAGTCCGGGGTGGACCTGGGCCTCAACCAACATGCCTCTCCAGCTAGCACGATCTCTTGCCAGCTGCTTCCAGTTGCGCACTCCAAGTTGGTTGAGGTCCTTTTCCACTTGTGTGCGCCATCTCAATCTAGGACGTCCTCTGTTGCGTTGTCCCTGTGGTTCGGATTCGAAGACTCTTCGGGCCGGAGCAGTGCTGTCCATCCGCTCTACATGGCCTAGCCACCTTAAGCGTTGTATCCGTAGACGCTTGACTAGGTTCATGCCGCCGTACAGCCCATACAGTTCGTGGTTGAATCTTCTCCTCCAGATGCCATCAACGCAAACAGCACCAAAAATCGCACGCAGAACTTTTCTCTCGAACAGACCAAGGGCTTCTTCATCCGCTTTTAGTAACGTCCAGGTTTCTGCGCCGTAAAGCAGGACAGGGATGATCAAGGTGTTGTACAAAGTTACTTTGGTCGTTCGGGAGAGGGCTTTATTACTCAATTGCCTCTTAAGCCCAAAGAAACAGCAATTGGCAAGAGTGATTCTGCGCTTGATTTCGGTACTGATGTTATTGTCCCTATTCACCGCGGAGCCGAGATAGACGAAGTCCTTAACTACCTCGAAATGTCTGCTGCCCATAGTGACGCTCTGTCCGAGACGTCGATGTTCTGCGTCCTTCTTCGATGACAGCATATACTTAGTTTTGCCCTCGTTTACCACCAGTCCCACTTTAGCCGCTTCCGCTTCGATGCTAGCAAAAGCCTCATTGACGGCTCGCTGAGTTCGGCCGATCACGTCAATGTCATCCGCATAAGCTAGCAGTTGAACGGACTTGTGGAAGATCGTGCCTCTGGTGTTGACGTGTGAGTTACGCACGATCCCCTCAAGAATGATGTTAAAGAAGTCGCATGACAGCGCGTCGCCTTGTCTAAATCCTTTTTTGACATCGAAGGTCTCGGTGAGTTCGCTACCGACCTTGACGGAGCAGCGAGAGTTCTCCATCGTCATCCTACACAATCTGACGAGTTTGGTAGGGATGCCAAAACTAGACATGGCACTGTATAGCTCGTCTCTATGCACGCTGTCATACGCGGCCTTGAAATCGACAAATAGATGGTGGGTGTCGATTTGTACTTCTTGGGACTTCTCCAGGATTTGCCGCAGTGTGAAGATCTGATCGATTGTGGACTTCCCTGGCCTGAAACCACACTGATAAGGACCTATCAGGTTGTTGACGAACGGTTTCAGGCGCTCACACAATACGGCAGAGAGAATCTTATATGCGATATTAAGGAGACTGATCCCTCGATAGTTGGCGCAGTCGAAGGGGTCTCCTTTCTTGTGGACCGGACATACGATGCTGAGATTCCACTCGTCGGGCATGCTTTCCTCCGACCATATCTCACAGATGAGCTGGTGCATGCACCCAACCAGCTCATCCCCAGCCGCTTTGAACAGCTCTGCGGACAGTCCGTCCGCGCCAGCAGCTTTGTTCGACTTCAGTCTCGATATTGCTATCTTGACCTCGTCGAGGTCGGGGGGACGGAATTCTTGTCCATCGTCGTCCAAATTGAGTGGACCATTCTGCCTAACAGCGGGATTTGTGTCGTCATCGCCGTTTAGGAGTCTGCAGAAATGATCCTTCCAAATTCTCAGCACCGACTGCGACTCTACCACCAGTTGTCCATTTTGGTCCCGCCAGGCTTCAGTTCGAGGCTTGTAACCGCCAGATAACTGTTTTACCTTGCGGTAAAAATTTCGGACGTCATTCCTGCCATAGCACCTCTCCATTTCCTCGACCGCGCGCTTCTCGTGCTCTTTCTTTCTTCTTCTGAGAAGCCGGTTCTCTTCCCTTCTTCTCTGTTTGTAGAGCTCACAAACAGCTCTCGTCGTTCGATGCAGCGTTGCCTTGTAAGCTTCCTGTTTGGCTGCATGCGCTTGCCTGCACTCGTCGTCAAACCATGGGTTCCTCTTAGGTGGTGGCTTGAAACCCAGCACATCAGTGGCGGCCTCTTTGATGGCTTCTTGACAACGTTTCCATTTGTCTTCTATTGTTTGTGCAGGTAGCGTCGAACTTTGAGACAGTTTCAGGGAGAAACGATCGGTAAAGGCTCTAGCGATCGGCTGCGATTGTAGCTTTCCGACGTCAAACCGTTTTGGCCTGTCTCGACTCCGTTGCTCTCTCGATATCCGGGTTCTTACCTTGGCTACAACAAGGAAATGATCCGAGTCGATGTTTGCACCTCGGAAGGTTCGGACATCGAGAATACTGGAGGAGTGTCTGACTTCGATCGCAACATGATCAATCTGGTTGACGGTTGATTGATCAGGTGATCGCCAGGTCCCTTTATGAATGTTGAGGTGTGGGAACCGCGTGCTGGCCACAGAGAGATTTCGCCCCGAGGCGAAGTCAACTAGCCTGAGTCCGTTTCCGGAGGTGTTGGCGTGCAGGCTGTGTCTTCCGATGACTTTAGCAAAGACTTCTTCTCTTCCCAGCTGAGCGTTGAAATCTCCTAGAACGATCTTGGCGTCGTAGCTGGGGCAACGATCGTAAGTCCTTTCTAGGAGGTGATAGAAGTCTTCTTTACTGCTGTCATCTTTTTCCTCTGTCGGGGCGTGGGCGCATATGAGGCTTATATTCCCGAATTTAGCCTTGATGCGGATTGTTATGAGGCGTTCGCTTATGTGTTGGAAGCTTAAGACTTTTTGCCTAAGTCTGCCTCGAACAACAAAACCGCATCCAAATAAGCGTTTCCCTCTCTCTCTGTAGCAGTCGCCGTGGTATATGTCGCAGTTTCTCACTCTTCTCTTGCCCGGCCCATCCCACCGCATTTCCTGGATTGCGGTAATGTCTGCTTTATAGCAGTCCAGGGCCTCCGCAAGTTCATCGGCTGCACGTGGTCTGTTTAGGGACCTCACATTCCACGTGCAGATCCGTAAATCATTGTCCTTTGTTCGTTTGCGGGGGTCGTCAACAGTGTATCCATCCGTATCCGAGGCATTCGGTTGGTTCGTAACTGGTTATTTATAATGTGGCCGGGCAGTTACCCCGACGCACACCCCCAACCTGGAGGACCGGGCACTTTTTTATACCTCTTGGGCGGAGGTCGCACTTATAGGTTTAGCAAGTTGAGTTCGGATGAACAACAACCAGTACCCGGTGGCTACCAACGTGGAGGTACTATAAGCACAGTTGATGTGTGGGAAACAGTTACAGCAGCAGACAGCAGACCTTATGAAAAATGTTCTTTTTAATCAAGAGAGCGACCCCGCCACCTCGAGTGGATTGGGGTCGGTCTCTTCTGATTATGTGGTAATTTTTGTACCTGAGTATGCGCGTCTGGTTTAGCTTAGTTTCGCTAGCCATATGCACGTCTGGATTGTGGGTTTGCAAGAAGTTTGAGAGCGTTAATTTTCGTTCAATACTAATCAGCGAATTAACATTCACTGCTAGGATCTTAAGGGTTCTTACCTCGCGTGAGCCCATTAGATCTGCGAGCGTTGCTTCACAGGCAGCGTAGAGAAGAGGAAATCTACTCTAGCCGTCTGTGTTAAGAAACTGGTCTGTAATTCGACCATCTGTTTCTGCAAGGCAATCATCTGCGTTTGCATCGACTGGATGGAGGACATTACGTCCCTTATGGAGGGCTTTGCCTCGGGTTGCCTGGCCATTGGAGCCGAGGCAACTTTCGGCACTGTCCGTTGTGCCTGTTGCTGTTCCTTCTGTTTTTGTAGCTGTTGTTTCTGCGTCTGTTTCTGTTGTTGTTGCTGCAATTTAGGCTCCTGTTGAGCTTTTTGAAGACGTTGTGCTGCCTTTGATGTGAACGGCAGTGGTTCTTGGCTTTTCTGCTTTTGCTCGACATGTTGCTTCCGTTTTTGTTGCAGCTTCAATATCTCGCTTTGTTGCTGAATTTGCTTTGCTGCTTTTTCTGCAACTTTCCTCGACGTGGACTGTTCGTATAAGAACTTGATATGGGCGTCAAGCTTCGCCCTTTCCTCGTCCAGTTTCTTAAGTCTTATTTGCTCCTCCTCATCATCGGCGTCCGATGTGGCGAGCACCTGAAAGGAGTTCTCGCTCCTCTTATATGAAAATCGGCATTCGTTGCCCTCCGACTCACATTGAAGGGCATCAATGTCGATTGTGACTGCAGCTGAAGCCGATTTTGTTGTTGCTCGGTTTACTGCTGTTTTTGTTGGTGCATTTTTTGTGGTCGCGACCAACCCAACTTTGTGTAGTGCGACCGCTTCCTCGTCTGACGTCATTGCAGTCGTCCGACGCTTCGTGAGGCTTAGCTGTGGCTGCAGCCTCTTCTTTCTTCTCTTTAACTCGGTAGTTCCGCTCGTGACATCCCAGCCACCGGTGTGACCGTAATTAAAACACGTCCTGCTTTGATCAAGAAAAATCCAGAATAATTTTATTCATCCGACAAAACAAAAAAAAAGAAAAAGGGATTTCAGAAAACGAAGAAGTCATTGCCCATTCCGTCAGCCAACGCCGTCTCTCTCTCTCACCTAATTCCGTTGACAGTTTTCCTGTTTTCCTCTGACTCCCGAAGAAACATCGTCATCATCATTATCGGAGTCGTCAAGCTCCGGCCCCAACAAACACCACGGCTTGATTTTGTCACTAGTCATTACAGTTGAAAATTTCCGCCGCCCGCTTTCAATTCCACCAAGAACGTATCGATCTTGACGTAAGCATTTCTCCACAATATATGGTCCCCTGTACTTCGGCTCCAGCTTATGCGATTCACCAGTGGGTGAAGGGACACTTTCCACCACAACGAGGTCTCCTTCGTTGTATATTGTAGGCTGCCTATGCTTGGCATCGAACCTCAGTTTACACCTTTCTTTTTCCTCATGAATCCGTCGAGATATATCAGCTCGTCGCTGCTCCATACTGATTGGCTCTAGATTTATTTCATCCTGGACAGCATTTAGAAAATGGTTGACACCAATGTCCTTCATCTTAAAATCGAAGACTATCTCGTTGGGACTATATCCAGTGGTTGAATTACGCTGGGTGTTAATCGACCATTGTAGTTGCCGTAGTCAAAAGTCCCAATTATTCTGTTCATCGCTCGACGTCCGAAGGTACTGCAAAATACTCTGATTGAGCCTCTCAATCTGACCGTTTGCTCTTGGTGTCCGCACTGCAGTCATTTAATGCCGAATCTCATTCTCTTGGCAAAATATCTCAAACTCTCTTGCCGTGAAAGCGCTTCCTCGGTCGCTGATGATAACATCCGGCAAACCAAAATATGCCGTTAATTCGCTCAGCATTTCGTTACTGGCTTCGTTTTTGTATCTCTTGCCGCCTTTACAATAACATACTTACTGAATGCGTCAGCTACCCCAATGACATATACCTTGCCTCTTCGACTTCGTGGAAATGGACCCAAATGATCGACATGTATAGTCCTAAACGGAATTGGAATCACGTCGACAACATGCATTCTTTCTTCCACCGCACCAGGAGCCCTCTTGTGGTAGCAACATTCGATACACGCAGATATATAAGACTTGACGAAATTCCGCATTCGCCTAAACCACAAATTCTCTCGAAGTCGCTGCAAAACCTTCTCCACGCCGAAATGACCCATATCATCGTGAAAATGTTTTACAACACGCCATCGAACCGCTGAAGGCACAACCAGTTTTAGCTTTCCGTCTTCTTTCCGGAACAATCGACCGCCCTTCAAACAGAATTGTTGTCGAAATTGCGCACTGCCATCGTTTCCTTCATGTCCCTTCAACGTCTCGACAATAGTGACCAGTCTTGCATCGTGATGCTGCATGTTGGCAATCCAGTCCTCCTGCGTGATGTTAACTCTCATCACGAGAGCAGCAACAGTTTCAGCTTCCTTTCCCACCTCGACAGGCATGCGGCTTAAAGCGTCTACATGAGCCATTCTATTGGCACTTCGGTGCTCTATAACAAAATCAAATTCCTGGAGACGCAACCACCATCTAGCTACTCGTGGAATGAGAGAAGATGTAGCTTTGATTGCGCTCACAGCAGAACAGTCCGTGAAAACAGTAAACAGTAAACCCAGCAGGTACATACGGAAGCGTTCCAGGCTTTCAACGACGGCAAGCACTTCTAATTCATAGCTAGAATATTTTGATTCGGCGGAGGTACACGTACGGCTATAATAAAAGACAGGCTTCCGTTCGGTAGAGTCACTCACCGTTTGAAATAGTATTCCAGCCAACCCGTATGAACTCGCGTCCGTATGCACCTCGTGTTTTTTTTGTGGATCGTAGACTTGCAAAATCGGTTCGCTACATAACGTCTCCTTCAATTTCGTAAATGCTTCCATCTGTTCGTTCTCCCAACGGAACGGAGATTCTAATTTCTCGTTCTTCAACAACGACGTCAATGGTTTTGCGATGATTGCGAAGTCCTGAACAAACTTTCTGAAATAACTCACCATGCCCAAGAATCTAATTAATTCGGCGACGTTAGTAGGTTGGGGAAAACCATCAACGGCAATTGTTTTTTCACGACTTGGCTTGATTCCATCTCTTGTCAATCGGTGTCAGTCTCCAAGAACACACACTTGTTAATTCGAAGTGTTAAGCCAGCATCTTTTACGCGTTCTAAAAATTCCTCGAGATTGCTAAGTCCTTCATCTATGCTACAACTCGGAATAATAATCTCGTCCACGTAACTAAACGCTCTTCCTTTCATCGGCTTCACAAGTTTGAAGATCGCATCATTGAATGTACTTGGCGCATTTACTAAACCAAACGGCATTCGGTTGAATTCAAATCTACCGGAATGCGTGACAAAAGCGGTGTAGAGTCGACAATCTTCGTGGATTGGAATTTGGTGGTAACCCGACATAAGATCCAATATGGTAAAATAATTTTTTCCTGAAGTCATTGAAAGAATTTCCTCCACTGTCAGCATTAGGTACGGTTTCTTCACAGTGATGGCATTTAGGGCGCGAAAATCGACGCACATACGGTCTTCTCCTGATGACTTTTTTACCAGCACGACGGGTGATGAGTAAGCGGAGGTACTACTTCGCACAATATCATACTTTATTAAATCCTCAACGATGTTATCAATTATTTCTCTTTTCGCAAATGGCACTCGATATGGTTTCTTTTCAATCGGCGTATTACATGTGAGCGAAATATTCATAGTAGTTGTGTTGCATAATCCTAGGCGATCCAGAGTTTCACCAAAACACATAGAGAATTTATTGATGATTCCGTACAGCTTCTGCTTCCGCTCCGGCGACAACTCTTTTCCCGTTTTTATTTCCCTTTCGGTGATCTCCTCAAGACGGCAAGTTTTTCCTCCGATGATAAGACGCCAATTGTTTTTGCATACGATGTCGTTCCCAAGGGATAGCGGATACGGCATCAAATCATCTTGCACAATCAAGAAACAGTGATCAGCCTCTTCCATTTCGTCTATTTGTATTGGTGTAACAACACAGCTGTTTCCAGTCCACTTTCCTCCTGCAAATCCCTCCAACGTGAATGGGTTGTGTGGCTGAATCATCCCTATTTTTTGTGCTAGTGAATTCCGTATAAGTGAGCGATCGCCGCCTGGATCGACGAATGCCTTTACCGAAAGACCGTTTACCGTCACGACCTTCGTTCGGTTGCTGTCGTTATCATTGTCTTTAGAAATTCTTAGGACGTTGTTCCTTATCGTTGACGTGCGATCTCGTTCTGGGCAGTTATTCTCGAGATGGTTTGTTTTTTGACAAACACTACATCGCGGTTTCTTCTGTGGTTTTGTACAGTTGATTGATATATGTCCAGTTTCGGAACAGTTGTAGCATACGACTGGAGATGAGGACTGTCTAGTTGTGATTGTTGTTTGGCTTTCTGATGTGGTGGCGATTCTTGGCTGGCCGTTGTGTGCGTGCTGAACACTTGCCGTAGTTTTCCGTGGTTTGCTGGTTGACGAACCTGATGGACGATTGTCAAAGTATCGTTCGATGGTGTTGCGCATATCATTCAATTGCGTTACGTGTGTGGCTGCTAGCGCAATTTGTAATTCGTTATGATTCATACCGCAGCGTATATATTTTGTTATCGCGGCATCGCTCAATCGATGTTTTTGTCCAAGTGCACGCATGCGATAAAAGAAATCAATAACATTTTCACCTTGCCTTCGTGTCGTCGAAGACATTTTTAAATGAATGTCGGCCTCGTTTTCCTGCCTACCGAAATCCATTATGAGTCGTTCAGAGAATTCTTGCCACGATTGTACCTCTCCCAGCAGTGAGCCTGACCATGATTTTGCTGGACCTCGCATTTTTGACTGTGCGGTGACAAGTATACTCCTTTCATTCCATGCGTACAATCTTTTGAGGTTGTTGATGCGTTCGACGTATTGTTCGGCTGTTGGAGAGAGCTCCTCCAATGGGTGGTATTCGGGAATAAGGCTTTGCATTTCGTTGGCTGAGGCGAGTGTCGGTATGAAGATTGGACGACGTGGACCTGTTAGAATTTAAAGTGGTTAAAAGCATTGCAAACTGTTGAGACAGATTTTCCACCGCCCTTGTTAGTTGTTGAATGTTTCCGTCGGCGGGGATCCTCTCTTCACAGTTTTCTTCTTGTTCTTCTTCGATGTTTCGTATTTCGGCAATATCAATTTCGTCGGAGTTTATGTGATCCATAATGCGTGCTAATAACTCTGCTTTGCGACCGGATGTGGGAAAATCCCTGGATTCCAGTATCGCTTTTAATTGTTTCACGAAGAGCCACCTACTTCTGAGCTGTGACCGTAATTAAAACACGTCCTGCTTTGATCAAGAAAAATCCAGAATAATTTTATTCATCCGACAAAACAAAAAAAAGAAAAAAGGATTGCAGAAAACGAAGAAGTCATTGCCCCTTCCGTCAGCCAACGCCGTCTCTCTCTCTCACCTAATTCCGTTGACAGTTTTCCTGTGGGCTGCGCTCAGGGAGATTTCCTTGAGGGGTGCGTTTAGTTGACACCGGTGTCTTGAAATCACCCGATTAACTGAGCTTGGGTCGCTCGTCACTTTCCATTTCACTCTTCTTACTCACACTTTGTGTCTCCAGTTTATGATTTAATTAAAAAAAATGTTCTTTCTTTTTTTTTCCCCTCCGGATTCAAACCGGGGATTGTCAGTTACACTTCACTTGTGCTCTACCAACTGGGCCACCGATCCTTTTTACAAACTATGGTTTTGTTCTACACTAGAAACACTGAGCGTTTTTACTCGCGTAGCCGAAGCACGTACTTACACCGCGGAGGTCTGTGGACGACTGATTTGTAGGCCTCCTGTTTAGCTGCGTGTGCCTGCCTGCACTCGTTTTCAAACGATAGGTTCCATTTTGTTGGTGGCGTGAAACCCAGCACATGAGCGGCATCTTCTTTTATGGCTTTTGACAACGTTTCCATTCTTCTTCTATTGTCAGTGCAGGCAGCGTCGAACTTTGGGAGAGTTTCAGGGAGACTCAGTCGGCAAAGATACCAGCAATCTGTGCGATTGTAGCTTTCCGACGTCAAACCGTTTTGGCCCATCTCGACTCCGTTGCTCTCTCGATATCCGGGTTCTTACCTTGTCTGAAACAAGGAAATGGTCCGAGTCGATGTTGGCATCGAGAATATTCGAGGAGTGTGTGGCGTCGATCGCAACGTGATCAATCTGGTTGACGATTGATTGATCAGGGGATCGCCAGGTTCCTTTATGGATGTTGAGATGTCGGAACTGCGTACTGCTGACAGAGAGGTTCCGCCCCGCGGTGAAGTCCAACAGCCTGAGTCCGTTTCCGGAGGGGTTGTCGTGCAAGGCTGTGTTTCCCGATGACGCCAGCAAAGATGTCGTCTTTTTCCAGCTTGCTTATCACATTTCCAATATTTTTTTATTTCTTATTATTTTCAGGCCGAAACTTAATAATGGTTTATTATTTGGGCACAGGCCCATTACTGCTTCCACTGAGCTGATGTTTGCCAACACATTACGTCCCTTTTCTAAAGCTTTAAGCTTTGTTAACTGTTGCAAGATTGCATTAGCATTTTACCAAGAGTATTTTTCTTGTTGTCTTGTTTGTTGTTGCTGTATTTCTTCTTGCTGTTGTCTCGAATGTTGTTCCAGGTTCTGATGTTGGTTGGTCAGTGCCTCCTCTTGACGTTTAATGATTTCCTTCGATTATTTTAGTTCATGAACTTCAGCCATTTTTGGTTTTTATTATTACAAAAATCGCAACCACTATTCCTTATATGGGTTCTGGATTAGTATCTTTGAATACTAATCTCCGTCGACTGCGCCAATTATGCTTAATAAGACAATTATGTGTTCTTTGGTGGTGGCCTTAAGACTGACTTTTATTATTTTCGGAAATATAAAATTGAAATTCACTTATGACAATATCAATATGAAGCAAGTTATTCGGTTAGTTGCCCTTGTTGCTGCATCAGAAAAACGAGTTAATGCAGTCCAGTAGTACAAGCGATGTCATATCGGAGTTCGTACACTCCGATGATGCAATCGTTTTACGTCAACACAGCAAATTCAATTTACCGGTGTGCTGACATGTAATTTGCTTAGGCGACATTGGCCGCTGCAATATGATTGTGAAGTAAGGGTATGTATCTCGCGCGAATTACGTCAGCCCCGAACATTGCCTCATTAATTGGAAATTCTAACGTTTGCATAAATAAAAACAGGAAATGCTAAGGTTAGCATTACTTTGTTATCGATGGCTTAATGCTTGAGCATTGCATTAAATACTGACAAGACAGATGTGCGGTGGACTGAACACTCCGTATATAAACAGAAATAAAAAGTCACTCATTTGAATAAAAATGCAAACTGAAGCTTTCTTCATTTCTCAATATTTCATTTTTGGTTGACTTCAAAATCAACCAATATAAGTGGCGCAGTCGGGAAAAGCAAGTCTTCTAATATGTCCGAAGATATAAGAACAAACATGGGAGCTAGATCTAAAGATTTGCTCAGAAGACTCGGGAAAAATTATTTGTTTTTTAATATCTGATGCAACTACTAAATCAATACCAGCAACAACAACCCCCACAACCAGCTCAACAACACCTAATCCAATTAAGTCACGAAAGTGTCTTATCACAATTCAGAAACATGAAACCATTTACGAGTAGTAGTATTTTATTGTTTCTGATTGTATAATATCGATTTTTACATAAAGTTATTAACACAGCTTGCACAGAGATACGATATTTGAATATCTTACTACTGTACTAATGAGATCAATTTTCAAGATTCATTTTTTTACAATGGTACTACTAAAGGAAAACAATGAAAAAAACCTTCATGTAAACAATTAATATGTAATTGACTAGAAAAATGCTATGGGAAGGTATATAAAATTATACCTAGATCCGTGATATTAAATATAAAATTATTATAATTTAATAAATAAACAGATAAATAGATAAATAAATAAATAAATAAATAAATAAATAAATAAATAAATATATGAATAAACAAATAAATAAATAAATAAGTAAAAGAAAAGATAATTAAATATATAAATTAATAAACAAATAAATAAATAAATAAACAAACAATGTGAATTGACTGGATAAATAAATACATAAATAATTTAAATATAAATAAGCAAATAAACTGATAATTAAATAAATAAATAGATTAATACAGTATAAGACCAAGAGAAAATTTTCGAAAAGCGTAGAAATTAAAGGATTAGGTACGCTTTGACACATTGTAATGAATTTTTCGTTTAAAATGTCGATTTTTCTTTGTATTTGTATGACACCAGACTGTTCGTGAAGTATTTGTGTAGAGTGGAGCCAGGGGAGGTTGAGCATCATTTGTAAAGTTTTGTTCTGTGCAATTTGGAGTTTTTTGATATGCGTTTTAGCACAATCACCCCAAACTGGACATGCATACAATATCATCGCTTGAAAAATTACTTTAAAGAGTAATATTTTATTGCACATACTAAGTGATGATCGCCGGTTAATTAGTGGATAAAGCATTTTCGTTGCTAGACTGACTTTATTCAGTATATTATTGATGTGATCTCCATAGGTTAGTCTCTGATCTAAGTATACACCAAGATACTTAACAGAACTAACCCATGGTATGAAATTGTTGTTTTTACTTAGCTGACCACTTGGCAAATAACAAGCTTTCCTTTTCCGCGTGAAAAAGATAGCTTGAGTTTTGTCAGCATTGATGTTAATTTTCCACATTTGGAAGTATGTAGAAACTTTACCGAGCGCTCTTTGAAGGTTGTCTTTAATTATGTCTCCGATTTCGTGAGAACAGTAAAATGCTGTATCGTCTGCAAACATAGCTTTTTCGCAGTATGGAATTTCAGGCAGATCCGCCACATAAATAATATATAAAATCGGACTTAATACTGGCCCTTGGGGTACACCGGAAGTGATTATTTTCGTGGTGGAAAGAGTTTTGTTTAAAGAGACCGTAAACTTTCGATTTTCAAGAAAACTTTTTACCAACTGAATCAGATGGATTGGAAATCGGAAAACTGTAAGTTTATAAAGCAAACCATTGTGCCGTATGGAGTCAAAAGCTTTTTCTATGTCTAGTAAGACAAGTCCTGTTGATTGCTTCACTTTAAATTTCTCTTTAATATGTTTTGAAATACGAAGAACTTGGTGTGATGTGTTGTGACCTTGCCTAAAGCCGAATTGCTGATGGGGTAGAACATCATTATTTTCAAGGAAGTTAATGACTTTCCACTTGATAACTTTTTCGTAGATCTTACTTAAACTACTCAGCAGACTAATAGGGCGAAAACTGTTGACCTCATTAGGAGGCTTTCCAGGTTTTCGGATAGGAACTATCTTAGATACTTTCCACTTCGTAGGAAAATATTTCATCTTTAAACAAGCATTATTATTAAACAAAGTACATCAATTGCTGAAGATGAGAGTTCTTTAAGAACTACGTTTTTAATACAGTCGAGTCCTGGAGATTTGTTCTTTCGAAGATCATTTAAGAGAAATTGAACATCTTCAGAATTCACATAAAAGTCATCAGGAACATTAACGACACTGTTATATATTGTATGGATAGCATTATTAACTTGTACATCCATTGGACCAGTGAAAGTTAGTAAGGGGTTGTTTAGGCTTTTAGCAAAAGTGTTTGCAAACAACTCACACTTTTCTTCGTTTGTTATGCATAGCGAATTGGGTGTTTTGAGGTGTGGAATGAAGTTATGTTTGTTTTTTAATAGTTTGGTCACTTTCCAGAAGGGTTTGCTACTTTTTTCTAGTCCATTTAAACGTTTGTTCCAGGATATATTTCGGAATTTTAAGATTTCATAATCTATTATGTTGTTAATAACTTTCATTTCTGCATAAAACCAATCTTGTTTATATCGTTGCCATTGTCTTCTGTAATAATTCCTTTGTTTTATTAGATTTCAAATATATTTCGGAATCACAGTTGTGCGTAATGAAATGGCTTTCTTAGTAATGGCTTCTAGTGTACATTCATTAATAGATTGAGTGAAATCTTCGATAATGTTGTCTATCTGCCCAGTATTGTTTATAGTTTCTAGGTTAGTTCGTGCATTCTTAATTCGGCTTCCAATTCGCATGTTTATAGTCTAAGAAATAAGGACTTTCACTCATATGTCTACAAGAAATTTTTAAGTTAATTGGATGATGATCAGAATTTAGTGCATTAATGCTTAAAGGTTGAGTTACAGCGGCTGGGAAATTCGTTATTACTATATCTAGTACTGATGGAGTACCCCGGGTGGGAAATAAGTAGGACTATTAGGGTAAAGAATCTGTACGGGGTACCTTAATATATATTCATTTAACGTATTCCCCCATTTATTTGCCCTCTGACAGCCCCATGTACGATGTCTGTAATTTAAGTCTCCTCCAATTTATCACTACCTAACATTAACTTTCTCAAATCAGTTTTAAAGTTATCAATATTACTACTGTTCTTACCAGGGAAGTAAACAGAGTAGATTTTTATTTTTGTATTATCTAGCATTTCGAGTTCAATTCCAATTGATTCAATAACACTAGTATTAATAAAATGTAGTAAATTGTGTACCAACCCTTTTTTTAACTACGATGGCAACTCCACCTCCCCGCATACCAGCACTACGATCTAATCTATGACAAGTGTATTGGCTATGAGAGAATCGGATATTTTCATTTAACCCTGTTTCACTCATAAGACATATATCGACATTATTAACACATAGGAAATTGAAAAATTCAGTACATTTATTTCTAATGCCTCTTGCGTTCCAACATATAACATAAAGAGTTAGTAAGTTACTTAATATTAGAAAAGAAAAATTTAGTTGCAAGCTGTGTTATTGCTTCAAATTGCTCAATTTTAGTTTTACATTGACTTAGCTTAGAGATCATTTCCATGGTAAGAGTGCATAGTTCCTCTTGAGTGAAAAGATAATTCTCTTTGCTCATATGTGAACTCTGGTTGCGATCAGCATGATGACAACTTCGGGAAGGCACAGGAACAGTGTGGGACAAATTCTTCTTCTGAAAATTCTTGCGAAGAGATGGAAATTCCCGCATGCTCTCAATGTTTGGAGGTGGAACGTAATGGTTCAATGCATGAGTGCGACTTTCATTTTTGTTAACGTTCTCTCCTAATTGAGAGTATTTAACACGATTCGGACAGTTGATGTCTGTTGACTTATGATTTTGTTTGCAATTTGCACATTTAAAAAGTCCATTTGAATTGCATTCTGAAATTTTGTAATTTTCAGCGCAATTGGCACAAACAGTTTTAACACGGCAATTTCTTTCACCATGACCGTACATCTGGCAATTGTGGCATTGTGTAATTTTATTTTTAATTCGCCTTTGGAATTCCCATCTAACTTGCGTACGGAAAATGGTCTTTATGCTGCTTCGCAAATTAGACAGTTTCACCGAACCATTCACTTAACTAATAATATATATAATGTCAGTATATTGTTCATATTTCTTTATCACTAATTTAATGTCTTTGCATTGTAAGCCAAGTTTTTGTAACTCGTTCTTGAGAATAGTAATGTCGTATTCATCAAGCCCGAACAGAACCACCTTGAATGACCTTTCTCTTTTAGAGTCATGAGAAAAAAATTGCAATTTCTGCTTACTTAGTTCATTGCAAACAAGATCATATGATTTCGTGGATTCACACACTAATTTAATTCCAATAGAAATTTTTTTTATGGAGTAGTCCGATATTTTAATTTTTTTCATTAGAGCATGAACGAATTCGCTACTTTTATTTAATATTTTAATGGGAGGCATTTTCACTTTTTCACTTTTCTCGGTTTCTGGCCGCGACATTTCATCATCATTGTCATTATCGGAAAGGCAACCGTAATAATTGCCATTTAAGATTTGCGATGACAATTCCATTTCTGAATTCTTTTTTAACTGAAAAACAATTTAACAACTGAAAAACCATTTACGAGGACAGACGATTTTGTAATCGTTTATAAGGGCGGTGGAAACGACATCACTATTGCGCAACGATGATCAACATCTTCGAGTCTTCGAGTTGCAGATTGTCATTAACTCGAAAATCCAAGGAGATTCTGGCAGGCGCATCCGACAGCAAACATTGTAACAACCAGATTCAAACAACATTTCCGGCACCATAGGAGCTACGGAGAACGTGCTTTAGAGTTTAGCAATTTAGGTGAATCATTTAATTAATTTAGAAATATAAGGTATCAATTAAATGATAAGTATAAGTTGGATGAAAGAAGGCCAGAAATTTATTAGCCAGAAAACATAGATAGATGTCTTACAGAAATCTTAATTGAAAAAATAAATGTAAATAGTATATTGAAGAAAATTCCAGTATAAAAACAATTTATAATAAATATGCTAGATTAAGACTATTAGATGATTTTAGATGTATAAAAAAATTATGTAGATAAAGTAACTGTCAGAAGTATTTAATCGAAATTCGCAGTTTCCAACAGTTAGAAATTGGTTAAGAAACCCAAATATAAGTAATCAAGCACAGGCAAATTCCTCCCGCTTTCAAGGTCCTAATCCGTATTTAATTGCCCAAAAAAATCAATTTTATAAAAGTTTTAGCAATACTTATACTCATAGAATTCAGAGAAATCCCCAAAATTGAGGAATTTCGCGAAGAACAAATAACACATCGGGGGAGGAGATTATGTTAATTGACAGTATCCAAGAGACAATTTACTCTCAGAAAAACCTTGAAGAAAAAATAACACTTTGGCGGAGGAGATGATCCCAAAAAACAATACACAAGAAATACCGAATTTTTACCAAAAGACTCCGAGAACAAACTTCCGTGGCTCATCGATACATTAAATGACTTCGAGGAAGTTCCCCTAAAACTAAATTTTTTTTCAACAGTAACTGAAATTGGAAAGTAACCAATAAAATAATTACTACTATTCCAACAGAATTCAATATGGAAGAAACTACATATGTATTACATGAAGGATTGTTAATTTAGCCCATAGAGATTATGATGCAATCTTAGGACTAAATGTATTAAAACCATGAGGAGCAAAATGATATTTAAAAGAAATCCAAGTTTTTCCAAAATTTTCTTGGAGGAATTCAAAAAATTTACATAGTTTTATGCAATAAATTTCAAAAAAATAAGAGGCCGAAAGGCGTAAAATAAAAAACCTAGATTAGCTTAGAGTACTCGTGAAGAGTCAGTAAGTTAGAATTAAGATCATTATACTATATTGGTAAGCTGATTTTAAGTGTTTTTGTCTAGCATGTAAGTAACGTAGAATGAACAAATAAAAATGAATTAAAAAAAAATAGAAATAAATTGATTCCTCTCGACGGTAAGTTTTCATTTGACGTTAATGGCATTTTTGTTCTTGAAAGGTGTGAAATACTTAATAACATAAACTTGGGTCATTTGAATGCCAAAAAAAACATGAATCCCTATTTTTCAAAGAAGGCGATCAGTCAACCTTTACTAACGAGATTTAAGATGAGATAATTACAAGTTAAGATACCCCTATATACACAAAATTTATTTTTCTCCTTCTTCGGGTGGCGCTACAGTCCGGGGTGGACCTGGGCCTCAACCATCATGCTTCCAATTTGCTTCCAATTGCGCACTCCAAGTTGGTTGAGGTCCTTCTCCACTTGTGTGCGCCATCTCAGTCTAGGACGTCCTCTGTTGCGTTGTCCCTGTGGTTCGGATTCGAAGACTCTTCGGGCCGGAGCAGTGTCGTCCATCGATTTGTACTTCTTGGGACTTTTCCAGGATTTGCCGCAGTGTGAAGATTTGGTCGATTGTGGACTTCCCTGGCCTGAAACCACACTGATAAGGACCTATCAGGTTATTGACGAACGATTTCAGGCGCTCACACAATACGGCAGAGAAAATCTTCTGCGCGATGTTAAGGAGACTGATCCCTCGGTAGTTAGCAGTCGAAGGGGTCTCCTTTCCTGTGGACCGGAAATACGCTGCTGAGATTCCACTCGTCGGGCATGCTTTCCTCCGACCATATCTCACAGATGAGCTGGTGCATGACCCAACCAGCTCACCCCCAGCTCTGCAGATAGTCCGTCTGCGCCAGCAGCTATGTTTAACTTCAGTCTCGATATTGCTATCTTGACCTCGTCGAAGTCGGGGGGCGGAATTCTTGTCCATCGTCGTCCAAATTGAGTGGAACATTCTGCCAGCAGCAGAATGTCTTCTATTGTTTGTGCAGGCAGCGTCGAACTTTGAGACAGTTTCAGGGAGAATTGATCGGTAAAGGCTCTAGCGATCGGCTGCGATTGTAGCTTTCTGACGTCAAACCGTTTTGGCCTATCTCGACTCCATTGCTCTCTTGATATCCGGGTTCTTACCTTGCGTACAACAAGGAAATGATCCGAGTCGATGTTTACACCTCGGAAGGTTCGGACATCGAGAACACTGGAGGACTGTCTGACGTCGATCGCAATATGATTAATCTGGTTGATGTATTGTCTGAATTGCGGTATTGTCTGCTTTATAGCAGTCCAGGGCCTCCGCAAGTTCTTCGCCTGCACGTGGTCTGTTTAGGGACCTCACATTCCACGTGCAAATCCGTGAATCATTGTCCTTTGTGCGTTTGCGAGGGTCGTCAACAATGTATCCATCCGTATACGAGGCATTCGGTTGTTCGGTAACTTATAGTTTTTAATGTGGCCGGGCAGTTACCCCAACGCACACCCCCAACCTGGTTGACCAGGCCCTTTTTTATACCTCTTGAGCGGAGTTCGCACTTATAGGTTTAGCAAGTTGAGTCCGGATGAACAACAACCAGTACCCGGTCGCTACCAATGTGGAGGTACTATAAGCACAGTTGATGTGTGGGAAACAGTTACAACAGCTGGGTATCCCCAGATTGATACCAATCTGTGACTACCCTGTTAACCCCAACAATTCACGAAATCGAAATAGAAAAGCATTATAGTCGAAAGTAACCCACCTTACAACAGTCCGCTTTGGATAACAAAAATGGAGAAATGTTGTAGACTACAGATGATTAAATAAAGTTACCATTAGCGATAAGTTTCCATTTCCTAATATTCAAACAATATTAGATAAATTGGGAAAAGAGCAATATTTTTCTGCTTTCGACTTAGCTTAACGTTTCCACCAAATTTTAGTTAAGCCTGAGGACAGGAGAAAAACAGCATTATGCACTCCCTATGGTCGCTACGAATATGTAAGAATGACGTTCGGGATGAATAACGCCCCTTAAGCCTTCCAAAGGTTAATGAATTCCATAAATAAGATCAGTGATCTGTGCCGCTTACATGGATGATATTCTTGTTTTCAGCACATCATTGCAGAAACACATAATCAACCAGAAAAAATTCTCGAAACATTAAAAAAATCTGGACTCAGCAGAGAATCAGAATATTAAGGGTTTAAGCCAAATCCCAATAAAGTAAAGATCATCTATAATGTAAAACTACCTACAACACACAGGCAAATTAAATCGTTTATTGGTAAGAACAGCTTTTACCGCAAATTCGTAAATGTATATATATCGGCAAACGCTATGATTTTAGGCACAGAACCTATAAGATCGCTAGTGAATATAGTGAACAAGATCGGCGAACCAACTGCCCTTCGTTGCAACCCATTTTTTATATTGAGCACAGCAGTCGAAATTTCGTTGCCGTTTTTCACAACACACTTCCTACCTGAGACCGTGTCATAGATCATATATAGCAATTGTTTAACTTTAACTTTAACTTAAAAATTAATTTTTATTTTTTTTCCAACTAGACAAAAATGATTAAATCGATCTTAATATCTAAACAATTCATGTTCTTAAAATCTATCCTACTGACCCTTAGCAGGTAATCTAAAATAATCTAAATTTACTTATCTGTTTGCCTTTCGGCGGCTACTGCTAATAGTATTTGTTTTTTTTTTTTTATCATTATTGTATGTTCTTACTGGCAAAGAAAACTTAGAAAATCCTTGGCGCTCTAAACATTTTTTTTACTTAATTTTATAGCAATGTTTTTTGATGCCGAGCCTGACCAACTTAACGAAGAGACCTTTTAACCATTCGGTGTCTAACCTATTCCATTTCAATTAGGCAGGCGCCTGATTACTGTGTTTGTTTCTATTCCTTTGTTGGTCGAAAACCAATTAAGACGAGACATGAATAGTGTCGTGCCCCGCCCTAAAGGCAAATTGATTTTCCGGTATTATCTGTTTTACCTCAACCCATTCTCTCAGAGCTCTATTGACTATTTTCTCGAATAAGCCGGAGATTTGTCGGGATGGAAGTATCCTTGTCTCGTTTTGGAATTGGCTGTACCACAGCTGTTTTCGAATGCTTCGGGTAATATACATTACTCAAAGCGTTGTTAAACAGGATTGTGTATGCATCCACCGCCGTTTGGTATCCCATCGATTCCGACTGACTTCTTACTCTTCAGTGAGTTAAAAATACCCTGGAGTTCATCTTTCGAAATAAGGATGGAATTTTTTCCGTCGTCGGCGACGGCATTATTTGCCAGAAGATCGTCACCGAATCTGGTAAAACCAGGATTCTCAGATCGTCATTGACTTATTTCGTGCCGAAGGTAGAAGCGGTTCAGCAAGGCCCTGTTCTCCATTTTCAAATCCCCGGCTAAGATAAAGTAGTATTCTTCCGCGTTCAAGCGGACGCTTGTGAAAAGAGCCTCGAGCTGCAAAAGAAAATCAGGGCTTTGAGGTTTGTGGCATAAGCAGTAATCACAAACAGCTTTTTTCTACCTTGGAGAGACATACGTGCGATGGATGCTTCTAGCGCACTAAATCTTTGTTATTTTTAATCAAGAGAGGGACCCCGTAACCACGTGTGGATTGGGGTCGGTCGCTTCTGATTATGTGGCAATTTTTCTACCTGATAATGGGCGCCTGGCTTAGCTTAGTTTGAAAGATCAACTTTGACTCTGTACCCAGTCTGAAATCTGAGTATACGGCTTTCGTGGATGAAGTTGATGCTGCTCGTGATAGAATAACTGAGATGGATTTCTATACCCTGATGTGTGACTACACTGCTCATGTGTGTGTGAACGTAACAACATGGAGCAAACCTCGAATAGGGAGAGAAGTCGGATTTTTGCTAAGCTAATATCATTTTTTACGACACATAACCGAAAGGTTTAAACAAATTCCTACTGTTCTATTACATGTAGAGGAAGAAGGGTGACTGTTTTCAACAGCTGTCATTACATCAGCGTGAGTTAAAAAAAGAAAATTAATTAAAAATTCCAAGAGCAATAAATTGAATACGAAATTGGAGTTGCCACGACTTTATTCTTTCACTTTTGAAACAAGACTCCCCATTCAAATTTTAAAATTTAACTTATGACCTACTTTAACGTTGCGATTACTCGATAAAACAGAATCAACGGAAATTGCACATGTAAAGGACCGCCGTTATCAGTTACAGTAATTTTCTTATTATAAAATTTATATTGTTTTATTTCTAATGTACAATTATTAAAATTGATTAAATAGTTCCCCATTAAATTCATAATTCGTTTGTCACAATCTTATACCAGAGTTTAATTATTAACATTTATTAACAAAATAGACTTATTATCCAATTCTTTTATGCTAGTTACACTATTATAAACCAATGAACATGTCTTCTGAAAAATAAATTTCTTACTTTGTTCTAAATGTCTAAAAGAACTTCTTCATTATTATCGTATATTTCATCATTTATTTCAATAATTAATTCTTCTATTGGAATTTGGTTTAGGTTTGACTAATTGTTACTCTGCTATTATATAATTTACTGGTATTTTGATTGCAAATATCAAACAATCATTCTTGTACTTCATTACTCCAGCTTTCAAAAGTTTTTATTTGTAAAAATCTATATTATAACGGTCTAACTCTTCTAGTGTTAACATACTCGGATGAATGAAATTGGTTCTAGTTGCCATTATGTTGTCAACTATTTGATTCATTTTGTTTTCTACGTACCTTCGCTTGGTTTCTTGATCCAGAAATAAAACCTTGTAATTCAGTTCCTTAACTATGTTATTTGTAGTGTTGTATAATTCTAAAAAAAATGTTCTATCGTTTTCTATTAATGTTTTTGAACTATGTAAAGTCGTGTTAAATTGATGATTTATTTAAATTTGCTTATGAAGACCTTCAATATCTCTATGGTTATTAGAATCTGTACCTTCCAAATGATCCATTATTTTTCGTCAATCATTATTATCCATTGTTCCGAAGTAGCAGTTTTCAGCTCTGCCTATGATATTTAATAAACCCCTTTCTGTCTATTTGATTTTGTTACGGTTTTTAACTTAGATTTTGCTTCTGTAATTTCTGAATAAAGTGCAACTGGATCTTCTTATTTTAAATGAGCTATGTTTAATGCAAATTTTATCATTTCAGATGGATTGATTATATGTAAGATTGTGTTCGTGTCATTAACTATCTTAACTTGCTTGATTATCATTTTGAACTACCCGTTTTCTTCCAATATAGGATGAACTTGCAGTAGTCCCTGGACTGCATTTATCGTCATCATCAAATTCAGGAGGTCTTTTAATGTCAGATAAATGCACGTTTTTAAGTTTGAACTTTCTAAAAAATGGTTCATCTCTATATCTGACTCCCTTATAGTTTTAATATATCCCTCGTTTCTATTTTCAATGTAGTTTTCTCTGTCTCTAATATTTCTTTGTGTAGTTTGTATTTTTTCTTCTCTAATTTTTTTACTAATGACGTTATATCTGCGGCTCTGCTGGCTTGCCTTGGGGTCATCTCAATTGTTGAGTGATACCTATCGTTGTAGTTATTTGTATCTTTTGTTGTACTGAAACAACTTCTTCTATCGCCTGAACCTTTTCTATTAGAGTGGAATATAGCCTTTCGACATCGGAATTTCCAGTATGACTATTGGGTGTCCAGTGTATTTCAATTTCCTTTTCTTGTAGGTATTTTACAAATTGCTCCGATTAAAAGTCATTATCCATAATGATTCTTTTCGGTTTATCAAATGCAGCCAAATAACCTTCTGGTATCGCAATCCTTTTTAATGCATTTTAGTTAAGTATGCAACGGCGAATTTAGCTAATTTGTCGATAATGGTAACGAAAGCCTGCTTTTTATAATGGGAAATATCGACGTGTATAATCGCATTTTTCTTTGTTGGTGTTTCTGTTACATTAAAAATTGGTTTGATTGGATTTCTGTCATACTTAATTTCCTTGCATTTTCCACAGTTATTAATAATAAGTTGTATATGTTCATGCAACTTTGTATAATAAATTTTATCTTTAAGCGTCTAAGTTCTGTGCCGAGCTTTTAAGCGACCGCATCGAGAGTACAGAGTGCGATAGTTTATTGATTAACTTGTGTTCATTAATTTTTCAAAATTACTAAACGCGCGAGGTCCCCAAATACCGGGGACAATTCCTTGTCCTCCGGGAAAAAATCCAAGCCGATTGGTAAAATGTCGTCGGGAGAAAGAGATCCCAGGGAAAACTACTGGGGTCCATTTCAGACAATAATGGATAACGAAAATGAAAATGAAGCAATGGCCGATACCATAGTGGCCAATAAATCAGTTAAAACTAGTGTTCCACCAATCAAATTATTGCAAAAATCTTGCGAGTATGTGCACAATCTTATGCAATCCTCTAGTTTAAAAGACTACTCTATTAAAAAAATATCCATTGGAATTAAAATTCAGTGTGAAAGCATAGAGTCATATGACATAGTTCTCAGTAAACTAGAAAATGAAAATTGCCAGTATTTCACACATGACAAAAAAAGTGAAAAAGCTTTTAAAGTTGTTTTGTTTGGACTGGGCGCATATGACACTACTAAACTAAAAACTGAATTAAATAGACTCGGGTTAAAATGCAAAGAAATCAAAATGATTACAAAAAATTATGAAAAGTTTACAGACACTTTTTATATAGTTTTTTTTGAAAAAGGTTCAATCAAACTCAATGAGTTAAAGAAAAATGTTCGTTGCATATTTCACACTCAAATTAAATGGAGTTTCTACCGACAACAAAAAAATCGCCTAACACAGTGTCGAAACTGTCAGATGTTCGGACACGGTGAGAAAAACTGCAAAGTAAGAACGTATTGTTCCATCTGTGCTGGACATCACAAGACTGTCGACTGCAATAATCCGAATGTCCACAAGTGCGCGAATTGTCATGGTAACCACATATCCACTGATACTTCATGTGCAAGCAGAACCAAATATTTGCAAATCAGGCAAAAATCCCCAACAACAACAACTAAAGCTCATCGCTCTTCTCCAACGCGTAACAACAATGTTTTCAACATTCCTTTATCATCTATGAGCGATTTTCCATCTCTCTCTACTCATAATGAGACGGCGCGAGTGACCGACAACAACGCACGTGTTACATCGATGGAGTTCAGCAGAGCAGCCGCATCAGTGCCAGTCTCCAGCAACAACAACTTACCTCATCAGAACACTGGAGAGTTATTCACAATGGATGAATTAAATGTACTTGTAATGGAAATGATTACTAAGTTAGGTACATGTAAAACTAAGGTAGATCAGTTTAATGTTATCGCACAATTAGCGACTAAATTTTTATACAACAATGTTAAGTAATGTAAATGACATTAATTTGAATATCATTACATGGAATGCCAGAGGTATTAGTGGTAAACATGTTGAATTCATGCAGTTCTTAAAGAATAAAAAGATAGACATTGCTTTAGTTACAGAAACATGGTTGAAGCCTGAAAAACGAATCTTAACGTCAGAGTATAAGTGCTACAGAGCAGATAGGGAAAACAGAGTTGGTGGCGGTGTTGCCATATTTATTAGGAGATCAATTCAACATAAGCTTTTACCCTGCATAAAAACTCAATATGTAGAAAATGTAGGAATTGAACTTACCCTGCTAAACCAAAGAAAAATTAAAATTTATTGTGTATATTTCCCCGGGAAAATTCTAGGAAATCTAACATCTGATGAGAAACAACGTCTGCTGAAAAATGACCTAAGGAAACTGTTTAGTTTAAATTGTGCCTTTATAATGGGAGGTGACCTTAACTGCAGACATCGTGATTGGGGTTGCTCAAGAGCAAATTCATGGGGAAATATTCTTTCGGATCTTGTCACTATTTTGCCAGTCGCCATTATGTATCCATCTAGTCCTACGTATATTCCGTCTAGTTCCCGTGGAAGTTCTTCTGTGATTGATTTGTTTGTTACTAACGTCCCAAACCTCATGTCTCAACCTATCCCTTTGGTTGAGCTTAATTCAGACCATAACCCGGTGATTTCTCAAATCTTACGGTCAGGTATTGAAAAAGTGCAATATGTTCAAAATTTAAAAAATGCAGACTGGACGCAATTTCGATCCGAAATAAGAAGAAGGCTGCAAAATATTCCAATGAACATTGAGAATGTTTCGAGTAAACAGGACGTTGATTTAATAGTAAATCAGCTCTCCGAAAACATACTTACCTCAGCTGATAATAGTATTCCGAAAACTCCAAAGAAAGTGTACACCATAAAAATCCCCTTACATATTCAGGAACTCATAAAAATAAGAAATATGCACCGAAGGAACTGGCAAAGATATCGCCAACAAGCTTCGAAGTTTCAAATGAATCAATTAAGTAAGTTAATAAGCCAATGCATACAGAGCTATCGTAATAGAGAGTGGAACTATAAACTGCAGTCGTTGGATAAGGCCAGCAAGCCATTCTGGAATATTGTTAAGATATTAAAAAATAAAAGAAAACATATTCCTTCTCTAGAAAATAGCAACAATAATTGCTTTACGGATATAGAAAAAGCTGAAGCTCTAGCAATGAATTTTTCGAAAAATCATACTGTATCCCAACACTTAGGGGATCATAATACTAACAGACTTGTTGAACATACTGTGCAAACATTCAATACAGTGCCTTGTGAAACCCCCCCAGTGAGTTTATTACCGAAGAAGACACTGAATACTTTCTAAACGGTCTTGTGACTAGAAAAACGGATGGATTCGACCGAATCAAAAATATATATTTAAAAAATTTGCCAAGAGAAGGTATACAATTCCTCACCTTCCTTATCAATGCATGTCTTAAGATCCAGTATTTTCCAGATTCATGGAAACTTGCAAAAATAATACCAATTCCAAAGGCAGGTAAACCTTTGCACAGGACTGAAAGTTATAGACCAATTAGTCTACTTAGTGGTGTGAGTAAAATCTTTGAAAAAGTTCTCAAGGAAAAAATTATGAAAATAATTGATGGTAGAAACATATTTCCCAATGAGCAGTTTGGTTTCAGACCAAATCACGGCACTTCCCACCAGGTACTTAGGATATGTAATATTATTAAAAGAAACCGAGATGTAGGCAAGTCTACGGGTATGATAATACTCGACATTGAAAAAGCTTTTGATACTGTGTGGCATAAAGGGCTCATATACAAAATGATTAATTACAACTTCCCTCCGTTTTTGTCTAAAATTGTTCATAGTTTTATAACAAACCGTTCGTATAGAGTGCTTGTCAATAGTGGTATGTCTGATTTGGTTAATGTTACTGCCGGTGTACCTCAAGGATCCGTTCTCGGGCCCGTACTTTACAATCTGTATACTTCAGACTTTCCAGCACTTCCAGAATGTGATTCGGCAATCTACGCCGATGACACAGCGATACTTTCAGCGCATGAA
Organism: Eristalinus sepulchralis; assembly: GCA_944738645.1. Taxonomy (NCBI): domain Eukaryota; kingdom Metazoa; phylum Arthropoda; class Insecta; order Diptera; family Syrphidae; genus Eristalinus; species Eristalinus sepulchralis. The sequence continues at coordinate 11,293,825 of OX122884.1, forward strand.
ATTGGTCTCAACATTGAGACTAATCTTATAAATGCCATGAAAATTCTGCAAAATTATTTCTTGAAGTGGAAAATCAAACTTAACTCGGAAAAGATTCAAGCTATCTTTTTTTCTAGGAAAAGAAAAACTTGCTTCCTTCCGAGTAATCAACTATTAGTTGATGGACACCCGATTGAGTGGAAGAGTTCTGTAAAATATTTAGGAATTTATCTTGATAAAAGGCTAACGTTTAAAGAGCACAACATAAATACAGTGCAAAAAATCAACATAGGCATTAGAATGCTGTATGCACTTATAAATAAAAAATCATTTCTTTCAATTGAGAACAAAATAATAATTTACAAAACAATTTATCAAGCAATTCTATTATACGGATGTCAGGTCTGGGGTAGCTGTGCAAATTGTCACATAAAAAAATTACAAGTAACCCAGAACAAAATCTTAAAAATTATGTTAAATTTGCCATGGCATTACTCCACAAGAGAACTTCATAAGAAAGCTAATGTTGATTTGATCTCCAAAAAAATTAAGGACTTAAACGAGACTTTCAGATTAAGATGTAACAATACTTCTAATCCACTCATCAATAACTTGTACTGAAGTCATTAAGAGGTCCTTTTGTTTCTCTCTATAACCAACTGCCAGTATCTATTTATCTAATGCACTTATGCATGAATATTCAAACGTTATATATGTTTCATTGTTTACTTATTTATAAATTTCATTTTTTTTTTATTAATAATATGTACATATCGTTCTATTTATTTCTTTGTTTACTTGTTTAATTATTTATTTATTAATTATTTATTTATTTATTTAACTATTTACTTAGTTATTTATTTGTTAATCTATTTATTTTTGATTCACATATCTGAATGTTTTATATTATATATACATATATATTTATTTATTTATTTACTTATTTATTTATTTATTTACTTATTTATTTATTTAGTTATTTTTTTTTTTTTTTTTTAATTTGTAAATTGAGGTTTTTTTTTTTCGTTTTTCCTCAGAATGGTGTCGAATCTAAGAAATAGTATTCCAAGTTATTTTATAATTTTTCAGTTGTAAGATATACTAATGTAAATCACATCTCTGTACACATTACTGTAAATTGTGCGATAACACCAAATTTTATATTCGAAATAAAATATTTATCTATCTATCTAAGCGTCCGACAGGTTTAATTGATTCCGCTCTTTTTGTTGCTCTTCTTAACTTTATTTTTGGGTTGTCCGAGAAAAGCTCTATAATGTATTGCTGTATTTCATTATATTACCTGTCATCTACTTCTGAATAAATGCCTATGTGTCCTAATGTAATATTCCTTTTTAATATATCTTTAATATATCATTTCTTTTTCAATAAGTTCAAAGTAGTTGGGTTCTATATTTGTTTAATTTTTCTTTTTTGGTAAGTATATGGTCCTGTAATTGCTTTTCTACTGAATGCATTGTATAAACCAGGTCCATATTAGATTCACTGCTGTTTTCTACATCAATACGAGCATTATTTTTCAACCTACTTAAACAATCGGCCACTTTATTTTCTTTGCCTTTAAGGTACTCAATTTCATAATTATGCTCTTGTAACGATAAACGATGGGTTCATCGTTGGTTTCGTTGGGAAAACAGTACAAAGTACTTCGAGTTTAAATATTTTATTAGTCCATGGTCCGCGACAAACTTAAATTTTCTGCCGTAGAGGTATGGTCTTAAATAATTTACCGAAAAAACTATAGCTAAGAATTCTTTATCAGTTACGCTAAATTTTTTTCGTGGTTGTTCAACGTTCTGGATTCATAACATATCGAATGACCGTCTTGAGAATTTGCATTGTTTAAAACAGTCGCGCAGAAAATCTGGGTTCTATTCCCGGCCGGGACACCTCACATTTTTTTACGGCACCACCTTTTTCGAGTTACTGACAACACTCAAAGAGTATCAATTGTCTACAAAAAACTTCTCAAATCTCGCCGTTCGGAGTCTTCAAAAAACTGTAGGTACATTCTACTCGTGAGAGAACAGTAGCACGCACAACACGAGTAGTTGTTGTAGAAGCTAGGCCCTGCTCCGTTGTGAGCTGGAGTGCCACTCAATTATTATTATTATATTATTATTATTAAAACAGGGTGAGAGATGAATTTTTACATCTGTTTTTAAATATTTTATTAGAGGGTGTGCTACTTTGGTATAGTCTCATCAGCGTCATCATTGCTACGATTGGTATGCCCAAAATGCGACTCTGGTCATACACTGTCAGACTGGTCACAATGCCTCTACATTTTCGGAGGGACTTGGTGAAATCCAAAAGTGTGTTTCAAAATTTCGATGTAGGACGTGTAAGACACAACATCATACTTTAGTTCACGAAGATTCTGTTAGCCGCGACCTTAATCCTGAAGCTGGCAGATTTATTTGTAATATAAATTTCACCTCCTCGTCAATGCACTGTCTGAATTCACCTAAAACTCCCGCCACTTCGGGGGCACCGTCATCGGTATTCAACAAGCACTCGCTTGGAAAAATCGAGATGTAAATGGACAGTATCAACCAGTGAGAATTCTTATTGATTCAGGCTTACACGTTTCATTCGTCACTAAATCATGTGTCTAAAGACTTGGATTAGGGCGCACAAATGCTCGCGTGTCAATTTGTGGTATCGGAGCTACTAGTGCGGATAGATCCAGAGGTCTCATATCGTTAGCGTTAGTCATTCGGTATAATGGTTGGTACTTACTCCTGACTTACCACAAATTCGCCGCAATCGAATCTTGGGATGCATAGCACGTAGAGGTACCCCATTGCGCAAGAAACAATTTTCGGTTACGTGCTGGCAGGAAAGTTACCCTTACAAGTAACGCCGATAACTTATACGTTTTACGACGCCATACTTCAGTAATTTTGGATGATAGAAGAAATAGGCTCCAAATCTACTATTTTTCAAAAAACTCATTTGGCTTGGGCATATGTAAAAGATCCCCATTTCGGAGATTGCAGAAGGTAACGCCTTCTATTTCCCCCACCATTCAATTTTGAAACCAGAAAGTAGTGCCACAAAGGTGCGCGTCGTTTTCGACTGTTCCTTTAAGGACACTGCGGGAAACTCACTCAACGACTCATTGCTTATAGGACGAAATCTATTCGCGGTTTGTGTTCGCTTCCTTCGTCATCAATTTGGGTTCACGGCGGACATAGTACAAATGTTCCGACAGATCCTCGTTTCTGATAAAGATTCATAATATCAACGCATTTTGGGCAAAAATCGCTTTCCGAACCATTAGAATATTTCCGCTTGCGCACGGTCACTTACGGAACTTCATGCGAACCTTATTTGTTGAGACGGGCGTTTGAACAACTCGTGCGGGATTATGTTGTGGTTCCCTATGGCTTCAGAAATTATTCCCAATGATTTCTATGTTGATGATGTTGTCTCAGGTGGTGAAGCCATGTCTAAAAAAAAACTTAAACTTCTTGCTAAAGGTGGAATGGAACTAAGGAAGAATCGGATAGAGGAACCGTAATTCCCATTTCATTGGATATGGAATCGGATTCTTGGACTAATTCTCGGCTATAATAGAACCCTCAAACCGATGTGTTTAATTTTCGTCTTAACTGTTCGACTAGTGAGTACATAACCAAGCGCGAAATACGTGGCATGAAATTTTGATACCCTCGGTTATTCAATTAAAAATCGTCTTTCAAGAATAGTGGCTCCCAAAATTGGATTGGGACGACAAAGTTCCTACTTCAATAGCGGAAATATGGTGTCAATTTCTTGAAGAACTTTCAGTATTTACACAAGTTGAAATTCCTAGCAAAACATTGGTTTATCGTATTCGTCGTTGCAATTACCCGGGTTCTTTGATGCATCGGCATCTGCGTACGCCGCGATAATGTACTCTCGATATGAACTCCCAAATGGAAAAATTTAAACAACGTTGGTGGCCGGTTAAGCATTCCTCGATTAGAACTCTGTGTCGCTCTCTTACTTGGTAGATTACTTCAACCGGTTCAGAGATCTTTAAAATTAACATTTAAGGACGTACATGCGTGGTCGGACTCAAGGTTCGTATTGTCCTCGTTTTCTTTTCCGCCCCGGCGTTGAAATGTTTCTACAGGAAATAGCATAGCTGAAATTCTGGACACAATACCAAGAACCAGGTGGTTTCATTTGCGTTCGGAGTGCAACCCGAATGACCGTGCTTTGCGTGGTATATTGCCTTCTCAGTTGCAGTAAGACATCCTATTTTGTGGACAGGGACTTCCTGGCTTCGGGAAAGTTTTAACAGTTGGCCAATCATTGAGGAAGTAGTAGAAGACCCTAAATGCGCGGAAGAAATGAGAAATTTTGCAGTACAATGCTTTCCCTCGATATAGGACCCAGAACATCCTTTCGACTTGCTTGCCACAAGAATCTCATCTTGGCATACTCTACTTCGAACCGTAGTTAGATACCAATCCTTCATAACTAGATGTCGGAAAAAGGAAAAAGTTTCAGGGAGTTTTTACACCGCCCGTTTTTTCACCGCCAAACCAGCGATCAATAAATGGCTACAATATCGGTATTCGGTGACTACATTTTAAGGCTTAATAATAACAATTCTTCTGCATTTTACGCGTCGGGGAAATATTCGAACAAGCAACCGTCGCGTACAACACCAAGCACCCAATAATATTACAGAAGGGCAGCGCAATAACACGGTTTATCGTTCTTGATGCGCATAAAAGGCACCTTCACCCTGGAGTTTCCGCGCCTAATCCGCCAAGAATATTGAATTATAGAGTGTCGTTGCTTGATTCGCAATATTACTTTTGAGTGCATCCCTTGTTTTTGCCAACGCAAATATACAGCGTCACAACTTATGGGAAACCTTCTTCGCCAAAGAATAGAACCCGTTATACCATTTGTGATTACGCGGGTCCGATAACGCTTAATGTCAAATTATGACGAAAATCAAGGTTTACGAAAGCGTATATATCCATTTTTGTTTGATTGGTGTCAAAAGCTATCCATTTAGAACTTGCTGCCTTTCGACGTTTTGTTGCTCGCCGTGGTAAGCCATCACATCTTTACTCCGATAACGCCACGAATTTTCGCGGAGCGGCTCGGTTGCTGTCAGAAATGCATGAACTTGTCTTGTCGGACAACTTTAATTCGATCGTTGCAGAATCTTTGGCTTGCGACTTCATTAAATGGCATTTCATTTCGCATATTATACTTTATTTACTCAAATTAAATCTGTTCTCAACTCACGACCGATGTTCGCAATATGTGACTACAACTTATATCCACTAAAGCCTGTCCAATTTTTTTAGGAGAATTTTACGCGGCCTTATCAGATTCATCACAAGACGTACCAATAAATCGCCTTTCCTGCTGGCAACAACTCGAAGCTAAGCTCCAAGGTTATCAGAAACGTTGGCACCTGGAGTATTTGACGTCACTTCAGCAGAGACCTCAAAAACCTCCAGGAAAATGGGCTATGGGACGTGTGGTCGAGACGCATCCGGGGAAGGATGATCATATTTGCGTTTTAAACCTCAAAACTGCAAATGCAAAGACCGATTAATAAGTTGGAAAATTACCAGTTTGCTGAAACTTCAGGGGCGGCGGGATGTTTAGGAACGTAGCACATCCACACGTCGTATCAGTTATTGCTGTTTTGTTATTTTTTATTGATCTTATTTTGTTATTTAAATTATATTTGTATGATTCGTTCAACTTTGCAAAACTTTGCACAGTTATACTTTCTTGTTTCGTTCTTAATACATTGCATATATAACTAAATGGTCTTATCGATGCATATTGCAATCTTCTCTGTTTTGTCACCATATTTCTGTATTGTAATTCTTTCTTTATCTATCGTGTGCAATTTCAATTTGAACCTGCATTGTTATTCAGCATGTGCAAGCGGTTCTTAAGGTGAAGTTTTCGATCGATCGATCTCTCTACCATTTGGATCTCGACCACAGCAGCGTACACATCAATCTGGGTAATCAAAAAATGTACTATTTCCCTTGTACAGGAATTTTTGTTACTCATCGCTAATATAGTCGGTGAGTTGCAAGTGGTACGAAATAGCCGTTAGGATTCTTATATATCTAGGTTACCAATATAATCTACTGATCTTAATTCTAACTTTTATTTTATGCTAGGTTACCAATATAATCTACTGATCTTAATTCTAACTTTTATTTTATGCTTTTTAGTCTCGTATAGTATTGTAATTAATTGGTATAACCTATGTACATTTTTTGTAATTCTTCCAAGAAAATAAGAAAAAACAGGGAAATATTAATTGTTGTTTGTGCTTAACCTAGCTTAAAAAACTAAATATTCTATCTACACAACTTAAAGCTAAACTTAAACTTAACAATTAAATTAAACTTAAACTTTGCTCTACTTAACTATTTATATTAACTTAACTATGTCCCTATAACTATGCGGACGCGTGCACAAGCCGTATGTGTTATTTTTATGCCTTACATATAAAGGGTGATTTGTTAGCAATTATCTTTTTGACAACACTGGCTTACACAGCTGACGCACGTTTCGTGTTTTGTTTCACTGTCAAACATCTCCAGTGTTGTTTATAATTTAACCATGAATCGTCTTACAAACGAACACCGCTTTCAAGTTATCCATCGCGCGCTTCTTCCATTTTAGGGTCAGTTCATTTTCGGCTCATTGGCAAGGAAAAAAGCAGAATTTTCGATTTCGGAGCGATTATCAGCCAGAACCATTGCAAGAGCTACCAATGCATCCAGAAAAAGTCATAGTTTGGTGCGGTTTATGGGCTGGTGGCATTATTGGACCGTACTTCTTCAAAGATGATGTGAATCGCAACGTTACTGTGAATGGTGAGCGCTACCGTGAGATGATATGCAACTGTTTTTTGCCCAAAATGCAAGAGCTTGACTAACCTGACATGTGGTTTCAACAAAACGGTGCCACATGCCACACAGCACGCGCAACAATGAAGTTATTAAGAGGCGAGTTCGGTGAACATTTAATTCACGTTCGGGACCGGTCAATTAGCCGCCTAGATCAGGCGATGTCTATACAGACAAGCCCGCTTCAATTGACGCATTACCGGCGGAATTGATGGAAAGAGTATGTCAAAATATGACTAAGCGGATGGACCATTTGAGGCGCAGTCAAGGTCAACATTTGCATAAAATAATCTCCAAGCTCTAAATTATATGGATCGTAATATCGATTCAAATAAAGATTTCGTGTTTTTTTTTAGAAAAAGTTTCCTTTAGCTTTTAAAAAATCAGCCTTTATGTCTTATACGCCTCCTTATTATGTAATGCCTAAGAACTACCTTAACCCTCATGAGTTGGGCCTGTAGATTTATCTTCCCCGTCTATTTCCGAATGCGTTTACTGAAATATTTGTATGATAAGTAAGCGGCTTTAAACGTTGGTTTTGGAGTTATTTTTTTACTCTTCGGCGTGCGACGTGGAAGATGATAGAGCAGCCTTCCCAATCTTGTACCAGGCTTTTAGCGTCCATATAGATGAAAGCTTCAAATGGAATGAAGCCGTTAAAACGTTCCCGTTCATGGTGCATTTCATATGGGTAGTAAGATCAGACTGTTAGTAGTAGCCTTATGACTCCGAATCAACTTAAAAATAAAATGATTTATCCTTATAAAATATGCCTCGTTGTACAGAACCTCGTTGGGATAGAATCTCTTGTAGAATTTCTGGTGTTCGATATAAACGAAAAAAAACCCGAGGGCACCGCCTCTCGAACACCTTTCCTTCCACCTTCTCATCTGGGAAGGACTTACGTTGAACCACGCAGGACAACCAGGTGTCAAGTGGACTGCCGCAAAACAGCCCTCTTGCAACACCGAAAATATTCTTAACCCTCGGCAGATCTGCATCTATGTTAATACTACCATATAGATACCGGTCCAACCAGATGCCTGCATATCTAACTACATTTTTACAGTTAATACAGTTTTATTAAGAAAGGGACCTTCTGACCATACGGTGTCGAACTTCTTTTCCATGTCAATCAGACCAGCGCCTGTGCACTGTGTCTTGTTTCTATTCCATTGTATGTCGGAGGCCAATTTAGACGCGACATGAATGGTCGTGCCCCGCCCTGAAGCCAAATTGATTCACCGCGTCAGAGGGTGGATAACGCAGAACAATGTTTGGTAGCCCATCGATTCCTACTGACTTTTTATTCTTCTCTGAGTTGAAGATACCTTGGAGTTCATCTTTCGAAATAAGAATTGTGTTGTTTCCATAGTCGTCGGCCGCATAATTTGGTTCAAGCTTTCAACTAAAATATAATTTTAGCGAATAACTTGTTGGAGTAATTAGATCTATGACTTCAGAAATCCAATCTCTACACACTGCGGAACCGTAAACCGTTTGTACAAGAGTTTTAGTCTTTACAGAAGTTTATTTTTTCGCACGTGAAGTGCATCGCTTTCGGAGTTTTGATAGATATCGCCATAATCGGTTTATGGCACCTTCGGGATCGTCTTGTCGATTCTACGTTTAATGACTTCGTTTATTTGTGTGAGGTACCCGTCAACCTCTTCGTTAGTTGGATTTCAGTTCGTAAGAGGATTGATCACATTTGGACTTATTTCTCTGGCTAAGGCTCTAAAAAGAGTGGCCAGCGTACCTTATTATTATTATTATGAGGATGCGTGTGGACATATTCGTCTAATTCCTCCAGCTCATTCGGGAGCTGTATATCCGCGGCGAGACCACAGTGATCACTGTCATACTTGCCCGTAGTTAAACAGTTCCTTTTGCGTCGCTCCATGTTAAGTAACGTCAGTCGTCTGTCGATTAACATCACAACCAGATTTGATCCGCTTCTAGGAAAGGGTGGTCTATCGGTTGCAAGCAAATCTAACCTGAAGTCGATATTGTTCTGTTCCATCCACTCTAAGAGTGCGTTCCCTCTCTCATTTGGAACATTACTAACCCATGCACTTTATTTGGCATTCAAATCTCCGGCTAGAATATAATAATTTTCTTCCGAGTTCAAGCGGTAGTGAAAAGAGCCTCGAGTTCCGAAAGAATACATAACCTTATAACCTACATTTCGAGTGGATTGGGGTCGATATCTACTAATTATGTGATAATTTTTGTACCTGGGAATGAGCGCCTAGTTTAGCTTAGTTTCGCTAGCCATCAGGATTGTGAATTTGCAACAAGTTAGAGAGCGTTAATTTTCGTTCGATTCTCACCAAAGAATTTACATTCACTGCTAGGATCTTAAGGGTGCTTCCCTCGCGTGAGCCCATAATATCTGTGCACGTTTGTGTGCGGGCAACTGGAGAAGATCAAATCTACTCTAGCCATTTGCGCAAGGAAACTGGTCTGTAGTTCGACCATCTGTTTCTGCAAGGCAATCATCTGCGCTTGCATCGACTGAATGGAGGGCATAATGTCCCTTATGGAGGGCTCTGCCTCGAATTTCTTGGCCATTGGAGCCGCGGCAATCTTCGGCACTGTCCGTTGTGCCGGTTCTCTGCCTGACACCATTACTTTACTTTTATTTGTATTGTATTTTTACTAAAATTTAAATTCCTTTACTTATATTCTACCTAAAAATACTTAAAACTAGCTTATAATATGTGAACTTTCGCTCTTATATCTTACTAACTGACCCCGCGGGTGCTCTAATTTAATCTACTTTACATTTAGTTTGCCTTTCGGCCTACTCTATCTTAATTTAACTTGAATATGTGAGATTTGCTTTTCTTTTATTTGTCAAAAAAAGTAACTCCACCTTCTGGCCTTTACTTAACATAACTTATTCTAAATAAAACTTAAACTATTTACAAATTCTTAAATCTACTTATGCTATTCTTTACTAGTAGAATTGTACGGACGAGTTCTCCAGGGCGTATTGCGATTTATATGCTTAACATGCAGATGCAGTACGCCGTGATGCACCTTTTTTTTGATTAATTTTGTTGTTTTATCCTTTTTTTAACTTTTTTTCTTTTTTATATATTTAATTTTTTTTTTATTTTTTTTTTTTTTAATAATTTATTTTTTTTTTTTTCACTTAACTTAACCTTAACATAGCCTATGTAAATTCGCCCTCAAGGGTCAACTACCTAGTTTTATTCATTAGAAGTTGATGGCGTCAAAAACCGATTTCGGTGCAGCCACAAATAAAAGTGGCGTTCTTTGGCCGACACTGCTCTGTCTCTAACAGAAATCGCCCGGCTGAACCAAAGAAGATCCTCGTGGCTGCGAGCAACGTCCGGCTAGTATTGAAGTCGCCTGTTCACTGTTCGGCGTGCGACATGGAAGATTAGAGGACACCCCTCCGTATCCTGTATCAGGTCCTTTCCATCCAAATAGAGGAAAGCTTTCGGCGGAATGAAGCCGTTACGACGCACCTTTTCGTGGTACATTATATTCGGGTAGTAAGCCCCAAAGATCAGACTGTTAGTCGAGTTCAAAGCTCGTGCGACGTGACCCCTGAAAAACTTAATAATAAAGTTGTCTATCCTGATCAAATTTGCCTCGTTGTACAAAACCTCGTTGGGGTAGAATTTTTTGTACTCTGATTCGGGAGTCCGATACAACCTGAGGCAAGCCCTCAGACATTGCCTCACGGACACCCTCATCTTTTCCATCTGGGTAGGAATCACGTTGAACCACACTGGACAACCGTACACCATGACCGGCCGGATGAGGGCCGTGTAACAGATAACCTTTACTTTGGTATCGAGTTGACAGTTTTGAAACAGCCTACTCGCTCCAAAGAAAGTTTTCTTGGCCCTAGCCAGAAGAGTAGCAATATGCTTATCACCATATAGACACTGATCCAGCCACATGCCAAGATATCTTACTACACTTTTCATAGTTAACGGTCGCACCTGTGGGTCAACAATGCCGAACTTGCGCCAGTTTTTTTCGTGTCCCTTGAGGCCCCGTACAGCGGGGTTCTGAACAAAAGGGTTTCGCACTTCTGGTAGTTGATCTTCAGCTTCCAGTCTTCGCAATAAAGCTGTATGTTATCGAAATCGCACTGCAACAATCTATTGATCACTTCGACCTTCGGACCTGATCTGTACGCGACTATATCGTCGGCATAAGCTATTATATTTGGCATTGAAACCAAAAGATCGCTGGTGAATATCGCGAACAGAATCGGCGATCCAACCGCCCCCTGTTGCAACCCATTTTTAATGTTAAAAACAGGTATCAACGTTACTTTGCCATTCTTAACAACGAACTTCCTACCTGTGATCATGTCATAGATCATGTATAGCAATGATTTATTCATGCCGAGCCTGACCAACTTAAGGAAAAGGTCTTCTAACCAGACGGTGTCGAACGCCTTTTCCATGTCGATCAGACAGGCACCTGTGCAATGTTTTTTTATTCCTATTCCATTGTATATCGGAACACAGCTTAGTCGCGGCATGTCCCGCCCTAAAACCAAATTGATTTTCCGGTACTATTTCCTTTGGCTTTTTCAGAGCCCTTATGACTATCTTCTCAAATACTTTGCTTATGCACGGGAGAAGACTTATCGACCGGAGATTTGTAGGAATGGAGGTATCTTTGTCCCTTTTGGGGATTGGCTGTACCACAGCTGTTTTCCAGTGGGCCGGATAATGTGCATTGCTCAGCGCATTGTTAAACAGGGTAGTGTATACATCCACCGCCTCAGGAGGTAGATGGCTAAGAACCACATTCGGTATTCCGTCAATTCCCACCGACTTTTTCTTCCTCAGTGAGATGAAAATATCCAGGCGTTCTTCCTTCGGAACAAGGATGGAGTTGTCTCCATCATTGACAACGGCACTATTTGCCAAAAGATCGTCATTGAATGTGGTGAAACCAGAATTCTCTGATCGCCATTGACTTATTTCACTGCGAAGGTTGATATGGTTTAGCAAGGCTCTGTTCTCCAGTTCATGATTAGGGCAACGGAATTCGTTGACCATATACCCTTCCTGGAAGACAGCACCAATTACTTTCACCTTTTCCTGGGGATCCTCAACCACGAAGAAGTTGTCTCCAAGGACTGCCCCATCCGGATCAATGCCAACAGAAGTCAAGAGGCTTGCGTTGTCTTTCGTCCTATCAAGCCGAACGGTCTGAATATCGTTCTGATCTTTCCTCCGGAAGATTTTATGTGCTTGCAGGAACATGCTCGGGTTGTTGGATCTTACAGCCCGAATCTTATTGCCCCAATGCAAGTTTACAGCCAGGCTGTAATGCTGTTTAATTAGTTGTTGGAGTACTTTGATCTCCGATTTCAGTGATCGCACTTCAGCGTTTTGCGGGTCGGTAAATCTCCTGTACAAGAGCTTTAGTCTTGACAGGAGTCTACTCTTTTGAACGTGAAGTTCGTCTATGGTAGCATTCCGATAAATATCGCCAACATCCGTTAATACTACCTTCGGGGTCGTTCTGTCCATAGTACGTTTAATGGCGTCATCCATTCGTACAAGGTACTCGTCAAACTCTTTGTTTGTCAAGTTTCTGTTCTTTGTGGGATTAATCACACTCGAACGTAGTTCTCTGGTTAAGATTCTAGAGAAACGTGGCCAGCGTACCTTGATGTAATTATAAGGATTCCTCTAGACATATTCCTCTAGATCCTCCAGCTCGTTCGGGAGCTGGATAACCGCGGCTAGGCCACAGTGATCACTGTCGTACTCAACCGTGGTTAGGCAGTTCCTTGTGTGTCGTTCCGCGTTCAGTAGTGTCAGTCGTCTGCTTGTTAGCATTACATCCAGATAGGACCCACCTCTGGGTAACGACGGTCTTCCCGTTGCTAACAGAACGAGCTTAAACTCGATATCGTGCTGCTCCATCCACCCTACGAGGGCGTTTCCTCTCGCGTTTAGAACACTGTTACCCCATTTGCCTTGCTTTGCGTTCAAATCACTGACGTAATAGTTCTCTTCCGTGGCTAAGCGAAGGCTTGAGAAGAGAATTTCGAGCTCTGAAATAAAATTCGAGTCTTGAGCGTCTGGTGCATAGACGGCAATCACATATAATTCCTTTTCACCTTGAAGAGGGGTGCGTGCGATGGCCGCCTCTAACACACTAAATCTTCGCACTTTATTGCTATAGATAATCTTATTATCGTGGGACTAGCCACGCGAATGCTTCCGTCACTGGTAAGGTGGCCTGACGCCCCAGCCACCAGTGTTTGAAATCATCAGATTTGCTGAGCTCGTATCGTTCATCACTTTCCATAGTACAATAAATCTTCGCACTTTATTGCTATAGATAATCTTATTATTCCTTTTTTAATGAAGAGAGCAACCCCACCCCCTTGAGTGGATTGGGGCCGGTCTCTTCTTATAACGGGGTAGTTTTTGTACCTGAGTTTGCGCCTCTGGTTTAGCTTAGTTTCGCTAGCCATTAGCACGCCAGGACTGTGGGTTTGCAACAAGTTCGAGACCATTAATTGACACTCGATTTTAATCAGCGAATTCACATTCACCGCTAGGACCTTAAGGGTTCTTGCCTCGCGTGAGCCCATTATATTGACGAGAAAAGCTCGACAGGCAGCCTCGACCAGATGAAATCTAGTCGAGCTGCCTGCGTAAGGATACTTGTGTTGAGATCCACCACCTGGGCTTGCAAAGCGATCATCTGCGCTTGCGCTGCATGGATGGTTGACATCAGCCACCGGCCTGGCTTCTACATTTTTAATGGGCCTTACCGCCTTTGCTCTCTGTCGTAGCTCTTTAATGCGCAGACAACCAACAACCCCGATGCAACTTGCATCTGTTGCAGTCTTTGTGCTGCCTTCGATGTAAACGGCAGGGGCTTATTTTGCGGTTCTTTTGTGTCTTGTTGGTGTAGTTGCTGCTTCTGGGCTCTCTGTCGTTGTTGTTGCTTCTTCCGTAGTAGATCCTCCAAATCTTTCTGCTGCTGCTGCTTCCTTTTCAGCTTCTCAGCTGCCTTCCGCACCATCGATTGCTCATACAGGGCTTTTATATGGGCATCTAATCTCCCATTTTCTCCTCTTCCGAATCTCCTCCGCCTCCTCGTCGGAGTCAGAAGTTGCCAACACCTGGAAGGCGTTGTTCCTTTCGCTAAAAAAGCGTCCTTCATTGCCGTTCGATTCATATTGAAGGGCTTCCAGGTCCTTTGTTGCTTTTTTCGCTTGTCTTCCTCCAGGCGTTGTTTTTGTTGTTGCTGTTATTGTTGGTGGCGGTGTAGTCGTCATCGTTGCTGCTTTTCTTGGTGCAGCCGCTTCCTCGTCTGACGTCATCGTCACCGATGCAGTCGTCCGGCGCTTGTGTATATTAGGTTGCGGCTGCAACCTCTTCCTCTTTTTCCTTATTCCCCCCTTGCTCGTCGGACTGGCCGTCCTTTCACTTTCTTTCGTCACTTGTTGGGTGGCGTGACGTCCGAACCACCAGTGTTTTAAAATCACCCGATTTGGTGAGCTCGGGCTGCTCGTCACTCTCCATTCTCTCCTGCTCACTCTACTTATTGTCTTTTTGCTTAAAAAAAAGAAGACAAATCACGTACTCTAGTCTTGGGCCTCGAACCCAGGACCCCTAGATCGACAACACTGTGTTCTGCCACTAGGCTGTCACTACTCTTGGAGATTTTTGAATTTTTTCACTATATGATTTTGACTTACTAATGTGAAGCCGAAACACGTCTGAACTCCGCGAAGGCCTGTGAACGACTGACACCATTAAGGCGTAGGAGAAGGACGGCGTAACAGTGGCAGCTACAGCTCAGACTATTGGCCCGTCTTTCACCTTTTTGTTTATCCTTGCATCTTTTACTCTCTGACGAAATTCTTTGACTCGTGGACACGCCAAACAGGTTTGGTTTTCCTCGACTTCACCCGCATCAAAAGGGCATTCCCTTTTATTGCGGCTGAAAGTGCAGCGTGTGCATGTTTTAGTTCTTCGCGATGTGCCCCAGCCTTCTGCACCTCGCACATTGAAGTACGTGGTCAGTCATATTAAATTTTTCCCATTTTACACTCAGACCACCTACGAAACAGACTTTTCGTAGGTTTTCGATTTTGGTCCCATGGGATACCTGACCTCGCTTTCGCTGCCGCAGTGCTGAAAGGCTTGACTAAGTGGACCTCGTCGTTCTCCACATGGCGCAGCTTGTTGAGGAGGACTTTCGGATCGGTATAGGTTTTTGCCTTTGAGGAGTAAGGTCTGTCTTTCTCCTCTGGGGGTGTACATTTAGAAGTCAGCGTTCAATACCCCTAATTTCTCTTTTAAAAAGCAAAGCCCGTCCATTGTTAAGCAATCCGTCCATTATTAAGCAATGGACGATGTGAATTTGGGGATTCATATATTTTATATAAAATAACTTATTCCCTAGAAGCAACTCACATAATGTCTCCAGTTCGTCGGTCCCCATGTCAAAGACGTTGATGGGCGGGCAGCGTGTTTTGCTCTTGCTGTGGCTGATGTTTCATCTGCTGTTGTTGTTCCGGCTTCTGTTGATGCTGAAGCTGTTGTTTCTGTCGCTGCTACTGTTGTTTCAGCTGCTATTGCTTCTGTTGTGGCTGCTGTTTTTTAAGTTGTAGTTGCTTGTCCTGTTGGGCTGCCCTATATATGATAGCCCGCGTTTGTTTTGACGGCTGCTGCAGTTTTTATTTTCTTTAGCAGTTGCGCTGCCTTCGATGCTGATGGCATAGCCTCTGGTTCTTGAACTATTAGCAACTCTTGCTGCTTCTTTCTCTTCTGCAACTGTTGTTTTTGCTGCAGTTTCAGGATTTCACGCTGCTGCTGCTTCTACTTCGCCGCTTTTCTGGCCGTGGATTGCTCGTTGAGCAATTTTATTTGGGCGTTCAGCTTTGTCATGTTCTCATCGAGTTTCTCCAGTTTCCTTCTTGTTGTTGCTCCTTCTGCGGTCTTTGGCGGTGTATTTTTTTGGTCACAACCGATCCACTTCTGTCCTTTGCGACGGCTTCTTCTTCCGACGTCATCGTCGTCCTCCTCTGTTTGGTGCGACTGGCCTGCGGCTGTAACTTCTTCCTCTTCTTCTTCGTCTCGGTAGTACGACTCGTGGGACTAGCCACACGAATACTTCCGTCACTGGTAAGGTGGCCTGACGCCCCAGCCACCAGTGTTTGAAATCATCAGATTTGCTGAGCTCGTATCGTTCATCACTTTCCATAGTACTCTTCGTACTTACACTAAATGTCTTTCAATGTATGTACATATATATTTTTAATTTTTTAATTGAAAAATAATTTTTTTTAATTTGTTCCATTCAAACCCGCGATCTCTCGAGTCACTATAGCTTGTACTCTACTACCAGGTTACCGATGTCATTTGAAATGCTAGGTTTCTTCACTACTTGAAACGATAACACTTTCTCTTCGAAGCCGAAACACGTGTGTAATCCGCGGAGATCTGTAAACGACTGACCAATCAAAATTTGTAAGTTGCGTATGCAGTTTCGAGCATGGTTATGGGAGTGGTTACCGTTAGGAGCGAGGATTGGGATGTTAAAGCTTTAGCTCGGAAGATCAACTTTGGGTCTGGTACATGTGTACGCATCGAATCTAGAGTCGGAGTATACGGCAATAGTGAATGAAGTTGATGCTGCTCTTGATAGAGTAGCTGAGATGGATTTCTTTGATGTGTGATGTGATGATTTGATACTTATGAGGGTAGGGACGTAACTCCATGGGAGAGTGTGAGTGTGGGGAACGGCGATTCTCACTAGAACTAGAACGGTGAGATAAGTTTGACAAACTGTCCCAGACCTGAAGTCATCAATTTTGCTGAAAACTTACACCGTTCACGACTCAGTCTGGTCGCGTATATTAACGCAGTGTGTGAAACACCTGAGTAAGCAGTTTTCGCGAACTGCAGCTTGTCTGAATGAGAAGCAATAGACAATTGGCAAGTTTTACTTCAAACTTCGAACGGGACGGTCGACTTTTCAAACATCCCTATAAAATTTAAAGTTTTAATAAATTATATACTGGGTGAATGTTTATTCGTTTTATTTTTGGTGTCCGAAGAATACGAACAGACGTAACTGCCGCAGTTGCTTGTTTGATTTAAAAAAAAAAAAAAAACAGTGATCGAGAACCCGAATGAAAAACAAATTGAACAAAATATTCCATTCGAACCGTAATTTGAACAGTGATAGTGATAGTGGAAAAGCGAACTGTGTAAAAATGGCAAATGAACAGGATCTAGCAATTTTGATGCAGGCAATACAAGAACAACATGATCAAATTGCTCAGTTACAAATCCAGCTCAAACAACATTTGCGTCAACCAAAGGAACGGGAACAGCAACAATGTCCAAATGATGATGGAAGAAATAACATCTTCCAATTGTCGACGGAACAAGCCCTCAACCATTTCCGCAACATGAAGCCTTTAAAAGGCAAAGATGATTTCAAGCTAACGGTTTTCATAAAATCATTTAATAATACAATAGAAGTGTGCAACAGTGAAACACTTAAACAGTACGCCATCAGCATAGTACTAAATGAAAAAAATTCAGGGGGAAGCTAAACGCTGTGTTCAACGACTTGGAGATGTTCTGACTTGGGAAGCTCAGCTCACACGGAACTTTAACTACAGTTCAGACCTAGGAAGGAATATGCTGAGAGGATAAATGAATGCCGCGACATTAAGGTAGTAACATTAAGGGAACTATTCGATAAGATGTAAATTATGAACTGAATGAATTATGTAGCTTCAAAGACGAAACCAATAGACCTGTTATATACACGCCAGAAAACAATGATAGGTACCTTGTAAGAGAAAAATTAGACAATTTAGTCCGTGGAAATGTAGGCAAAAATGATTCGCTCATACAAATGTTTAATAAATTTGCTGAGTTAAGATTATTAGAAGATTAAAGAGCACTTGATATTGCTTACCGTAAAAGGAACAATTTTAGACACATTAAATACAGACAAAACGATAATAATAATAATAAGTCAGGGACCGTACAGAATTTATCCAACAACAAGAGTAGTTAACTAAATTTAAGAAAAAAATTCCGAGAATAATAGCTTAAGTCGTAGATGTACAAATAATGAACAAGAACAGAATTAAGAAAGTAATCACATATTTCGGGCAGATACCGTAATCAGGACAATGACTCTGGTTCTGGGTTTACGAGACCCAGACGAAATTTCGTACACAGCGGTGAACCAATGGAAATAGGAAACATTAGGGAAAATCGAAATTTCACAAAAAAGCCTCATACACGAAACTACCAATAGTTATTTTAACTATTGGTGAACAAAAAGTTAAATGCTTGATTGCATTTTATTTGTAAAAACATTAATTTATGTCTGAAACAGTTTATAATCCATTTTAATTAAATAACAGAATTTCAGATTAAGAAAACAAAGCAAAGAGACAAGAAATACAAAAAACAGTTAAAGAAACATTTTAGTGACTTTTGTTGTTGTAAACTCGATGCCAAGTAGCTTACAAACTATTTCCAAGCGAATCTTTAATTTTATTCATTTCAGAAAATAAGGACTCACATGAGTAGGTGTACGAAAATGTTGATAAAATAGCAAACGCCAAAATTTTCAAGGAGCTTTATGTATCGGAAATTGAATTCCATGTTTCCATTCCCTCCAGCCTCTCTAATTCGATTGATAACAACTCTTTCCTTGTTTCGACGAATTTTTAAGTCCATATTGAACTTGATTGGAATTCGTTCAGCTGCATTTCAATGTGTTCAATTTCCAACCTATCAAATTTTGACAAGTTTAATTTATCAAAGGAGTTAGTTAAATTTCTGAAAGAAAACTCTTTAAATTGTGAAAGCCTTGAAGAAAATATTTTTCTAACTACTGATAAAACTCTTCAGTTAATTTTACTACGTCTGGTTTTTCATATAAATTCAATCCGTTCCATTCAATCCAGATGGCGGCGCCACTGGTTCTTGAACTACTAGCAACTCTTGCTACTTCTTTTTCTTCTGCAGCTGTTGTTTTTGCTGCAGTTTCAAGATTTTACGCTGCTGCTTCTTTTACTTGGCCGCTCTTTACGCCGCTTTTCTGGCCGTGGATAACTCGTTGAAGAAGTTTATGTGGGCGTTCAGCTTTGCCCTGTCCTCATGTTTCCTTTTTGTTGTTTCCTTCTTGTTGTTGCTCCTGCTGCGGTCGCAACCGATCCACTTTTGTTCGGTGCGACCACTTCTTCTTCCGACGTCATCGTCGTCCTCTTCCGTTTGGTGCGGCTGTAGCTTCTTCATCTTCTTCTTCGTGTCGGTAGTACGACTCCTGGGACTAGCCGCACGAATGCTTCCGTCACTGGTAAGGTGGCCTGACGCCCCAGCAATCGTATCGCTCATCATTTGCCATGCTGCTCTTCGTACTTACACTTAGTGTCTTTCAATGTGCATATTTATTTTAATTTTTAATTGAAAAATATTTTTTTTAATTTGTTCCACTCAAACCCGCGATCTCTCGAGTCACTATAGCTTGTACTCTACTACCAGGTTACCGATGTCATTTGAAATGCTAGGTTTCTTCACTACTTGAAACGATAACACTTTCTCCTCGAAACTGAAACACGTGTGTAATCCGCGGAGGTCTGTGAACGACTGACCAAGCAATATATGTAAATTGCGTATGCAGTTTCGAGCATGGTTATGGGAGTGGTTACCGTTAGGAGCGAGGATTGGGATGTTAAAGCTTTAGCTCGGAAGATCAACTTTGGGTCTGGTACATGTGTACGCATCGAATCTAGAGTCGGAGTATACGGAATTAGTGAATGAAGTTGATGCTGCTCTTGATAGTGTAGCTGAGATGGATTTCTTTGATGTGTGATGTGACGGTTTGATGCTTATGTAGGTAGGTACGTAACTCCATGGGAAAGTGTGAGTGTAAGGAACGGCGATTCCTACGAGAGCTCGAATGGGGAGATAAGTTTGATTTTTGCTGAGAAGAAAGCATTTTGCACGACACATAACCGAAAGGCTTAAACAAGTTTCAATTATTCCATCGCATGTAGAGGAAGAAGGGGGAGTGTTTTCACTAGCTGTCATTACCGCTGCGCGTGATGTTTGTGAAGTGAAGCGGTTTGGTGGGGCGGCTAGTCTTGAGAAAAGAACTGCTTGGCTTGAAACGCCCGGAGGAGCCATCAAAGGGAATAAGAGACTGGATTCTCTTGGGGAACTCTGATTCTTATAACCGGTACACTGAGGCATGAAGAACTTGCAAATTGGCTTTGCGAGCCAAAGAAGAGTCTTGGAATGAGTTCGGCGGGAAGTTAGAAAGCGACCGCTGATCTGAGTGTTCTGGCAAATCATTCACCGACTCAGAGGAAGGAAGTTCAATATCATTGAAGGTGTCAAATCCAAAGATGGTGTGCTTCTTTCCAATGAGGTGGACATCTTGCGCGGAAGGAGCGAACACTTCAAAACTGCTCGATACCGAACAGGGCACTGAAGGTGACAGACCTGTTACCTTTAGTGGGACGGAGAATAGTCCAAGCGCGGAGAAAGTCACCTTGGCGATTGAATCTCTAAAAGTTAGCAAGTTCTCCGGTCTGGATGAAATCTGGCCAGAAATGTGTAAGGAGGTCAAAATCAAGCCTTAACAGACAGCTATCTTGTTCAAGAACAAAATTTATTAAAATGGAGTCATTCAGTGACATTAGATAACAAAGTAAATAAAAACTTCGTCATACACATACATTACGAACAAAAATGTTCATCAGTAAATAGATAACGAAGTGAATGATTTGAAAATTACAACTTTTAAAAAGAAGTCAATAGTAAAAACTAACCTAATTTAATTAGGTCAAAAATAAGGAGATTGTTTATGTTACATCATTGTAATTATTTCCGTTATTTTGCAATTACTATTAATTCCCAAGACAATAACAAATGATTTCTGGGATTTGACTATTTGTTATAGTAGTATTAATTGTGTGGCGGTGGTGGTGTAGTGGGTAAGTGCGTCGACCGCCACTTAGAAAATGTAGGTTCGATTCCTGGATGGTACACCTCGCATTCACGGCACCTCCTCCTTCGAGTATCAATTGTGTATGAAAAACTTCTCAAATTTCGCCGTTCAGAGTCGGCAAAAACCTGTAGGTCCCTTCTACTCGTAAGAGAACAGTAGCACGCACAACACGAGTAGTTGTTGTAAAAGCTAGGTCCTGGTCCCTTGTGGGCTGTAGTGCCACTCAATTATTATTATTATTTTTATTAATTTACTTGAAATGCCTTTGGCATGCCCTACAGCTTTTATCTAGTTTTTAAATGACTACTACCAACAAAAATAAATTATTTTAAAATGCGCAGCATTTTATTTGTAAAAACATTAATTTATGTCTGAAACAGTTTATAATCCATTTTAATTAAATAACAGAATTTCAGATTAAGAAAACAAAGCAAAGAGACAAGAAATACAAAAAACAGTTAAAGAAACATTTTAGTGACTTTTGTTGTTGTAAACTCGATGCCAAGTAGCTTACAAACTATTTCCAAGCGAATCTTTAATTTTATTCGTTTCAGAAAATAAGGACTCACATGAGTAGGTGTACGAAAATGTTGATAAAATAGCAAACGCCAAAATTTTCAAGGAGCTTTATGTATCGGAAATTGAATTCCATGTTTCCATTCCCTCCAGCCTCTCTAATTCGATTGATAACAACTCTTTCCTTGTTTCGACGAATTTTTAAGTCCATATTGAACTTGATTGGAATTCGTTCAGCTGCATTTCAATGTGTTCAATTTCCAACCTATCAAATTTTGACAAGTTTAATTTATCAAAGGAGTTAGTTAAATTTCTGAAAGAAAACTCTTTAAATTGTGAAAGCCTTGAAGAAAATATTTTTCTAACTACTGATAAAACTCTTCAGTTAATTTTACTACGTCTGGTTTTTCATATAAATTCAATCCGTTCCATTCAATCCAGATGGCGGCGCCACTGGTTCTTGAACTACTAGCAACTCTTGCTACTTCTTTTTCTTCTGCAGCTGTTGTTTTTGCTGCAGTTTCAAGATTTTACGCTGCTGCTTCTTTTACTTGGCCGCTCTTTACGCCGCTTTTCTGGCCGTGGATAACTCGTTGAAGAAGTTTATGTGGGCGTTCAGCTTTGCCCTGTCCTCATGTTTCCTTTTTGTTGTTTCCTTCTTGTTGTTGCTCCTGCTGCGGTCGCAACCGATCCACTTTTGTTCGGTGCGACCACTTCTTCTTCCGACGTCATCGTCGTCCTCTTCCGTTTGGTGCGGCTGTAGCTTCTTCATCTTCTTCTTCGTGTCGGTAGTACGACTCCTGGGACTAGCCGCACGAATGCTTCCGTCACTGGTAAGGTGGCCTGACGCCCCAGCAATCGTATCGCTCATCATTTGCCATGCTGCTCTTCGTACTTACACTTAGTGTCTTTCAATGTGCATATTTATTTTAATTTTTAATTGAAAAATATTTTTTTTAATTTGTTCCACTCAAACCCGCGATCTCTCGAGTCACTATAGCTTGTACTCTACTACCAGGTTACCGATGTCATTTCAAATGCTAGGTTTCTTCACTACTTGAAACGATAACACTTTCTCCTCGAAACTGAAACACGTGTGTAATCCGCGGAGGTCTGTGAACGACTGACCAAGCAATATATGTAAATTGCGTATGCAGTTTCGAGCATGGTTATGGGAGTGGTTACCGTTAGGAGCGAGGATTGGGATGTTAAAGCTTTAGCTCGAAAGATCAACTTTGGGTCTGGTACATGTGTACGCACCGAATCTAGAGTCGGAGTATACGGCAATAGTGAATGAAGTTGATGCTGCTCTTGATAGAGTAGCTGAGATGGATTTCTTTGATGTGTGATGTGATGATTTGATACTTATGAGGGTAGGGACGTAACTCCATGGGAGAGTGTGAGTGTGGGGAACGGCGATTCTCACTAGAACTCGAACGGTGAGATAAGTTTGACAAACTGTCCCAGACCTGAAGTCATCAATTTTGCTGAAAACTTACACCGTTCACGACTCAGTCTGGTCGCGTATATTAACGCAGTGTGTGAAACACCTGAGTAAGCAGTTTTCGCGAACTGCAGCTTGTCTGAATGAGAAGCAATAGACAATTGGCAAGTTTTACTTCAAACTTCGAACGGGACGGTCGACTTTTCAAACATCCCTATAAAATTTAAAGTTTTAATAAATTATATACTGGGTGAATGTTTATTCGTTTTATTTTTGGTGTCCGAAGAATACGAACAGACGTAACTGCCGCAGTTGCTTGTTTGATTTAAAAAAAAAAAAAAACAGTGATCGAGAACCCGAATGAAAAACAAATTGAACAAAATATTCCATTCGAACCGTAATTTGAACAGTGATAGTGATAGTGGAAAAGCGAACTGTGTAAAAATGGCAAATGAACAGGATCTAGCAATTTTGATGCAGGCAATACAAGAACAACATGATCAAATTGCTCAGTTACAAATCCAGCTCAAACAACATTTGCGTCAACCAAAGGAACGGGAACAGCAACAATGTCCAAATGATGATGGAAGAAATAACATCTTCCAATTGTCGACGGAACAAGCCCTCAACCATTTCCGCCTGAAGCCTTTAAAAGGCAAAGATGATTTCAAGCTAACGGTTTTCATAAAATCATTTAATAATACAATAGAAGTGTGCAACAGTGAAACACTTAAACAGTACGACATCAGCATAGTACTAAATGAAAAAAATTCAGGGGGAAGCTAAACGCTGTGTTCAACGACTTGGAGATGTTCTGACTTGGGAAGCTCAGCTCACACGGAACTTTAACTACAGTTCAGACCTAGGAAGGAATATGCTGAGAGGATAAATGAATGCCGCGACATTAAGGTAGTAACATTAAGGGAACTATTCGATAAGATGTAAATTATGAACTGAATGAATTATGTAGCTTCAAAGACGAAACCAATAGACCTGTTATATACACGCCAGAAAACAATGATAGGTAGCTTGTAAGAGAAAAATTAGACAATTTAGTCCGTGGAAATGTAGGCAAAAATGATTCGCTCATACAAATGTTTAATAAATTTGCTGAGTTAAGATTATTAGAAGATTAAAGAGCACTTGATATTGCTTACCGTAAAAGGAACAATTTTAGACACATTAAATACAGACAAAACGATAATAATAATAATAAGTCAGGGACCGTACAGAATTTATCCAACAACAAGAGTAGTTAACTAAATTTAAGAAAAAAATTCCGACAATAATAGCTTAAGTCGTAGATGTACAAATAATGAACAAGAACAGAATTAAGAAAGTAATCACATATTTCGGGCAGATACCGTAATCAGGACAATGACTCTGGTTCTGGGTTTACGAGACCCAGACGAAATTTCGTACACAGCGGTGAACCAATGGAAATAGGAAACATTAGGGAAAATCGAAATTTCACAAAAAAGCCTCATACACGAAACTACCAATAGTTATTTTAACTATTGGTGAACAAAAAGTTAAATGCTTGATTGCATTTTATTTGTAAAAACATTAATTTATGTCTGAAACAGTTTATAATCCATTTTAATTAAATAACAGAATTTCAGATTAAGAAAACAAAGCAAAGAGACAAGAAATACAAAAAACAGTTAAAGAAACATTTTAGTGACTTTTGTTGTTGTAAACTCGATGCCAAGTAGCTAACAAACTATTTCCAAGCGAATCTTTAATTTTATTCATTTCAGAAAATAAGGACTCACATGAGTAGGTGTACGAAAATGTTGATAAAATAGCAAACGCCAAAATTTTCAAGGAGCTTTATGTATCGGAAATTGAATTCCATGTTTCCATTCCCTCCAGCCTCTCTAATTCGATTGATAACAACTCTTTCCTTGTTTCGACGAATTTTTAAGTCCATATTGAACTTGATTGGAATTCGTTCAGCTGCATTTCAATGTGTTCAATTTCCAACCTATCAAATTTTGACAAGTTTAATTTATCAAAGGAGTTAGTTAAATTTCTGAAAGAAAACTCTTTAAATTGTGAAAGCCTTGAAGAAAATATTTTTCTAACTACTGATAAAACTCTTCAGTTAATTTTACTACGTCTGGTTTTTCATATAAATTCAATCCGTTCCATTCAATCCAGATGGCGGCGCCACTGGTTCTTGAACTACTAGCAACTCTTGCTACTTCTTTTTCTTCTGCAGCTGTTGTTTTTGCTGCAGTTTCAAGATTTTACGCTGCTGCTTCTTTTACTTGGCCGCTCTTTACGCCGCTTTTCTGGCCGTGGATAACTCGTTGAAGAAGTTTATGTGGGCGTTCAGCTTTGCCCTGTCCTCATGTTTCCTTTTTGTTGTTTCCTTCTTGTTGTTGCTCCTGCTGCGGTCGCAACCGATCCACTTTTGTTCGGTGCGACCACTTCTTCTTCCGACGTCATCGTCGTCCTCTTCCGTTTGGTGCGGCTGTAGCTTCTTCATCTTCTTCTTCGTGTCGGTAGTACGACTCCTGGGACTAGCCGCACGAATGCTTCCGTCACTGGTAAGGTGGCCTGACGCCCCAGCAATCGTATCGCTCATCATTTGCCATGCTGCTCTTCGTACTTACACTTAGTGTCTTTCAATGTGCATATTTATTTTAATTTTTAATTGAAAAATATTTTTTTTAATTTGTTCCACTCAAACCCGCGATCTCTCGAGTCACTATAGCTTGTACTCTACTACCAGGTTACCGATGTCATTTGAAATGCTAGGTTTCTTCACTACTTGAAACGATAACACTTTCTCCTCGAAACTGAAACACGTGTGTAATCCGCGGAGGTCTGTGAACGACTGACCAAGCAATATATGTAAATTGCGTATGCAGTTTCGAGCATGGTTATGGGAGTGGTTACCGTTAGGAGCGAGGATTGGGATGTTAAAGCTTTAGCTCGAAAGATCAACTTTGGGTCTGGTACATGTGTACGCACCGAATCTAGAGTCGGAGTATACGGCAATAGTGAATGAAGTTGATGCTGCTCTTGATAGAGTAGCTGAGATGGATTTCTTTGATGTGTGATGTGATGATTTGATACTTATGAGGGTAGGGACGTAACTCCATGGGAGAGTGTGAGTGTGGGGAACGGCGATTCTCACTAGAACTCGAACGGTGAGATAAGTTTGACAAACTGTCCCAGACCTGAAGTCATCAATTTTGCTGAAAACTTACACCGTTCACGACTCAGTCTGGTCGCGTATATTAACGCAGTGTGTGAAACACCTGAGTAAGCAGTTTTCGCGAACTGCAGCTTGTCTGAATGAGAAGCAATAGACAATTGGCAAGTTTTACTTCAAACTTCGAACGGGACGGTCGACTTTTCAAACATCCCTATAAAATTTAAAGTTTTAATAAATTATATACTGGGTGAATGTTTATTCGTTTTATTTTTGGTGTCCGAAGAATACGAACAGACGTAACTGCCGCAGTTGCTTGTTTGATTTAAAAAAAAAAAAAAACAGTGATCGAGAACCCGAATGAAAAACAAATTGAACAAAATATTCCATTCGAACCGTAATTTGAACAGTGATAGTGATAGTGGAAAAGCGAACTGTGTAAAAATGGCAAATGAACAGGATCTAGCAATTTTGATGCAGGCAATACAAGAACAACATGATCAAATTGCTCAGTTACAAATCCAGCTCAAACAACATTTGCGTCAACCAAAGGAACGGGAACAGCAACAATGTCCAAATGATGATGGAAGAAATAACATCTTCCAATTGTCGACGGAACAAGCCCTCAACCATTTCCGCAACATGAAGCCTTTAAAAGGCAAAGATGATTTCAAGCTAACGGTTTTCATAAAATCATTTAATAATACAATAGAAGTGTGCAACAGTGAAACACTTAAACAGTACGCCATCAGCATAGTACTAAATGAAAAAAATTCAGGGGGAAGCTAAACGCTGTGTTCAACGACTTGGAGATGTTCTGACTTGGGAAGCTCAGCTCACACGGAACTTTAACTACAGTTCAGACCTAGGAAGGAATATGCTGAGAGGATAAATGAATGCCGCGACATTAAGGTAGTAACATTAAGGGAACTATTCGATAAGATGTAAATTATTAACTGAA
Organism: Eristalinus sepulchralis; assembly: GCA_944738645.1. Classification (NCBI taxonomy): domain Eukaryota; kingdom Metazoa; phylum Arthropoda; class Insecta; order Diptera; family Syrphidae; genus Eristalinus; species Eristalinus sepulchralis. The sequence continues at coordinate 11,320,836 of OX122884.1, forward strand.
TGAATTATGTAGCTTCAAAGACGAAACCAATAGACCTGTTATATACACGCCAGAAAACAATGATAGGTACCTTGTAAGAGAAAAATTAGACAATTTAGTCCGTGGAAATGTAGGCAAAAATGATTCGCTCATACAAATGTTTAATAAATTTGCTGAGTTAAGATTATTAGAAGATTAAAGAGCACTTGATATTGCTTACCGTAAAAGGAACAATTTTAGACACATTAAATACAGACAAAACGATAATAATAATAATAAGTCAGGGACCGTACAGAATTTATCCAACAACAAGAGTAGTTAACTAAATTTAAGAAAAAAATTCCGACAATAATAGCTTAAGTCGTAGATGTACAAATAATGAACAAGAACAGAATTAAGAAAGTAATCACATATTTCGGGCAGATACCGTAATCAGGACAATGATTCTGGTTCTGGGTTTACGAGACCCAGACGAAATTTCGTACACAGCGGTGAACCAATGGAAATAGGAAACATTAGGGAAAATCGAAATTTCACAAAAAAGCCTCATACACGAAACTACCAATAGTTATTTTAACTATTGGTGAACAAAAAGTTAAATGCTTGATTGACACCGGGTCAGAAACAAGTATTATAAAACCCAATTTTCTTTTAAATTTTCCCGAAATAGAGCTAGGGGGCATGGACCTATGCACACGAGGCAATGTCCTTGATCGCGCTCAACATGGCGAGCTGCCAAGGCTATCCTCGTCCGTGCATAAGTCAAGCTGACATACAGCCTCCCCGTGGCGCCCCTTCACAGCATCCGTTGTGTGGTGAACCAATCTATGCAGCGACTGGCCTTCCAGTCTGTAGGTTGTCCGTGTCCTGTGAGGAACAACTTGCGGAGGCCCTTGACTGCTACAAAGCAGATATCACCGCCATCCAGGAAGTGCGGTGGGATAAGCCGGCCAGAAAGAAGATGAAGAACCGCAACATATACTACAGCCAATGCTACAGGGAGAGATGCGAATTTGTTGTTCGAGGCAGACTTAGGCAAATAGTCTGAAGCTACGATTCCGTAAGCGAACGCCTCATGACAATTCGCATTAAATCTAAATTCGGGAACATCAGCCTGATATGCGCTCACGCCCCGACAGAAGAGAAGGATGACAACAGCATGATGGATGAATTCTATGTTCTCCTAGAAAGAACATACATGTCCCAGCTATGACACCAAGATCATTCTAGGAGATTTCAATGCGCAGCTGGGAAAAGAGGACATCAACGGACTCAGGCTATTGAACTTCGCCGCGGGGCGGAACCTCTCTGTGAGCAGTACGCGGTTCCCACATCTCAACAACCATAAAGGAACCTGGCGATCCCCCGATCAGTCAACCGTCAACCAGATTGATCACGTTGCGATCGACGTCAGACACTCCTCCAACATTCTCGATGTCCGAACATGCCAAAGCGCTAACATCGACTCGGATCATCACCTAGTTGTAGCCAAGGTAAAAACCCGGATATCGAGAGAGCAACGGAGTCGAGATAGGCCAAAACGGCTTGCGTCGGAAAGTTACAATCGCACAGATTGCTGGGATCTTTGCCGACCGAGTCACCCTGAAACTCTCCCAAAGTTGGACGCTGCCTGCACTGGCAATAGAAGAAGAATGGAAACGTTGTCAAAAAGCCACCAAAGAAGCTGCCACTGATGTGCTGGGTTGCATGCCATCACCCGGAAGGAACCTATGGTTTGAAGACGAGTGCAGGCAGGCACATCAGCTAAACAGGAGGCCTACAACGCAAAGCTGAATCGTACACCGAGGGCTGTTCGTGAGCTCTACAAACAGAAAAGGAGGGAAGAGAACCGGCTTCTCAGAAGGAAAATGAGAGAGAGAATGAGAGGCGCGCGGTCGAAGAGATGAAGAGGCGTTATGGCAGGAATGAAGTTCAAAAGCTTTACCTAAGAATGAAACAGCTATCCGGTGGTTATAGGGTTCGGACCGAAGCCTGCCGGGACCAAAACGGAAACCTCGTAGTAGACTCATAATCGTTGCTGAGAATCTGGAAAGATAATTTCTGCAGAAGGAAGGAACCTATGGTTTGAAGACGAGTGCAGGCAGGCACATCAGCTAAACAGGAGGCCTACAACGCAAAGCTGAATCGTACACCGAGGGCTGTTCGTGAGCTCTACAAACAGAAAAGGAGGGAAGAGAACCGGCTTCTCAGAAGGAAAATGAGAGAGAGAATGAGAGGCGCGCGGTCGAAGAGATGAAGAGGCGTTATGGCAGGAATGAAGTTCAAAAGCTTTACCTAAGAATGAAACAGCTATCCGGTGGTTATAGGGTTCGGACCGAAGCCTGCCGGGACCAAAACGGAAACCTCGTAGTAGACTCATAATCGTTGCTGAGAATCTGGAAAGATAATTTCTGCAGACCCTTAAACGGCGATGACGGCCCAAATCCCGCTGTTAGGCAGAATGTTCCACTTAATTTGGACGATGATAGGCAAAAATTCTGTCCCCCCGACTTCGACGAGGTCAAGTTAGCAATATCGAGACTGAAGTCGAACAAAGCTGCTGGAGCGGATGGACTGTCCGCAGAACTGTTTAAAGCAGCTGAAGATGACCTGGTTGGGCGCATGCACCAGCTCATCTGTAAGATATGGTCGGAGGAAAGCATGCCCGATGAGTGGAATCTCAGCGTCGTCTGTCCGGTCAAGATACTTTCTGCCGTATTTTGTGAATGCCAGTAACCGTTTGTCAACAACCTGATTCATCCTAAGCAGTGAAGTTTCAGGCCAGATCTTGGAAAAGACCCATGAAATGCACATCGAAACTCACAACCTATTCGTCTTCCGCATATGATAGTGTGCATAGAGACGAGCTATACAGTGCCATGTCTAGTTTTGGCTTTCCTACCAAACTCGTCAGATTGTGTAGGATGAAGATGGAGAACTCTCGCTGCTCCATCAAGGTCGGGAACGGCCCGTCAAGAGCAAAAGATTCAACCACGAACTGTATGGGCTGTACGGCGGCATGAGCCTAGTCAAGCGTCTACGGATTTTTTTTTTTTTTTTAAAAGGCATTTTTTTTTATTTTTTATCTAATAGTATCTTAAAACTAGGTATAAAACGCTTAACCTAGGCACGACAGAATCGAAATCTTATAACTACTTACTGGCTCTATGCGGGCGCTCTAAGCGAAACTATTAATATATTTGTTTTTGCCTTTCGGCGTCAATGCTAGTTATTTTTTTAAAATTAATAAAAACTATTATTTATTTTTTTAAAACTAAGAAAACGTTTTTTTTAAAAACTTAGCTATCTATGGAATTTTCTACAAAAAAATCTTAATCTACTTTAATATATCCTATTCTAACTTAAATATACTTACGACTAACTGTAAGCGTCTACGGATACAACGCTTAAGATGGCTAGGCCATGTAGGGCGTATGGACACCAGAAAAGTCTTCGAATCTGAGCCATTGGGACAACGCAACAGAGGACGGCCCAGGATAAGGTGGCGCACGCAAGTGGGGAAAACTGGCGGCAGCTGGGGAAAAACCGTGCTGGCTGTAGAGGCATGTTGGTTGAGGCCCAGGTCCACCCCGGTCTGTAGCGCCACAAGAAGAAGAAGAAGAAGAAAAAGAAATAGAGTTTAAAGATCCCATATTCTACAGTACAATTAATGGTAATACAATCGATCACAAGGCTGTCACTCCACTTCCAAAAGAATTTTGAAGCAGAGGAACAGTAGCATGGAATGTACTCACATTTAATAGTAAGAAATATAATGCAATTATTGGCCAGAACATACTAACACCTTTGGAAGCAAAAATAGATATAGGAAAAAGGCAGTTATTAATAAAAGCAAACATACTCTTTTTCGAAGACAATTATCCATATGAAATGAATCAAATCAACAATTTAGAAACAAGTAACGATAATGCTATTAAGTCCCTTAATCTTAATCATTTACATGATAAAGGAAAAATATTGATTACCAAACTTCTACAAGAATACCAAGAACTTTTTTTCAAAGAAGTTCGAATGAAGTAGAACACGAAATTATATACACCAACAGTAGTCCTATCTTTCCTAAAATTTATCAGTATCCTCAAGTACATGAGGCAGAGACAGACAAACAAACAGATTTCAGAAATGCTTTCACAGGGAATCATAAGAGAAAGCTGTTCTCCGTACACTCTTTGGATTGTTCCAAAGAAATCGGATAATTCTGGAAAGCAAAAGCGGTGAATAAATTATAAATGTTATAGATTGTTTAGAAATCAGTATTGAAAATTCAAACGCAATAAGGAAAGATTATTTAAAACAGGAAGTAGCTTCCCTTAGAAATAAGGCACAAACTCTTTTACCTCATAGAAGTAGGAGAGGATTAATAAACATTGTTAGAAAAGGAATGAAGTGGCTTTTCGGTACTCTAGATGAAGACGGCAAAACCGACATAGAGAAACAGTTAATGAGGAAGTCACGAATTTTCTTGATTAGAAAATAAAAATTAATAATTATTTATACAATTCATTGACTTTATTCAAAAACCTTTTGGAATCAGATAGAAACAAAATATTGAAAAAATAAGTGAAAATGAAAATTTTACAAGCAAAATAATATCGCAAGAAAAGTTTCTTGAACAACAAATGAGAATAAACACACTAAGAGAAAAGAAAATATACTTTTGGCAAGATTAGGAATGATACACCCCAATATTTTAAGTAATCAGGAAATAAATGAATACAAAATAGACATTAAAAAACTTAGCAATATAAAAGTAGGAATTGCGAAATTTGAGAATGATGTCATAATATTTAAAATACCTACATCCACAATAAAATCTGATGTAAAATTATTGGTTCCAATAGTTAATTCATATAATAAAAAAATAAATGAAGAAACGGAATATGTTGTCAAAATAAATAATCAAACGTATACTTTTGAAATTAATTTAAGCCTACAAGAACTAAAAATAAGCAAATATATATATTTTTTAATTTTAATGGCACTACAGCCCACAGTGCATGCTACTGTTCTTCACGAGTAGAAGGGACCTACATTTTTTTTGCCTACTCCAACACGGCGAGGTTTGAGAAGCTTTCTATAGACAATTAATACTCTCTGAGTGTTGTCAGCAACTCGAAAGAGGAGGTGCCGTGAAAAAATGCTAGGTGGGACGTCCGGGAATCGAACCCAGACTTTCTGCGCCGCGGTCGATGCACTTACCACTACGCCACGGCGAAAATAAGCGAATATGCATATATAAAAAGAGCTGTAAATTAGTCAAAAACTTTGAGAAAGAATTATTAACACTACATTATGATCTTCTTCTTTTAAGCAATATGAAAAACGAAACTTTTAAAAGTGATTGTGATGAAAGAAAAGTTATCCCAAATGGAATTAATTGTTCGATAAAAATCGGAAGTAAGAAATTTAAGAACAAAGTGACTAAGATTGTTGAAAAAATTTACATTCCAAATTATGAAAATATAATAATTTACAATGATTCTTTAACATTCAATTTAATAACATAAAATAAATACATTACCTCAAACGACATAGTATTATAAATTACTCAATAGGAAACTCTAGCATTGTTATTATAGTCTTCTTCTTCTTTTAAATGCATTTTATTTTTGTAAGTATTAGTGAATTTATAATCTTAAAACTAGATAAAATGCTTAACCTAGTGGTGTATTTACATATGTTATTTCTGACTTACTGGCTCTGAGCGAGCACCCTAAGAAAATTTAAAAAAGAACCTAATGTCTGAAAATTTTTTTTACAAAGCTTACATACTAACTTAAATATTGTTATTATAGTATTAATTGCGCTATGCATATATTGTAAGCAAAAGAAAATCGATTTAAGAATAGTTGACGGAATTCAGGAGAATCCTAAGTTAAGGGAGGGAGGAGTTACGTTCCCACACTCCACAAATCCGAAGTTCGAAGAAAACCGTGTTTATTCGACACTTGAAACAAACTGTCCCAGACCTGAAGTCATCAATTTTGTTGAAAACTTACACCGTTCACGACTCAGTCTGGTCGCGGAAATTAACTCAGCGTTTGAAACACGTGAGTAAGCAATTTTCGCGAAATGTAGCTTGTCTGAATGAGAAGCAATAGACAATTGGCAAGTTCTCCTTCAAACTTCGGACGGGACGGTCGACTTCTCAAACATCCCAATAAAATTTAAAGTCTTAATAAATTATATACTGGGTAAATGTTTATTCGTTTTATTTTTGGTATCCGAAGAACACCAAAAGACGTAACTCGCGTGATGTTTGTTAAGTGAAGCGGCTTGGTGGGGCGGCTAGTGTTGAGAGAAGAACTGTTTGCCTTGAAACGCACGGAGGTCAAGAATCCATCAAAGGGAAGAAGAAACTGGATTCTCTTGGGGAACTCTGATTCTCATAACCGGTGAACTGAGGCGGCAAGAACTTGCAAATTGGCTTTGCGAGCCAAAGAACAGTCTTGGAACGAGTTCGGCGGGAAGTCGGAAAGCGATCCCTGATCTGAGTGTTCTGGCAAATCATTTGCAGACTCAGAGGTAGGAAGTTCAATTTCATTGAAGGTGTCAAATCCAAAGATGGTGTGCTTCTTTCCACTGACGTGGACATCTTGCACGGGTGGAGCGAACACTTCAAAACTGCACGATACCGAACAGGGCACTGAAGGTGACATAACCTTGAGTGGGACGGAGAATAGTCCAACGGCGGAGAAAGTCACCTTGGCGATTGAATCGCTAAAAGTTAGCAAGTTCTCCGGTCTGGACGAAATCTGGCCAGAAATGCTTAAGGCTGTCAAAATCAAGCCTTATCAGCCAGCTTTCTCGTTCAAGAACAAAATTTGTTAAAACGGAGTCATTCAGTGACATTAACAAAGTAAATAAAAACTTCGTCATACACATACATAACGTCCAAAAATGTTCTTTAATAAATAGATGACGAGGTGAATGATTTGAAAATTACAACTTAAAAAAAAGTGAATTGTGGAAACTAACCTAACTAATTTATTTAGAATGTGCATTTAAATATAAGGTCAAAAATAAGGAGATTTTTTTTTTGTTACATCATTACATGTAACTCTTTCAGTTATTTTGCAATTACTATAAATTCCCAAGCCGTGGAGTAGTGGGTAAGTGCGCCGACCGCCACTCAGAAAATCTAGGTTCGATTCCTGGACGGGACACCTCGCATTTTTTCACGGCACCACCTCTTTCGAGTATCAATTGTGTATGAAAAACTTCTCAAATTTCGACGTTCAGAGTCGGCAAAAAACTGTAGGTCCCTTCTCCTCGTGAGAGGACAGTAGCACGCACAACACGAGTAGTTGTTGTTTAGTTTAGTTTCTCGATTTTTAAATTTTTTTCTCAAACATTTTTTTTCTTACATGCTAGATAAAAAATACCTTAACTAGCTTATTATTCTAATTTGTTAATATTAAATCTAACTTACTGACTCTTAAGAAGGGCTCTAAGCTAACCTTTGATTACAGTATTAATTTTAGCCTTTCGGCTTCTTTATTTATGTTTTGTTTTTTTTTTTTTTTAATGCATTGTTAGTTGTAGTTTTCATCAAAGAAAACTTAAAAACTTGACACAAGAATTCCCTTACTTCTTCTTCTTCTTCGGATGGCGCTACAGTCCGGTGTGGACCTGGGCCTCAACCAACATGCCTCTCCAGCTAGCACGATCTCTTCCCAGCTCCTTCCAGTTGCGCACTCCAAGTTGGTTGAGGTCCTTTTCCACTTGTGTGCGCCATCTCAGTATAGGACGTCCTCTGTTGCGTTGTCCTTGTGGTTCGGATTCGAAAACTCTTCGGGCCGGAGCAGTGCTGTCCATCCGCTCTACATGGCCTAGCCACCTTAAGCGTTTTATCCGTAGACGCTTGACTAGGTTCATCCCGCCGTACAGCCCATACAGTTCGTGGTTGAATTTTCTCCTCCAGATGCCATCAACGCAAACAGAACCAAAAATCGCACGCAGAACTTTTCTCTCGAACAGACCAAGGGCTTCCTCATCCGCTTTTAGTAGCGTCCAGGTTTCTGCGCCGTAAAGCAGGACTGGGATGATCAAGGTGTTGTACAAAGTCACTTTGGTCGTTCGGGAGAGGGCTTTATTACTCAATTGCCTCTTAAGCTCAAAGAAACAGCGATTGGCAAGAGTGATTCTGCGCTTGATTTCGGTACTGATGTTATTGTCCCTATTCACCGCGGAGCCGAGATAGACGACGTCCTTAACTACCTCAAAATGTCTGCTGCCCATAGTGACGCTCTGTCCGAGACGTCGATGTTCTGCGTCCTTCTTCGATGACAGCATATACTTAGTTTTGCCCTCGTTTACCACCAGTCCCACTTTAGCCGCTTCCGCTTCGATGCTAGCAAACGCCTCATTAACGGCTCGCTGAGTTCGGCCGACCACGTCAATGTCATCTGCATAAGCTAGCAGTTGAGCGGACTTGTGCAAGATCGTGCCTCTAGTGTTGACGTGTGAGTTACGCACGATCCCCTCAAGAATGATGTTAAAGAAGTCGCATGACAGCGCGTCGCCTTGTCTAAATCCTTTTTTGACATCGAAGGTCTCGGTGAATTCGCTACCGGCCTTGACGGAGCAGCGAGAGTTCTCCATCGTCATCCTACACAATCTGACGAGTTTGGTAGGGATGCCAAAACTAGACATGGCACTGTATAGCTCGTCTCTATGCATGCTGTCATACGCGGCCTTGAAATCGACAAATAGATGGTGGGTGTCGACTTGTACTTCTTGGGACTTCTCCAGGATTTGCCGCAGTGTGAAGATCTGGTCGATTGTGGACTTCCCTGGCCTGAAACCACACTGATAAAGACCTATCAGGTTGTTGACGAACGGTTTCAGGCGCTCACACAATACGGCAGAGAGAATCTTATATGCGATATTAAGGAGACTGATCCCTCGGTAGTTGGCGCAGTCGAAGGGGTATCCTTTCTTGTGGACTGGGCATACGATGCTGAGATTCCACTCGTCGGGCATGCTTTCCTCCGACCATATCTCACAGATGAGCTGGTGCATACACCCAACCAGCTCATCACCAGCCGCTTTGAACAGCTCTGCGGATAGTCCGTCCGCGCAAGCAGCTTTGTTCGACTTCAGTCTCGATATTGCTATCTTGACCTCGTCGAGGTCGGGGGGACGGAATTCTTGTCCATCGTCGTCCAAATTGAGTGGAAAATTATGCCCAACAGCGGGATTTGTGTCGTCATCGCCGTTTAGGAGTCTGCAGAAATGATCCTTCCAGATCCTCAGCACCGACTGTGACTCTACCATCAGTTGGTTATTTTGGTCCCGGCAGGCTTTAGTCCGAGGTTTGTAACCGCCAGATAACTGTTTTATATTGCGGTAAAAATTTCGGACGTCATTCCTGCTATAGCACCTCTCCATTTCCTCGACCGCGCGCTTCTCGTGCTCTTTCTTTTTTCTTCTGAGAAGCCGGTTCTCTTCCCTTCTTCTCTGTTTGTATAGCTCACAAACAGCTCTCGACGTTCGATGCAGCGTTGCCTTGTATGCTTCCTGTTTGGCTGCATGCGCCTGCCTGCACTCGTCGTCAAACCATGGGTTCCTCTTAGGTGGTGGCGTGAAACCCAGCACATCAGTGGCGGCCTGTTTGATGGCTTCTTGACAACGTTTCCATTTGTCTTCTATTGTTTGTGCAGGCAGCGTCGAACTTTGAGACAGTTTCAGGGAGAATCGATCGGTAAAGGCTCTAGCGATCGGCTGCGATTGTAGCTTTCCGACGTAAAACCGGTTTGGTCTGTCTCGACTCCGTTGTTCTCTCGATATCCGGGTTCTTACCTTGGCTACAACAAGGAAATGATCCGAGTCGATGTTTGCACCTCGGAAGGTTCATACATCGAGAATGTTGGAGGTGTGTGACGTCGATCGCAACGTGATCAATCTGGTTGACGGTTGATTGATCAGGCGATGGCCAGGTACCTTTATGAATGTTAAGGTGTGGGAACCGCGTGCTGGCCACAGAGAGATTTCGCCCCGCGGCGAAGTCAACTAGCCTGAGTCCGTTTCCGGAGGTGTTGGCGTGCAGGCTGTGTCTTCCGATGACTTTAGTAAAGACTTCTTCTCTTCCCAGCTGAGCGTTAAAATCTCCTAGAAGGATCATGGTGTCGTAGCTGGGGCATCGATCGTATGTCCTTTCTAGGAGGTGATAGAAGTCTTCTTCACTGCTGTCATCTTTTTTCTCTGTCGGGCCGTGGGCGCATATGAGGCTTATTTTCCCGAATTTAGCCTTGATGCGGATTGTTATGAGGCGTTCGCTTACGTGTTGGAAGCTTAAGACTTTTTGCCTAAGTCTGCCTCGAACAACAAAACCGCATCCAAATAAGCGTTTCCCTCTCTCCCTGTAGCAGTCGCCGTGGTATATGTCGCAGTTTCTCACTCTTCTGAGTTCGGATGAACAACAACCAGTACCCGGTGGCTACCAACGTGGAGGTACTATAAGCACAGTTGATGTGTGGGAAACAGTTACAGCAGCTGGGCATCGCCAGGTTGATACCAATCAGTGCCTACCCTGTTCCCACATCACCCAGCCACAATTCCTTAACTTATCTTAACTTAATACTTCTAATAAAAACCTAATTAAAATCTAGCGCTATAACAACTTAGGTCTAAGCTTAACTATATCCGTAACATCTTAGGGACGCATGCACCAGGACGCATGTATTATTTATATGCTGAACATATATATGAAATTCGGCATGGTGCATCTTTTTTTTTTGTTATTTTTTTTTATTTTTTTTTTTAGTTTTTTAGTTTTTTTTTTTTTTCAGTTTTTTTTCCTTTAATAAAAACGATAAACTACCTTAACCTACGTGAGTTGTCCCTACTGACTTAACTACCCAGTTTTTTGATTTAAGAAGTTAGCGACTTCGAAAGCTGGTTCTGGTGTAACCACCAGTAGAAATGCCGTTCTTTGGCTATAACTACTCTGTCGCGCGTAGAAATCGCTCTACTGAACAGTATTGAAGTTGCCTTTCTACATGTTCGGCGTGCGACGTGGAAGATGATAGGACAGCCTTCCCTATCTTGAATCAGGCCTTTCGCATCCATATAAAGGAACGCTTTAGGCGGAATGAAGCCGTTAAGACGTACCCGTTCATGGTCCATTTCATTTGGGTAGTAAGCCAAAGATCAGACTGTTGGTTGACGCCATGCCTCAGGACAACCATATACCATAATTGGCCGGCTGAGGGCCATGTAGCAGATTACCTTCACTCTGGTATCAAGTTGACTGCTGTAAAGCAGCCTCCTTGCCATAGCGAAGGCATTCTTAGCCCTGGTCAGAGCTGTATCTATGTGGATAGCATCATACAAATACTGGTCCAACCAGGTGCCTAGATATCTGACTACACTTTTTACAGTTAATAGTCGTCCTTGCGGATCAACTATGCCGAAGTTGCACCAGTTCATTTTTATGTCCCTTGAAGCCCTGGAGATCGGGGTTCTAAAAAAAATTGTTTCACATTTCTGGTAGTTGATTTTCCACTTCCAGTCGTATCGAAGTCGCGTTGCAACAAGACATTTATTACCTCTACCTTCGGACCTGATCTGTACGCGATTAGATCATCGGCAAACGCTATTATATTATACATAGAACCTATGAGATCGCTAGTGAATGTAGTGAACAAGATCGGCGAACCAACAGCTCCTTGTTGCAACCCATTTTTTTATATGGAAAACAGTAGTCGAAATTTCGTTGCCATTTTTCACAACGAACTTCCTACCTGTGACCATGTCATAGATCATATATAGCAATGTTTTATTAATGAAGAGCCTGACTAACTTAAGGAAGAAACCTTCTAACAATACGGTGTCGAACGCCTTCTCCATGTTGATCAGGCAAGCGCCTGTACATACACTGGATCTTGTTTCTATTCCATTGTATGTCGGAAACTAATTTGGACGCGGCATGAATTGTGTCGTGCCCCGCCCTGAACCCAAATTGGTTTTCTGGTATTATTTGTTTTACCTCAGCCCATTCTTTCAGAGCTTTAATGACTATCTTCTCGAATACCTTGCTTATGCAAGGAAGAAGACTTATAGGTCAGAGATTTGTCGGGATTTGTCCCGTTTCGGAATTGGCTGTACCACAACTGTTTTCCAGTGCTTCGGGTAATATGCATTACTCGACGCTTTGTTAAACAGGGTTGTGTATACATCCACCGCCTCAGAGGGAAGATAGCACAGAACAATAGAACAGCACCAATTGCATTCACCTTCTCCTGGGGATCTTCCACTACGAAAAAGTTGTCAAGCACAGCCCCATCTGAACCGATGCCAACTGACGTAAGTACGTTCGCGTTGTCTGTTGTTCTGTCAAGTCGAACGCGCTTGGGTGCTCGGGTTGTTAGATCGTACAGCCCGAATCTTTTTGCCCCAATGCAAGCTTACAGCTCAACTGTAAGAACTTTTGTTTTGCTCCATCCACTCTAAGCGAGCGTTCCCACTCTAATTTGGAACAATGTTTTCCCGTTGACCGCGTTTAGCGTTCAAATCTCCGGCTAATATATAGTTGTTTTCGTCCGCGTTCAAGCGGAGGCAAATGAAGGGAGCCGCAGGCTTAGAAAGAAAATTAGGGCTTTGAGGTTCTGATGCATAAGCAGCGATCACAAACAGCTTTTTTCCACCTTGGAGAGATTTGGGTGCGATGGATGCTTCTAGCACACTAAATCTACGTACAGCATTGCTATATATAACCTTGTGAAAGATGTTCTTTTTAATCAAAAGGACGACCCCGCCACCTCGAGTGGTTTGGGATCGATCTCTCCTTATTACATGGTGGTTTTTGTACCTGTGTATGGAAACTGGTCTGTAGTTCGACCATCTGTTTCTGCAAGGCAATCATCTGCGTTTGCATCGACTGGATGGAGGACATTACGTCCCTTATGGAGGGCTCTGCCTCGGGTTGTCTGGCCATTGGAGCCGGGGCAACCTTCGGCACTGTCCGTTGTGCCGGTTCTCTGCCTGACACCATTTGGGCGTAGGAGATGGCCGGCGTTACGGTGGTAGCTGCAGCTGGGGCATTTGGCCTGGCTTCTACCTTCTTGTTTATCCTTGCATCTTTTACTCTCTGTCGGAGTTCTTTTATTCGTGGACACCCCACATAGGTTGCAAGGTGTCCATTTCCTCCGAATGTGCAACGTGCGCAGCGGATCTCCATATTGCAGTTCTCCGCGACGTGCCCCATCCTTCTGCACTTCGCACACTAAAGTACTTGGTCAGATTTGTTTAGTTTTTCTCACCTTACACTCAGACCGCCTACGAAACGAATTATTCGTAGGCTGTCGATTTTGGTGCCGTGGGTTACCTGCACTAAGAAGAAAGGAAGTGCCTTCTTCTTCTTTCTCGCAGCCGCAGTGATAAAAGGCTTAACCCCTATAAACTGGACCTCGTCGCTTTCATCTTGGCGCAGCTTGTCGAGGAGGACCATCGGGTCGGCAGATGGATTTATACCTTTCAGGAGCAAGGTATGTGGCCTTTCGCATCTGGGGGTATAGGTGTAAAAATCAGCGTTCGATGCCGCTAACTTTTCTTTTAGGGTCGCCGTCGTAGGCTGTGTCTGTTTTGGTTGCTTCGTTCGTTGTTTTTGTGCTTGTTGCAACCTTCGCACTGCCTTCGATGTTGAAGGCCGCTCCTCCTCTCTCGTTGTTGTTCTCTCGATATCCGGGTTCTTACCTTGGCTACAACAAGGAAATGATCCGAGTCGATGTTTGCACCTCGGAAGGTTCATACATCGAGAATGTTGGAGGTGTGTGACGTCGATCGCAACGTGATCAATCTGGTTGACGGTTGATTGATCAGGCGATGGCCAGGTACCTTTATGAATGTTAAGGTGTGGGAACCGCGTGCTGGCCACAGAGAGATTTCGCCCCGCGGCGAAGTCAACTAGCCTGAGTCCGTTTCCGGAGGTGTTGGCGTGCAGGCTGTGTCTTCCGATGACTTTAGTAAAGACTTCTTCTCTTCCCAGCTGAGCGTTAAAATCTCCTAGAAGGATCATGGTGTCGTAGCTGGGGCATCGATCGTATGTCCTTTCTAGGAGGTGATAGAAGTCTTCTTCACTGCTGTCATCTTTTTTCTCTGTCGGGCCGTGGGCGCATATGAGGCTTATTTTCCCGAATTTAGCCTTGATGCGGATTGTTATGAGGCGTTCGCTTACGTGTTGGAAGCTTAAGACTTTTTGCCTAAGTCTGCCTCGAACAACAAAACCGCATCCAAATAAGCGTTTCCCTCTCTCCCTGTAGCAGTCGCCGTGGTATATGTCGCAGTTTCTCACTCTTCTCTTGCCCGGCCCATCCCACCGCATTTCCTGGATTCCGATAATGTCTGCTTTATAGCAGTATAGTATAACAAGTTCATCGGCTGCACGTGGTCCGTTTAGGAACCTCACATTCCACGTGCAGATCCGTAAATCGTTGTCCTTTATCGATATCGATAATGTCTGCATTATTATTATTATAGTATAACAAGTTCATCGGCTGCACGTGGTCCGTTTAGGAACCTCACATTCCACGTGCAGATCCGTAAATCGTTGTCCTTTATCCGTTTGCGAGGGTCGTCAACAGTGTATCCATCGGTATCCGAGGCATTCGGTTGTTCCGTAACTATAATTTTTTAATGTGGCCGGGCAGTTACCCCGACGCACACCCCCAACCAAGAGGGACCAGGCCCTTTTTTATACCTCTTGGGCGGAGGTCGCACTTATAGGTTTAGCAAGTTGAGTTCGGATGAACAACAACCAGTACCCGGTGGCTACCAACGTGGAGGTACTATAAGCACAGTTGATGTGTGGGAAACAGTTACAGCAGCTGGGCATCGCCAGGTTGATACCAATCAGTGCCTACCCTGTTCCCACATCACCCAGCCACAATTCCTTAACTTATCTTAACTTAATACTTCTAATAAAAACCTAATTAAAATCTAGCGCTATAACAACTTAGGTCTAAGCTTAACTATATCCGTAACATCTTAGGGACGCATGCACCAGGACGCATGTATTATTTATATGCTGAACATATATATGAAATTCGGCATGGTGCATCTTTTTTTTTTGTTATTTTTTTTTATTTTTTTTTTTAGTTTTTTAGTTTTTTTTTTTTTTTCAGTTTTTTTCCTTTAATAAAAACGATAAACTACCTTAACCTACGTGAGTTGTCCCTACTGACTTAACTACCCAGTTTTTTGATTTAAGAAGTTAGCGACTTCGAAAGCTGGTTCTGGTGTAACCACCAGTAGAAATGCCGTTCTTTGGCTATAACTACTCTGTCGCGCGTAGAAATCGCTCTACTGAACAGTATTGAAGTTGCCTTTCTACATGTTCGGCGTGCGACGTGGAAGATGATAGGACAGCCTTCCCTATCTTGAATCAGGCCTTTCGCATCCATATAAAGGAACGCTTTAGGCGGAATGAAGCCGTTAAGACGTACCCGTTCATGGTCCATTTCATTTGGGTAGTAAGCCAAAGATCAGACTGTTGGTTGACGCCATGCCTCAGGACAACCATATACCATAATTGGCCGGCTGAGGGCCATGTAGCAGATTACCTTCACTCTGGTATCAAGTTGACTGCTGTAAAGCAGCCTCCTTGCCATAGCGAAGGCATTCTTAGCCCTGGTCAGAGCTGTATCTATGTGGATAGCATCATACAAATACTGGTCCAACCAGGTGCCTAGATATCTGACTACACTTTTTACAGTTAATAGTCGTCCTTGCGGATCAACTATGCCGAAGTTGCACCAGTTCATTTTTATGTCCCTTGAAGCCCTGGAGATCGGGGTTCTAAAAAAAATTGTTTCACATTTCTGGTAGTTGATTTTCCACTTCCAGTCGTATCGAAGTCGCGTTGCAACAAGACATTTATTACCTCTACCTTCGGACCTGATCTGTACGCGATTAGATCATCGGCAAACGCTATTATATTATACATAGAACCTATGAGATCGCTAGTGAATGTAGTGAACAAGATCGGCGAACCAACAGCTCCTTGTTGCAACCCATTTTTTTATATGGAAAACAGTAGTCGAAATTTCGTTGCCATTTTTCACAACGAACTTCCTACCTGTGACCATGTCATAGATCATATATAGCAATGTTTTATTAATGAAGAGCCTGACTAACTTAAGGAAGAAACCTTCTAACAATACGGTGTCGAACGCCTTCTCCATGTTGATCAGGCAAGCGCCTGTACATACACTGGATCTTGTTTCTATTCCATTGTATGTCGGAAACTAATTTGGACGCGGCATGAATTGTGTCGTGCCCCGCCCTGAACCCAAATTGGTTTTCTGGTATTATTTGTTTTACCTCAGCCCATTCTTTCAGAGCTTTAATGACTATCTTCTCGAATACCTTGCTTATGCAAGGAAGAAGACTTATAGGTCAGAGATTTGTCGGGATTTGTCCCGTTTCGGAATTGGCTGTACCACAACTGTTTTCCAGTGCTTCGGGTAATATGCATTACTCGACGCTTTGTTAAACAGGGTTGTGTATACATCCACCGCCTCAGAGGGAAGATAGCACAGAACAATAGAACAGCACCAATTGCATTCACCTTCTCCTGGGGATCTTCCACTACGAAAAAGTTGTCAAGCACAGCCCCATCTGAACCGATGCCAACTGACGTAAGTACGTTCGCGTTGTCTGTTGTTCTGTCAAGTCGAACGCGCTTGGGTGCTCGGGTTGTTAGATCGTACAGCCCGAATCTTTTTGCCCCAATGCAAGCTTACAGCTCAACTGTAAGAACTTTTGTTTTGCTCCATCCACTCTAAGCGAGCGTTCCCACTCTAATTTGGAACAATGTTTTCCCGTTGACCGCGTTTAGCGTTCAAATCTCCGGCTAATATATAGTTGTTTTCGTCCGCGTTCAAGCGGAGGCAAATGAAGGGAGCCGCAGGCTTAGAAAGAAAATTAGGGCTTTGAGGTTCTGATGCATAAGCAGCGATCACAAACAGCTTTTTTCCACCTTGGAGAGATTTGGGTGCGATGGATGCTTCTAGCACACTAAATCTACGTACAGCATTGCTATATATAACCTTGTGAAAGATGTTCTTTTTAATCAAAAGGACGACCCCGCCACCTCGAGTGGTTTGGGATCGATCTCTCCTTATTACATGGTGGTTTTTGTACCTGTGTATGGAAACTGGTCTGTAGTTCGACCATCTGTTTCTGCAAGGCAATCATCTGCGTTTGCATCGACTGGATGGAGGACATTACGTCCCTTATGGAGGGCTCTGCCTCGGGTTGTCTGGCCATTGGAGCCGGGGCAACCTTCGGCACTGTCCGTTGTGCCGGTTCTCTGCCTGACACCATTTGGGCGTAGGAGATGGCCGGCGTTACGGTGGTAGCTGCAGCTGGGGCATTTGGCCTGGCTTCTACCTTCTTGTTTATCCTTGCATCTTTTACTCTCTGTCGGAGTTCTTTTATTCGTGGACACCCCACATAGGTTGCAAGGTGTCCATTTCCTCCGAATGTGCAACGTGCGCAGCGGATCTCCATATTGCAGTTCTCCGCGACGTGCCCCATCCTTCTGCACTTCGCACACTAAAGTACTTGGTCAGATTTGTTTAGTTTTTCTCACCTTACACTCAGACCGCCTACGAAACGAATTATTCGTAGGCTGTCGATTTTGGTGCCGTGGGTTACCTGCACTAAGAAGAAAGGAAGTGCCTTCTTCTTCTTTCTCGCAGCCGCAGTGATAAAAGGCTTAACCCCTATAAACTGGACCTCGTCGCTTTCATCTTGGCGCAGCTTGTCGAGGAGGACCATCGGGTCGGCAGATGGATTTATACCTTTCAGGAGCAAGGTATGTGGCCTTTCGCATCTGGGGGTATAGGTGTAAAAATCAGCGTTCGATGCCGCTAACTTTTCTTTTAGGGTCGCCGTCGTAGGCTGTGTCTGTTTTGGTTGCTTCGTTCGTTGTTTTTGTGCTTGTTGCAACCTTCGCACTGCCTTCGATGTTGAAGGCCGCTCCTCCTCAGCTAGCAACAATTTCTGCTTTTGCTTCTGCTGCAGATGTTTTTGTTTCAGCTCCAGAAGCTCTCGCTGTTGCTCTTTTAATTTTGCCTCTTCTTCGGCAGCTTTTCTCTTCATTGATTGCTCGTATAGAAGTTTTATGTAGGCGACGAGTTTTGCCCTCTCCTGCTTGATTTCCTTAGCCTCGTCATCGGCATCTGAAGTGGCAAGTACTTGGAAGAGTTTTCGCTCCCCTTGTACGAATATCGACATTCGTTGCCCTCCGAATCACATTGGAGGGCTTCTAAAGCCATAACGGCGGCTGCTTTTGTTGTTGCATTTACTGATTCATTTTTACTATGCATTGTTTTTGCCTTCCTAGCAATTACTGCTTCTTCATCAGTTGTCCCTGTTGTTACCGTCCGTCGCTTGACCAAACTTGGCTGCGGTTGCCCCCTTCTTCTTCTCTTCACCGCTTCGCTATTCCGGCAGCTAGTAGGACTAGCCACGCGAATGCTACAATCGCTCGTTTGGTAGCCTGAGCTCGTTTGGTAGTCTCAGCCACCAGTATTCTGAAATCACCCGATTTGCTGAGCTCGGGCCGCTAATCGCTCTCCATGACCACCTTTCTCACTCACACTTAGTGTCTTAATTTTATTTATTTTAAGGAAATTAAAGCAAAAAAATCGATTTGCTTTCTCGGGAGTCGAACCCGGAATAATTAAATAATTTTTTTTTTTTATTTAATTAAATAACAGAATTTCAGATTAAGAACAAAGCAAAGAGACAAGAAATACTAAAAACAGTTAAAGAATCATTATAGTGACTTTTGTTGTTGTAAACTCGATGCCAAGTAGCTTCCTATTTCCAAGCGAATCTTTAATTTTATTCATTTCAAAAAATAAGAACTCACATGAGTAGGTGTATGAAAATGTTGCTAAAATAGCATACGGCAAAATTTTCAAGGAGCTATATGTATCGGAAATTTAATTCCATGTTTCCATTCCCTTCAGCCTCTCTTATTCGATTGATTACAAGTCTTCTCTTGTTTCGACGAATTTTTAAGTCCATATTGAACTAGATTGGAATTCGTTCAGCTGCATTTCAATGTGTTCAATTTCCAACCAATAAATTTTGGGAGTGGTTACCGTAAGGAGGGTGGATTGGGATGTTAAAGCTTTAGCTCGAAAGATCAACTTTGAGGCTGGTGCATGTGTACGCACAGAATCTAGAGACGGAGTATACGGCACTAGTGAAAGAAGTTGATGCTGCTCTTGATAGAGTAGCTGAGATGGATTTCTTTGATATGTGATATGATGATTTGATACTCATGTGGGTAGGGACGTAACTCCATGGGAAAGTGTGAGTATGGGGAACGGTGATTCTCACGAGATCTCGAATGGGGAGATAAGTTTGATTTTTGCTGAGCAGATAGATTTTTGCACGACACATAACCGAAAAGCTTAAACAAGTTTCAATTATTCCATCGCATGTAGAGGAAGAAGGGCGAGTGTTTTCACTAGCTGTCATTACCGCTGCGCGTGATGTTTATGAAGTGAAGCAGTTTGGTGGGGCGGCTAGTCTTGAGAAAAGAACTGCTTGGCTTGAAACGCCCGGAGGTCAAGAAGCCATCAAACGGAATAAGAGACTGGATTCTCTTGGGGAGCTCTGATTCTCATAACCGGTACACTGAGCCGTGAAGAACTTGCAAATTGGCTTTGCGAGCCAAAGAACAGTCTTGGAAGGAGTTCGGCGGGAAGTTGGAAAGCGACCCCTGATCTGAGTGTTCTGGTAAATCATTCGCTGACTCAGAGGAAGGAAGTTCAATATCATTGAAGGTGTCAAATCCAAAGATGGTGTGCTTCTTTCCAACATCTTGCGCGGAAGGAGCGAACACTTCAAAACTGCTCGATACCGAACAGAGCACTGAAGGTGACAGACCTGCTGCCTTTAGTGGGACGGAGAATAGTCCAAACGCGGAGAAAGTCACCTTGGCGATTGAATCTCTAAAAGTTAGCAAGTTCTCCGGTCTGGATGAAATCTGGCCAGAAATGCTTAAGGCTGTCAAAACCAAGCCTTATCAGCCAGCTATCTCGTTCAAGAACAAAATTTATTAAAATGGAGTCATTCAGTGACATTAACAAAGTAAATAAAAACTTCGTCATACACATACATTACGAACAAAAATTTTCTTTAATAAATAAATGACGAAGTGAATGGCTTGATGACACCAGGAATTTTTTCACGGCACCACCTCTTTCGAGTATCAATTGTGTATGAAAAACTTCCCAAATTTAGCGTTCAGAGTCGCCGAAAAACTGTAGGTCCCTTCTACTCGTGAGAGAACAGTGCACGCACAATACGAGTAGTTGTTGTAGAAGCTAGGCCCTGATCCCTTGTGGGCTGTAATGCCAATCAATTATTATTATTATTATTAATTTACTTGAAATGCCTTTGGCGTGCCTTACAGCTTTGATCTGGCTTCTAAATTACTACTACCAACAAAAATAAATTATTTTAAAATGCGCAGCATTTTATATGTAAAAATATTAATTTATGCTTGAAACAGTTTATAATCCATTTTAATTAAATAGCAGAATTTCAGGTTAAGAAAACAAAGCAAAAAAACAAGAAATACAAAAAAACAGTTAAAGAAACATTTTAGTGACTTTTGATGTTGTAAACTCGATGCCAAGTAGCTTACAACCTATTTCCAAGCGAATCTTTAATTTTATTCATTTCAGGAAATAAGGACTCACATGAGTAGGTGTATGAAAATGTTGCTAAAATAGCATACGGCAAAATTTTCAAGGAGCTATATGTATCGGAAATTTAATTCCATGTTTCCATTCCCTTCAGCCTCTCTTATTCGATTGATTACAAGTCTTTTCTTGTTTCGACGAATTTTTAAGTCCATATTGAACTAGATTGGAATTCGTTCAGCTGCATTTCAATGTGTTCAATTTCCAACCAATAAATTTTGGGAGTGGTTACCGTAAGGAGGGTGGATTGGGATGTTAAAGCTTTAGCTCGAAAGATCAACTTTGAGGCTGGTGCATGTGTACGCACAGAATCTAGAGACGGAGTATACGGCACTAGTGAAAGAAGTTGATGCTGCTCTTGATAGAGTAGCTGAGATGGATTTCTTTGATATGTGATATGATGATTTGATAGTCATGTGGGTAGGGACGTAACTCCATGGGAAAGTGTGAGTATGGGGAACGGTGATTCTCACGAGAGCTCGAATGGGGAGATAAGTTTGATTTTTGCTGAGCAGATAGATTTTTGCACGACACATAACCGAAAAGCTTAAACAAGTTTCAATTATTCCATCGCATGTAGAGGAAGAAGGGCGAGTGTTTTCACTAGCTGTCATTACCGCTGCGCGTGATGTTTGTGAAGTGAAGCGGTTTGGTGGGGCGGCTAGTCTTGAGAAAAGAACTGCTTGGCTTGAAACGCCCGGAGGTCAAGAAGCCATCAAACGGAATAAGAGACTGGATTCTCTTGGGGAGCTCTGATTCTCATAACCGGTACACTGAGGCGTGAAGAACTTGCAAATTGGCTTTGCGAGCCAAAGAACAGTCTTGGAAGGAGTTCGGCGGGAAGTTGGAAAGCGACCCCTGATCTGAGTGTTCTGGTAAATCATTCGCTGACTCAGAGGAAGGAAGTTCAATATCATTGAAGGTGTCAAATCCAAAGATGGTGTGCTTCTTTCCAACATCTTGCACGGAAGGAGCGAACACTTCAAAACTGCTCGATACCGAACAGAGCACTGAAGGTGACAGACCTGTTGCCTTTAGTGGGACGGAGAATAGTCCAAACGCGGAGAAAGTCACCTTGGCGATTGAATCTCTAAAAGTTAGCAAGTTCTCCGGTCTGGATGAAATCTGGCCAGAAATGCTTAAGGCTGTCAAAATCAAGCCTTATCAGCCAGCTATCTCGTTCAAGAACAAAATTTATTAAAATGGAGTCATTCAGTGACATTAACAAAGTAAATAAAAACTTCGTCATACACATACATTACGAACAAAAATTTTCTTTAATAAATAAATGACGAAGTGAATGGCTTGATGACACCAGGAATTTTTTCACGGCACCACCTCTTTCGAGTATCAATTGTGTATGAAAAACTTCCCAAATTTCGCGTTCAGAGTCGCCGAAAAACTGTAGGTCCCTTCTACTCGTGAGAGAACAGTGCACGCACAATACGAGTAGTTGTTGTAGAAGCTAGGCCCTGATCCCTTGTGGGCTGTAATGCCAATCAATTATTATTATTATTATTAATTTACTTGAAATGCCTTTGGCGTGCCTTACAGCTTTGATCTGGCTTCTAAATTACTACTACCAACAAAAATAAATTATTTTAAAATGCGCAGCATTTTATATGTAAAAATATTAATTTATGCTTGAAACAGTTTATAATCCATTTTAATTAAATAGCAGAATTTCAGGTTAAGAAAACAAAGCAAAAAAACAAGAAATACAAAAAAACAGTTAAAGAAACATTTTAGTGACTTTTGTTGTTGTAAACTCGATGCCAAGTAGCTTACAACCTATTTCCAAGCGAATCTTTAATTTTATTCATTTCAGGAAATAAGGACTCACATGAGTAGGTGTACGAAAATGTTGCTTAAATAGCAAACGCCAAAATTTTCAAGGAGCTTTATGTATCGGAAATTTAATTCCATGTTTCCATTCCCTCCAGCCTCTTTTATTCGATTGATTCCAACTCTTTCTTTGCTTCGACGAATTTTTAAGTCCATATTGAACTTGATTGGAATTCGTTCAGCTGCATTTCAATGTGCTCAATTTCCAACCAATCAAATTTTGACAAGCTTAATTTATCGAAGGAGTTAGTTAAATTTATGAAAGAAAACTCTTTAGATTGTGAAAGCCTTGAAAAAAATTTTTCTCTAATTACCGATAAAAACTATTCAGTTAATTGTACTTCGTCTGGTTTTTCATGTAAATTCAATCCGTTGTTAAGTTTTTTCCAAGTCTGGAAAATACTTGCAGTTTTTCCACACAATTTCTGTACTTAAAATTTGCAGATTACCCTCAAAAGATCCAATGAGATCTATCATGTCAACGACAGTTTGTTTGCACCTTGAAGCTCAACATACAAGTCGTTTTCACATATCAGTAAAAACATTAATTTTGAGAGCCACATTACATCCATTTAGAATGATGATTCATTTTTGCTTCATTTTGTAAAAACAATCTAATTCCTTCCAAAAGATTTCCAATTCTTTCAAGTACGTGGTCTCGGCTTAACCAGCGTACATTTTTATACATCAATAAGTACACCGAGTCCACTTCATTAAGAAAACTTAAAGTTTTCAATTATTTAAGACTTGAGACTGTTTTGGTCAATACTCCAATTATTTTGTTAAGAGATGCAAAATAGCGTATAATATTATAAACAAACTCACGCTAACCTGAAATAAAGGCAAGAAATGCAACATACTAGTAAAACATAAATATTTATTACCGAAATTATTATTTTGAGATTTGTTTTAGGATGCAGGCTCAATTAAAACAATTTCGAATGTTTCGAGTTGATAAAAAAAACTATTGAAAATTTTACTGATTTGATGGTGCTTGTACATATGTGAAGAACGTTTTGTGTTCAGCAAACATGGCAGAAATGGAAGTTTTTTTTATTTGCGTCAGTTACACAAATGATATAGGAAACGTAGTTAAATGTGACAAGCGAAGAGCAACACGAAATTCATATTCAAATCGTCATGGATTTCTGCATGAAGTGAGAAGACGAAAAGAGTTGTACAGTAGAACAAAATGTCTAGAAAACTTCTCGCTGGAAGAATCACTGAATGTCGCTCAAATGTGCAGTTTGATAATTCAATTGGACATTGGCGTGCCACAAATGGCACGCGTGTCGTAGGTCTAGATTCGAATGCCGGAAGGAACACATCGCACTTTTTCACGCACCACCTCTTCCGAGTTCCGGACATTGCTCAAGGAATATCAACTGTCTATGAAAAGCTTCTAAAACCTCAAAAACCGTAAGTCTACTATTGAGATAATAGTAGCACGCAGAACACGGGTAGTTGTTGTAGAAGGCTGGCCTTGGTACCTTGCAGGCTGTAATGCTAGTCGATTGCAATCGACGGGATCACACAAAGTTGCAAACGGTGAAGTAAACCTCATTCAGCATTCTTTAAAATAAAAAAATTGATATATTTTCTAAACAATTTACTTAATTGTTCTCTAATTGTTTTTAAAATTTAAAATTTAAGGTAAACTGGCAAGAACGCTGCCTAGAGTTGCAGCTAGAGCTACATCGATCAAAAAATCAAGCGGGTCGTATACGTGACATGTTGCGCGAAAAGGTGAGTATGAAAAAAGATATACTTAAGAAATGAAACAATAATAATAATAATTTTGAATAGAAATTAGTTGAAACAAACTGGTATATATTTTCGGCAAGTTTTTTTTATCCTCACTATACCGAAACCGAACCACAAATTATAATATCTTCATTCAGGTGGCTTGAAATAGTTTGAATACGTATCTTGTCATCATTTATTTAAAAGTGTAAATGTCTTGCACAAAATTAATGGACTAAAATATCTCGTTCTTTTTGTAGGATAGTGAGCACTTTCTATTTTGTATTTGTGCCGACTTTATAATCGCTACATAGTCTTAGCATAGCCTTACCATACTCCAATGATTTTCAATCACTGGCATTCGTTTTGGGTATTATTCCACAGCTTTCTAGTTTATAAAGTTTCTTTTCCACTTTATCCCGTACCGGATGGTACCAACCATTTGGCAACTTGTTACGCACATGTTAGGTGTTACAATTGTCAGTCTTCCGTCGATGTAAAAAAGTTAAGTTGTACAAGTTTCTTGTAATTCCTTATTTAGGTGTTGGAGCCATACTCTACCAATAAGCATATTTTTTTTACATATCAATTATTAATTACTTTTAAGCAATCGTTGAATATTTACTTCAGTCACCTTGGAGGTTATAAAATGTAGTAAAGTTTGTATAAAAGTATTCATGCTGGGAATTCGTTCTGTTTTTCCAAAGCTACATTTTAATATCACAACCACGCTACGTACCAGGATGATTTGCTTTGCAGTTAATACAAGAAGTAGGAAATGGTGAAACTTATTGATTATTAATTTAAATATTTATTATTTTATGTGGGTGTAAAATTCGCACTATTACTTTAAATTTGAATTTCGTGGCAAACAATAATATCGTTGAATTTAATTAAAATACACCTGTTCTATAGTATGAACACAGAAATGCGAGGTAGTGTTAAGGCGAACTTAAAAGAACCAGACGAACTAGGTCTAGATTTTTTTCGCTTTTGCAACTTTCTTTTTTGTAGTTTGGGCATTGCGGGCACAGCGGAGTGGAGCTCGTTTTTTGTCGGTTAAATTAATAATTTATTTGAAAATATCTGAATGTATCTGTTGTGGTGTCCCAGTGGCTCCGATTCCAAGAGTTGTATCCAAAGACCTTCGACAAGGCGCATGTCGCTGTACAGCCCATAAAGTTTGTCTATGAATCTTCTCCAAAATATTCCATCAAGGCAAACAGGACGAAAAATCGCACGCAAACCATTTCTCTTGAAAACACTAAGAGCTTCCTCATCCGCCCTTAGTAACGTCCAGGTTTAAGTGCTGCAAAGTAGGACTGGGATGATCAAACTGTTAAATAAAGCAAGCTTAGTTAATCGAGAGAGGGCTTTATTACAATATCGCCTCTTGAGCCCAAAGAAACAGCGATTGGCAAGAGTGATTCTGCGTTTGATTTCGGTACTGGTGTTGTTGTCCCTGTTTACCGCGGAGCCGAGGTAACCGAAGTCCTTGACTGCCTCGAAGTTTCTGCTGCCTAGTGTGATGCTCTGTCCGTGACGCCGATGTTGTGTGTCCTTTCTTAACAATAGCATGTACTTCGTTTTGCCCTCATAAACCACCAGACCCGGGGGGCATGGGCCTATGCACACGAGGCAATGTCCTTGATCGTGGTCAACATGGCGAGCTGCCAAGGCTATCCTCGTCCGTGCATAGGTCAAGTTGACATACAGCCTCCCCGTGGCGCCCCCTGGATAGCCATCACAGCATCCGTTGTGTGGTGAACCAATGTATGCAGCGACTGGCCTACCAATCTGTAGGTTGTCCGTGAGGCTACCTGTGAGGAAAAACTTGCGGAGGCCCTTGACTGCTACAAAGCAGATATCACCGCCTTCCAGGAAGTACGGTGGGATGGGCCGGGCAGGAAGAAGATGAAGAACTGCGACATTTACTAAAGCCACTGCTACAGGGAGAGAAGGCAGCACCTACTCGTATGCGGATTGGTTGTTCAAGATAGACTTAGGCAAAAATTCATAAGCTACGATCCCGTAAGCGAACACCTCATGACAATCAGCATTAAGGCTAAATTCTGGAACATCAGGCTGATATGCGCTCACGCCCCGACAGAAGAGAAGGATGACAACAGCAAAGATGAGTTCCATGATCTCCTAGAAAGAACATACGATCAATGCCCCAGCTATGACACCAAGATCGTTTTAGGAGATTTCAATGCTCAGCTGGGGAAAGATTACATCTTTGCTGGCGTCATCGGGAAACACAGCCTGCACGACACGACCTCCGGAAACGGACTCAGGCTGCTGGTCTTCGCCGCGGGGTGGAACCTCTCTGTGAGCACTATGCGGTTCCCACATCGCAACATCCATAAAGGAACCTGGCGATCACCTGACCAATCAACCGACAACCAGATTGATCACGTTGCGATCGACGTCAGACAGTCCTCCAACATTCTCGATTTGCGAACATTCCGAGGCGCTAACATCGACTCGGATCATCACCTTGTTGTAGCCAAGGTAAAAATCCGGATATCGAGAGAGCAACGGAGACGAGATAGGCCAAAACGGCTTGACGTCGGAAAGCTCCAATCGCACAGATTGCTGGGATTTTTGCCGACCGAGTCTCCCTGAAACTCTCCCAAAGTTCGAGGCTGCCTGCACTAACAATAGAAGAAGAATGGAAACGTTGTCAAAAAGCCATCAAAGAAGCTGCCACTGATGTGCTGGGTTTCACGCCACCACCTAGAAGGAAACCATGGTTTGACGACGAGTGCAGGTAGGCACATGCAGCTCAACAGGAGGCCTACCAGGCAACGCTGCATCGGACAACGAGAGCTGTTCGTGAGCTCTACGAACAGAAAAGAAGGGAAGAGAACCGGCTTCTCAGAAGGAAAAAGAGAGAGCATGAG
Source organism: Eristalinus sepulchralis (assembly GCA_944738645.1). Lineage (NCBI taxonomy): Eukaryota > Metazoa > Arthropoda > Insecta > Diptera > Syrphidae > Eristalinus > Eristalinus sepulchralis. The sequence continues at coordinate 11,348,062 of OX122884.1, forward strand.
AAACGCGCGGTCGAAGAGATGGAGAGGTGTTATGGCAGAAATGAAGTCCGAAAGTTTTACCGAAAGGTGAAACAGCTATCCGGTGGATATAGGGTTCGGACCGAAGCCTGCCGGGAACAAAATATAAACCTTGTAGTAGAGTCGCAATCGATGCTGAGAATCTGGAAAGATCATTTCTGCAGACTTTTAAACGGCGATGACAGCCCAAATGTCGCTGTTGGGCAGAATGTTCCACTTAATTTGGACGATGATAGACAAGAATTTCGTCCCCCCGACTTAGACGAGGTCAAGATAGCAATATCGAGACTGAAGTCGAATAAATCTGCTGGAGCAGATGAACTGTCCGCAGAACTGTTTAAAGCAGCTGGGGATGACATGGTTGGGGGCATGCACCAGCTCATCTGTAAGATATGGTCGGAGGAAAGCACTCCCGATGAGTGGAATCTCAGCGTCGTGTGTCCGGTCCACAAGAAAGGAGACCCTTTCGACTGCGCCAACTATCTTGGGATAAGTCTTCTTAACATTGCATACAAGATCCTTTCTGCCGTATTGTGTGAACGCCTGAAACCGTTTGTCAACAACCTAATTGGTCTTTATCAGTGTGGTTTCAGGCCAGGGAAGTCCACCATCGACCAAATCTTCACACTACGGCAGATCCTGGAAAAGGCCCAAGAAATGCAAATCGACACTCACCACCTCTTCGTCGATTTCAATGCAGCATATGACAGTGTTCATAGAGACGAGCTATACAGTGCCATGTCTAGTTTTGGCATTCCTACCAAACTCGTCAGATTGTGTAGGATGACGATGGAGAACTTTCGCTGCTCCGTCAAGGTCGGGAACGAACTCACTCAAAAAAGGTTTTAGACAAGGCGACGCACTGTCATGTGACTTTTTTAACATCATCCTTGAGAAGATCGTGCGTAACTCACAGGTCAACACAAGATGCACGATCCTCCGAAAGTCAGCTCAATTGCTAGCTTACGCCGACGACATTGACGTGATTGGTCGAACGCAGCGAGCCGTCAATGATGCGTTTGCTGACATTGAAGCGGTCTGGTGGTAAATGTGAGCAAAACGAAGTACATGCTGTCATCAAGGAGGGACACACAACATCGGCGTCTCGGACAGAGAGTCACACTAGGCAGCAGAAACTTCGGGGTAGTCAAGGAATTCGTCTACCTCGGCTCCGCAGTAAACAGGGACAATAACACCAGTACCGAAATCAAACGCAGAATCACTCTTGCCAATCGTTTTTTCTTTGGGCTCAAGAGGCAATTGAGTAATAAAGCCCTCTCTCGAAAGACTAAGTTTGCTTTATATAACACCTTAATCATCCCAGTCCTACTTTATGGCGCGGAAACTTGGACACTACTAAAAGGATGCCCTTGGTCTCTTCGAGAGAAAAGTTCTGCGTGCGATTTGTGGTCCTGTTTGCGTTGATGTAATTTTTGTTTTTTTTTTGTTTTTTTTAAAGGCATTTTTTTTATTATTTATCTAATAGTATTTTAAAACTAGGAACAAAACGCTTAACCTAGGTACGGCAGAAATTAAATCTTATAACTACTTACTGGCTCAATGCGGGCGCTCTAAGCTAAACTATTGATATATTTGTTTTTGCCTTTCGGCGTCATTGCTAGTTATTTTTGCTTAAATTAATAAAAACTATTATTTATTTTCTTAAAACTAAGAAAACGTTTTTTTTTTTTTAAACTTAGCTACCTATGGAATTTTCTACAAAAATATCTTAATCTACCTTAATATATCCTATTCTAACTTAAAAATACTTACGACTAACCTTGCGCTGATGGCATCTGGAGGAGAAGATTCAACCACGAACTGTATGGGCTGTACAGCGGCATGAGCCTAGTCAAGCGTCTACGGATACAACTAAATAAAATGGCTAGGCCATGTAGAGCGTATGGACACCACTGCTCCGGCCCAAAAAGTCTTCGAATCTGAACCATTGGGACAATGCAACAGAGGACGTCCTATACTGAGATGGCGCACACAAGTGGAAAAGGACCTCAACCAACTTGGAGTGCGGAACTGGAAGGAGCTGGGAAGAGATCGTCCTGCCTGGAGAGGCATGTTGTTTGAGGCCCGGGTCCACCCCGGACTGTAGCGCCACAAGAAGAAGAAGAAGACCTATTTTAGCAGCTTCCGCTTCAGGGAATGTCAAAACTAGACATGACACTGTTTAGCTCGTATCTATGCACACTGTCATAAACGGCCTTGAATAGGTGGTGAATGTCTTTTTCTGGGTCTTTTCCAGGATCTTCCGTAGTATAATGATCACATGTTAAGTCATATTGGCCACTGTACTTGTTCTTGTGCAGGATGCTTCGGGAAGCTTACAAATCGGACGAGTACTTCTAGATTCAGAATCTCAAATAAATCTTATAGGAGATGATTTCGCTGGTAATCTCAATTTGCATAGAACTAAGAAAAATGTGGATATCATTGGCGTACTCTCAACGCAAACATAATCGAACTGTCAGACACAAACCACCGTACGATCGTGATTTACAGTTTTCGAAGTAGCGTCGGAGGTTTTGGTAACTCATACCAGACCAAACATTCCCACAAAGATTGATGTAGCTGATAATAATTTTAACGAACCATCACATGTATTTCTTGTTAATCGCAGAAATCTTTGTTGTAGGCTAGTAGGACAAATCAAACTTAGACTGAAATTACCTTCCCTACAAAAGACAAATTTGATGTCGACATCGCTAAAAAAACGAAAACAAAACGTGCTTACGAGTCTTATGTTGGAAAATTCAGGGAGTTAAGAGAAGCCAAATGGCGAAAGAAACACAGTCACTTAATGTTTACATATAAAATTACTGGGGCTTATGAGGAAGCTACGTGGGAAAAGAAATAATAATAATAATAATAATAATAATAATAATAATAATAATAATAATAATAATAATAATAATAATAATAATAATAATAATAATAATAATAATAATAATAATAATAATAATAATAATAATAATAATAATAATAATAATAATAATAATAATAATAATAATAATAATAATAATAATAATAATAATAATAATAATAATAATAATAATAATAATAATAATAATAATAATAATAATAATAATAATAATAATAATAATAATAATAATAATAATAATAATTATAATAATAATAATAATAATAATAATAATAATAATAATAATAATAATAATAATAATAATAATAATAATAATAATAATAATAATAATAATAATAATAATAATAATAATAATAATAATAATAATAATAATAATAATAATAATAATAATAATAATGATAATAAAAATA